>OX638132.1:38449555-39032055 GCA_951804985.1 Dryomyza anilis | reverse complement strand
GCATTTCTTTGGCACTTTTCAATCGAAGGAATACTTTCTCTAGATTTCTTAGATATTCGTTGAAATCCTTGCCCATAACAACTATGTCATCAAGGTATACTAGGCATGTTTTCCAGTGTAAACCTTTTAATACGTGCTCCATTAACCGCTCGAATGTTGCTGGGGCATTGCATATTCCAAACGGCATTAACAAAAATTGCCATAGTCCATATCCAGTACTGAATGCGGTCTTCTCCCGATCTTTCTTATCGATTTCTACTTGCCAGTAACCGCTTTGCAAGTCCAACGTGGAAAACCACTTAGCATTAGATAGTGTATCTTTCTTTGTGACATCATTAAGTTTTCGGTAATCAACGCAGAACCGAGTACTACCGTCTTTCTTTTTCACCAATACTACTGTGAACTCCATGGACTCTCAGATGGTTCCACCACGCCATTTGTGTGCATTTCTTCAACCAAATGTGATACTTCCTCTCTTTTCGCAAGTGGTACCCTTCTTGGTGCTTGACGAATTGGGTTAGAATCACCAGTGTCTATTCGATGTTTTACAATGGCAGTTCTGCCATCCTTTTGGCCCTTTTCAGCAAATATACACCGATATTTATCAATTAGTTTTTGCATTTGACTCTTTTCTTTGGCAGCCAAATCCTTCGTCCACTTATTTATAAACCTGTGAGTAGATTGTTTGTTTATTTGCGGTGGGACATAGTCCTTTGATTGATTTGACTCAGAATTTATAATCGCTGATGCCTCTTGACACTGGCCTATCACTGTTCCCTTTTTGATTTGACGAGTTTTCCAAATTGAGAATTCTTATAGGTAAAATTCTGTCTTTCTCCGCCTCAACAAGTGTTCTTCCTACCACTATGATACTTTTATACAACTCTTCGTTTGCTTCAACAACCCATAACCCATTGCTTATCCCACAATCTCCATTTAATTTCGCCCAAACAATTGTTTCTGAATTAGGTGGTATTTTTCTATTTTTATGAGCGATAACTTGTTTAATTGTCGGGCTCTGGTCACAATCAATGTTTAGTTGGATCTCTGTGTTGGCATAACTCAAAATTTTTCTTGTTAGATTTAGTGTGAAACCGTTCCTTATCATGAAGTCCATGCCAAGTATTATTTCGTCTACTATTTCCGCCACTATAAAATCATGCTTAACTGTCGTAGTACCAATCGTGATTTCCTTGGTAATCTTTCATCTGATAGGGGCCTCTTCGCCTGAAGTTGTTTGCAATCTTATTCTTATAAGTGGCTCTACTACGTCATTAACAAGGTTACTTCTTATTATAGAGTGTGAAGCTCCTGTATCCAATGTTACCATATATGCATTACAATCAATGACTCCCTCGACAGTTAAGCTATTTGGCTTTCGAGCAATTTGTGAAATGGAGATTCTGTGGAAATCGGTTATGGAGGTCAGATCGTGCCCCGCAGATCTGACTCGTTATAGTTTAAAGCTTGATTAAAATTTACGCTATTTTGGACATGACATGTACATGTCTTTCTTCATGTCTGGGTTCATCTGCAGGTTGATTTATTGAACGCTTGCGTTTTTTACGACAGTCACGCGCCATATGCCCATATGTATCACAGTTGTAACATTTACCTTTGAATTAGGTATCTTTGTTGACTGATGTGTTTTCGGTTTTAACGCCTGCTTTAACTGCTTGACACACTACTTGAAATAAATCGTCGTTCTCCACATCAATTCTACGCGCCTTTGGAGCCGATCGGCACAACGCATTTGCTGTCTCCTGTGTTAGAGCGATGGTCACCGTTTCCGTAAATGTTACCTTGGGCGCAATCACTGTTGCACGTTTTGTCTCCTCATCGCGTATGCCATCAACAAACGCTTCAATTTTGCGCTTTTCTATGAAATCACTCGTTGAATCTGCATACGATAAATGCGCAAGCCTCTAGACGTCCGCTGCATACGCCTGCAAAGTTTCGTCTGTTTCATGTGATCACTGCCATATTTTCGGTGCAGTGCAGCCATAACCGCTAAATAACTGTTTCGATCACTTTCTGGAACTTTCCTTTAAGCGCCACGATAAGGGCGGCTACGCTGTCCTCATTATTCCATCGATTACTTACAGCCGTGGTCTCAAATTGCAGCTTGAAAATGTTGAACGCTGTGGTTCCATCGTAAATCGGCGATTTTAGCCTCGTAACAGTAACAACACGCTGTGTAGGTCCACTTACCTGTAGTAAACTGACATCTTCTTGTATTTTCTGTAGCTTTTTGTCGAAACCATTTTCCAACTTTTCAAATTTGTCATCAATGTCATTTACATGTGCCTCAAGTTCATTTACTTTGCCATGGAGTGTATTAGAAACTTCCAAAAGCTGCTTAGAATGTTCCTGCATCTGTTGCTCAATTTTTACTTGATGTTGGTTTGAATTCTCTAGAAGTTTCTGTTCCATTCTGTTCGAATTTTCTTGGAGCTGTTTTGAATTTTCTAGAAGCTGTTGTTGTATTGCTCCGAGCAACTGGCTCATATCAAAACTTTGGGACTGTACTTTTTGCTCCGTGTCCACATTTTTCGATGACGCTGTTGCAGTTTCCACTTCAAACTCGTGCTCTGCGAGGTCAATGCCGTGGTTCTCTAATTCTTCCATTAAACGCCTTTGTAGCTCTACTTTCGTACCTAAAGTTGGAAGATTATGAATCGCCAGCTCGAATTTAACCATTTTGTATCACAATCCCACTTCTGACACCAATGTTACGAAAATTAAGTCTACGGAAAACTGCTCTACAAGTTCGTATCACTGGTTTGTGTACAAAATTAAAAACACACTAATATTTGGTTTTAACTAGTATTATTTCTACCAGTATTAATTAACTTTATTTATTTAAATAACAACTTAATAACTATAACTTGTATCAACTGCTGTATTACTACAATTTATCTTTACAACGTTCGCTCACGAGATGCACTAGTTCACTATCACATCACAACTGAAGTGCTGTACCTCAGATGCGGCTCCCTTATATGCATGCATCAGTTCGACACGTTTCTACAAACTTCGACTTGTTTCGAGAACCTTCTACTCATTTCGTGAATGACGCATGCTATTGGCATCTCATTCGCACTCATGTGTTTTAATGTGCTGATCTTTCATCTCTTTTCCGCACATTGCGTAGTGCGCACATTGCGTAGTGCGCACATTGCGTAGTGCACATTGCGTAGTGCGCATGTTGTCAGTGGTACGAGGCTAAAATCGCCGATTTACGATGGAACCACAGCGTTCAACATTTTCAAGCTGCAATTTGAGACCACGGCTGTAAGTAGTCGGAGTAGTAGGAGGCGCAGCCGAAGTTTTACTAACAGTTCCGAAAAGTGACATTAACAGTTATTCAGCGGTCATGGGTGCACTGCAACGAAAATATGGCAGTGATCACATTACACCGATTTATAGAATACAGCTGAAGTTCCGAAGGCAAAATAATGGCGAATCGTTGCAGGAATATGCTGCGGATGTTGAGAGACTTGCACATTTGGCGTATTCCGAATCAGCCTGTGATTTCTTGAAAATGTGCAAGATAAATGCATTCGTTTATGGCATACGGGATCCTGAGACAAAACGGGAAACAATGACTAACCCAAAGGTGACATTTATGGATACGGTCACCACAGCGCTTACGCAGGAGATAGCGTCTACATTGTGCCGACCAGCGACGGAGACACGATGAGGAAAGAGAAAATTTATGTCAAGAAGTAGAGCGTCCAAAGCCAGCGTTAAATCCGAACATTATGTTGCCAACGGAAACACACAATTGAAAGGTAAATGCTACAATTGCGGAAAATATGGGCATATGGCACGCGACTGTCGTGAAAAACGTAAATGTGTAATTGCGCTACCACCAAAGAGATACAGACCAGAAAAGAGATCTGAGGATAGTCCGAATAACACCAGTTGCCAGTTGGAAATTCAGGCACTGTGTCGGCACGATGTACAATGGAATCCGGAGAATGCCGGAGAGAAGATGAAATAACGAACAGAATTCACATTCGTGCCAGATGATTAATGGAGTCTAGAGCAAATACGAAATGATCAAAAGATGGACCCCGACATCGCAAAAATTCGGAACAACAAAGAAAACCATTATGGAAAGAGTTAGCATCCAAGAAGCAGGGCTTACTGGGCGCTGAAACTACAAAATGGTTGTTTGTACCGTGTGTGGGAAAGTGAAAATGGCAGATCTGCACTAAATTTGATTGTTGTTCCCAAGTCAAAAATAAAAGCCATAGTACTGAAATGCCATTGTGGAACCAATGGATGTCACTTGAGCATTAATAAAACGATTGAAGAAGCATTTCTATTGGGTCGGATATCAAAAGCCGCCTACTGGATTCACAGATGTAAGAAATGTGTATCCGCAAAAAGAACAGCAGTCAGGAGTTGCGGTAAGACGAATCAATACAACATAGGAGGACATTGCGAACGTACTGCCATGGATGTGAAAAATCCGATTTCAAAAAGTGTTTTGGGCAAGAAGAAAAGTGAAGACCAAGACGAGTTGCTTCAGTCTTTAAGGCAGAGTATACAAATTGCAAGTGATAAGATGAAGTCCCGATACAACTTGAGAGCAAACTCTGAGGGATTTAAGGAAGGAGATCTAGTCATGATTTGTAGCCCGCCACGAGTGACATTGACAAATCCAAAACTACAAACACACCGGGAAGAACCTTACAGGATAATTAAACGGATAAATGACATTGTGTATCGGATTCAGAATACTACAGGCGTCAGACGAAAAGTGAAAGTAGTACATTTAGAAAGGTTGGTGCCGTAGAGAGATAGGATTAACATCTGTTCGGGACGAACAGATTTAGAAAAGAGGTAATTTGCCCCACTGTGCAAGCATTCAACAAATATAAGACGCAAGACAATTCAGAGCACTAAGTAATGTGTTAGAAAGAGACGGAAGATCATTCAGCGTACTGAGCAATGTGCGAGAAAGATATGGAAGATCAGCGAACTGATGCATGCAGTATATAAGGGAGCCGCATCCGAGGTACAGCACTTCAGTAGTGATTGTAAAGTGGTCAAGGGCATCTCGTGTGATAATTGTCAAGTTAAGTATATATATATATATATATATATATATATATATATATATATATATATATATATATATATATATATATATATACTACTTTATACTTTACTAATAACAAATTCTAACAACTGCTGCATGTCCACAATTTAACTTGACAATTATCACACGAGATGCCCTTGACCACTTTACAATCACTACTGAAGTGCTGTACCTCGGATGCGGCTCCCTTATATACTGCATGCATCAGTTCGCTGATCTTCCATCTCTTTCTCGCACATTGCTCAGTACGCTGAATGATCTTCCGTCTCTTTCTAACACATTACTTAGTGCTCTGAATTGTCTTGCGTCTTATATTTGTTGAATGCTTGCACAGTGGGGCAAATTACCTCTTTTCTAAATCTGTTCGTCCCGAACAGATGTTAATCCTCTCTCTCTACGGCACCAACCTTTCTAAATGTACTACTTTCACTTTTCGTCTGACGCCTGTAGTATTCTGAATCCGATACACAATGTCATTTATCCGTTTAATTATCCTGTAAGGTCCTTCCCGGTGTGTTTGTAGTTTTGGATTTGTCAATGTCACTCGTGGCGGGCTACAAAGCATGACTAGATCTCCTTCCTTAAATCCCTCAGAGTTTGCTCTCAAGTTGTATGGACTTCATCTTATCACTTGCAATTTGTATACTCTGCCTTAAAGACTGAAGCAACTCGTCTTGGTCTTCACTTTTCGTCTTGCCCAAAACACTTTTTGAAATCGGATTTTTCACATCCATGGCAGTACGTTCGCAATGTCCTCCTATGTTGTATTGATTCGTCTTACCGCAACTCCTGACTGCTGTTCTTTTTGCGGATACACATTGCTTACATCTGTGAATCCAGTAGGCGGCTTTTGATATCCGACCCAATAGAAATGCTTCTTCAATCGTTTTATTAATGCTCAAGTGACATCCATTGGTTCCACAATGGCATTTCAGTACTATGGCTTTTATTTTTGACTTGGGAACAACAATCAAATTTCGTGCAGATCTGCCATTTTCACTTTCCCACACACGGTACAAACAACAATTTTGTAGCTTCAGGCTTTGCCACTGCTCCCAGTAAGCCCTGCTTCTTGGACTGTTGGATGCTAACTCTTTCCATAATGGTTTTCTTTGTTGTTCCTTAAACGTCCGAATTTTTGCGATGTCGGGGTCCATCTTTTGATCATTTCGTATTTGCTCTAGACTCCATTAATCATCTGGCACGCATGTGAATTATGTTCGTTTTTTCATCTTCTCTCCGGCATTCTCCGGATTCCATTGTACATCGTGCCGACACAGTGCCTGAAGATATATATATATATACATATATATATATATATATATATATATATATATATATATATATATATATATATATATATATATATATATATATATATATATATATATATATATATATACATTTTATATATTCCCGAGCAGAATCTCCCAAACTTCCCATAAATACATTAGATTCAAATTTGTATGATAATTTAGAACTATTTCTTATATTTCTTTCCCTCCGAGTCTGAAACTATATTTTTTTTTTTACTTAACATTAAATCATTTACTACAATTAAGGCTTTTAAAATTATTAGTTTTTAGTAAACCGTTACAGTTTCATGGCTTGCCAAACACGTGTAATGTTGACATTTTCTTACTATAGTAATTTTAACTGTCAACATTTTTCTAATTTTATTCTATTGAGTTTGGAATAACATTTGTGTATGATTGCACAAATAGTCTACTTTTAGAAAATGTGACTCAAATTTGCAAATTGATTAGTTAAAATTCAATTATTTATGTTTTACTAAAAGTTTAACGTTTTTTGGACCAAATTTTCAAGAAAATTTGAGTTTGATTTGAATTTATTATTTTCCAAACGAATTGATAGCACTGAAGTCAACGCATGCTGTTTAAATTCATTTCAAAAAATATTTATTGTACTAAGATATCGAATCTAAAAGTAAAAACGTTTGTTTTAAAATTTTCATATGAAATACGATAAAAAGTTGGAATATGTCCCTATATTTCAATCCTTAAAAATGTAACAGATCCTAATTTGAAATTCCCCGCCAAAAGTGGACCATTCCCCGAGTACCCGCTAAGACTAAAATTCCCCACAAATTGGGATATTCCCCTCCAGTTGGCATCACTGGTGGGCATTGACTTTTGGGTTGACAGTGTTTTAGGCAAAGACTATAAGACATGCGACTTCGCAAAAAACATATTCAACATAGCATGATATTTTTTGGTACACGGATTGTGTACATGAGCTCTGCCGCATCTCTGCTTGCATTGTTGTTGTTTCACCGTGTAAAATTTTCGACAACACAAAACAGCTGTTTGTTAATTCAGATGCTGAAAATTTTGTGAAATTTGCCAAAATTTACACATTTTTTGCAACCGAACTACTCAAATGCAGAAGTTTTGAGTTACACGTAATGAGTCTAAAAATTAGCACTATTTTTTTAAAACTATGCCTAAAATTCATAGTCTAAGGGAAAAGTGAAAAAATAATTAACATTATCTGAAAAAATTGTAAAATTTACGAGAAAAAAATAGCAATTTGGTAAATAAAACCAGTGTGTCCCCCTTTTTATTAGTTTAGGGAAAAAGGGACAAAACTTTTGCAAATATTACAATATTAAAATAACTTTATTATATATTATGTTTATCTTCATATTTATATTATAAATCGTTTTTATAATGAAATTATGTGTATGTTTATATCGCTGTAAATACCAAATATGGAACAATATTGCGCTTAAATATAATGAGGACGTTAAATAAAATAAACTAAAATTGTGAATTTACTTACGGTCGGTTGAATACAGTTATCAGTTAAAAACAATCTGACAAATAAATTTAATTTTTTGTTTTAATATCAATATTGAAATTGTCAGATTAACTAATCGATTTCCATCGCTAACTCATTTTTAAAAGTTGTATGCATCCGGGCATTAAGCAATTAACAGTCCGATAATCCCTTTCCGTACAGATATTTTAAAATTTTGTCCTATTTGACAATTTCGTACGTTTGTTCAGCCAAATATAGCTCTTCATCATGCCTGACAACGATATCATCAATAATTCGTATCAAAATCGGTTGAAAATTGTACTCACACGATCAATTTTTGAATAAAACTAAATATATATAAACTAAAACGTTGTTTACGTTTGTTTTGAGTATTTTTATGTTGTCAGAAAATTAAAATTAATTAATGTTATTAAATTTCTGTTTGGCGCAAACATCAAAAGCAGTGGTGAATATGTTGAGTATAAAGGGGGAAAAATGTCTAAAATGAGAAAATCTGTGGCATTATTGTCCAAGTTGAATAAAAGTTGTCTAAGTTGAATAAAAAGTTGTCCAAATTGCGCCTGCGACGCACACTAACAAAACGATTTTTACATCTACATTGACGGAGTTTCATGTCTTGTGATCTATGGTTTTAGGCTAGGTGTGCATAATTTTGATATCTACTAATAAGACGATATCTGAAAAGATAAATGTGACATATCATTTAAAAAGAATTGTATGTGCAATAATACAAAAATGATATTCCAAACTCGTTAGAATAAAATTACAAAAATTTCGACATTTACTATAATAAGAAAATGTCATGTGTTTGGCAAGCCATGAAACTGTAACTGTTAACTAAATATAAATAAATTTAAAAACTTTAATTTTAGTAAATGATTTTAAGTTAAGCAAAGAAGAAAATATAGTGATATATTTGTTATACATGAAGCAATAAAATTTAATTGAAAATGGTCGTTAAAAGTTTAAAAATTTTCTTTAAGCTCTTTGCTTGTTTTTAGTTGTAGAGGTCGTAGTTTCAGAATGTCGACGCGGAGCGAAACATTTGAACATTTTTGGATTTTGAATCAGTCTAATGTACATAAGACAATACAAACATAAAATTTTATGTTGTTGGCAACGTTTTGCAGCATTTTCTAACTATGTCTCTTTTATCGTCGTTTGAAGTATGTATTGTTAATTTTAAACATTCTGATGTTTGAAAACAAACAAAAATTTAAATTAGATGTAAATAACAGTATTCTTGCAACATTCCTCGTTTATACGAAGTTGACACTCGGTGACCGTTATTTTCTGTCTACGTGTATTTTGTTGTTCGTTGAGAAAACGTGTTCGTACACGAATAGAAAAGATTTGTTTGAATATGTTTGAATGTAATTAAAAAATAAAACGAAATCACCATACATGTATTACGAATGAAGTGTAATTAAATTATTGTTCAGATGATAATAACATATTACTATGTGTTAACATTTTATATATTCTCCTGCAGAATCTGTCAAACTTATCATAAATATGTTACAATACAAACATAAAATTTTAATTACATTTGAATATACTATTTCTTGACAGTTTACTTGGTTGTAACTATGTTTCAAAATAAACAGAAAATGCTATTCAAATCTAATTATAACATATGTTCGCAACGCTCGTCTTCATTCGATTAGTAATCGACAGACGAAGTTGGCAACGTTGCGCAGCATTTTCTACCTACGTTATCTTTTGCCATCGTTTGAACATATTGATGTTTAAAAACAAACAAAAAAGAAATTGGATTCAAATAAATGTATTCTTCTAACATTCTTCTTGTAAACGAAGTTGGCTGTCGTTGAGCAGAATTTTCCAATTCACCTCTCTTTTGTCTTCGTTTGAAGTATGTATTGGTCCTTTTAAACATACTGATGTGTGAAAAGAAACAAAAATGAAATTAGATGTAAATAAAAGTATTCTTGCAATATTCTTCTTGTAAGTTTACGCTCGGTGGCCGCCATTTTCTGCGTACGTGTCCTTTGATGTTTGTTGAGAAAACGTATTGGTATCGGTAATACGTAATATACAAATTGTGGTACAATAAGTACAAATAGTAACCAATAATATCATTTAATAGTGCAGTTCCTGATGTTCCTGAATGTTTTTCTAAAAATATTGTGATAAGCCGACACGGATATTTCATCAAAAAAACCACAACTTCTATTTTCAAACAGAATTCGACATGGTTTTTTAAAACAGGCTCCGCGAATTCCTTGCCAACGCTATGTGCTGCACTGAGACTTGTACTTGCAGTTTTAATTCAATTATTTTTTATGCATTTAAATTCAAATATTATTAATTCCCACTGTGCTACTTAATGATTTTTAATAAAAATTAATGAAAAAAACAATTTTTTATTTTTTTTTTTCAGGATTCCTTTCCAAAATATTTAAATATGTTTTTATGAAAACATACTACTTTTTGAACTGAAACAACTGATATGTTTCTCTGGAAACATATTTATATTGCAAATGCAAATCATGTTATATTTTAAACATATTTATGTTTCGGGTCAAATATTTATTTTGTTTGGATGTAGTAATTATTATGTTTCTATTAGAACATATACCATTTTAAGGGGCAACATCAAAATGTTTCCGAGAATCATAATGTAAATCAGAGCTCATTACAACACTTTTCAAGTTTCAAGACAACCATGTTTACAAATGATTTATCAGGCAATTATATATTATGTTTACATAAAATTCCAAACATACATTTTAATGCCTGAAAAATTATGTTTGGGAGATCCATTTTTTTTTTTTTTGAAGCGTGCGTTATAATCAATAACTGGATTATCATTATAAATTAGAAAAAAGTAGGGTGATCCGTATCGAAAGTCAGCGGACTTTTATTTATTTTATTTTTATTACATTTTATTTTATATCTACTCTTGCTGTTGCTGACGCGTCAGTAAAACAAAAATATCTATTTTTAGCATGGTGAAAAGTTGCATGTCACACATACGATCATACACAAATACCTATCTACTTTGTGTTGTACTTTCTATGCTCGTTTTTGCGGACTGTTTTTTTTTTATTTTTCAGTATCGCCTTTATGCGATGAATTGCACGTGACGTGGAGGCTGCGCTGCTTTGCGTCAAAAAATTAATATGAAAACCATAATGAACGCAATTCATAACAATTATGAACGCGTTAATTATATCAATTTCGCCCGAATTGTGCGATTCGTATATACGAAGAATAGTTCATAAATAGAATGATTTTTTTCATATATATTATGAACGGTGTCTCAATTCCGGCGTTTATTCTATTTATGAACAATTTTTTTTCTGTGCAATACATAACTACAATATATAACAAACCTTGTCTTTGGCTCCGTTTTTGGGTTTACCCAACTCTAAGTCACAAGATCTAGACCCATGGCTGGTACTGCTGCCTGTAACTCTTGCTCTTTGCAGTATAAATCTACGCAAAGAAAATCTAGTTCGATTAAGTCCATTCTTGTTTGACATTCTCATAAGCGAACCTAAAAATATACAAATTTATGGAATTTTAAACAAATACATACAAGCACGGATAGCAAAATTTGTTTTTATACCCTGGCTGTAATTGCTGTCTGACCGGATACAGGGTTGTTGAAAAATACTAATCAGAATGAAAAACGATTCTGGATTAGTATTGCATCAAATATCGGGATTTATCCTATCGAATCCTATCCTATCATAAAATTTTACTCTACGAAATTTTAAAAATGATAATTTGGATAACAAAAATCCGATCTCGTTGGATTTTTGTTATCCAAATTAGTTCGAGAAAACTTCGAAGCATAAATCACATGACAAACTAGATACCAATTTCTTAACTTAAAACATATTGAAAAGGTTTGCTTTTAAAAAACCGTATATAAATTTGATATTTGAATAAATTTGAAAAGGGTTCCTTTTTCTGAACAAATAATTTAAATTGCAAGCACAATGACCACTGATAAAGGAGTTATGACGAAGTTTGTTTTATTATCCTTAAAACGGGGTTTGCAGCATTTTATGATCAAGAGTTTTTCTACAACCACAAAAAAGTGATTATTGATTATTTTTTTGGAACTTCCGACCACTATATCTCTGGTGAACGTGAGTCTCAAACTCTGGCAGATTTTGTGTGGAATGTCTCTAATACAAATGTTTTACTTACTTAGGTCCGTTAACTCATTGTGACGATACATTTTTATGCAAAATGGTATCGCACAATAACAGCATAAATTTACAATGAGAAACAAAATAAGTGCAGCTGCGATATTAAACGCAGCCCAACTTCGAAATAACATCAACGCGTCACCAACGTCGGCCGCTAACTTTCCAATAACTTAAGCGAGAATAACACTGGAAGCAAAGAAGAAGGCAACATAACAACAACATTCACGGAGAACCAGATTCCAGTGGTGACAAGAAACGCGTATAAAAGCCAGCGCGCAACAGAGATCGTTCTCATTTGCTGCCGACCGACTTACCATACGCTTCGACCGATACGAACGACGACCACTGCTATTAAGTTGACCAAGTGGATTTTACAGTAGCATAGAGACAACCGCTTAATGCTTTGTTTTATTGTTCGTTTTACGTAAAGCAAGCGCTAAGTGGGTTGCGGGGTAGCATTAGGGGAACCACTCAGTGCCTCGTTTTATTGTTTGTTTACGTAAAACGAGCGCTAAGCGGACCCAAGAGTAATTCACGACGCCAAGTAAGTAAACGCTCTGGTTATGAGGTAGACAGACTCTCTCTCGCATACAAGCCGCCAAGACCGCTCTCTCGCACGAAGGATGCCGCATGAAAGATTGTTCTTTTTATTCAAAACAAGAACAAAAAAAGATAGAGAGCGAACGTTGCTAAAGTGAGCCCCGGGAAAACAATTTACGCATTGAGAAAAAAATAAAAGAGAGAAAGAAGCGAGAAAAACATTTTAAACAGTGAAAAAAAAAAGAGAGATAGAGAGAAACATTAAAAGAAAACTAATGTGGAAAAAAGTAGAGAAAAACAATATAAAGTAGAGAAAAAAAAAAAAAACGATTAGTGTAAATAAAGCCCCAAATATAAAACAAATATATATAAAGTTTAACAAAATCGCGCGCCGAGATAAAAGAGCCCCTGTGAAAATTTGAGAATTTATTTTTAAAATAGAAAACTAGGAAAAATGGTGAATTTGACTTGTGTGTACGGTTTCCGCAAGGAGGACTTCACAGCGTACGCGGCGGAGTTTGGTTTCGGCGGTACCGGAACGGTGGAGTAGCTACGCAGGAACTTTGCGGCCTTCATCAACGACGGCCGGTTTTCCAGCGACGTGCAAGAAAAGCTCGAGAAGCTAGAGCTGAGCCACATGAAAAGTACGTCATGATCCCGCCATTTGTTGGCATGGCAGCAGCTGAACGACCACCGGACGGACATGGGAGCAACCAGCAACGCAGGACATTCGCAGGCGACCGCTATGGACCGCATCAGTAAGAGCCAGTTAGATTCGACGACCCGTTCGTTCGACCATACCAACGACCCGTTGGTAGCCGCGGTAGCTCAGTGGTTAGTGCGTTGGACTGCGAGCCGAAAGATCCCCGGTTCAAGCCTGGACTGGGGCTAACAACATCAGCGGTACCTCTCGTCAGTAAATGGCAAACCTACGAGAGTAAAACCATTGCCTATGAAAAAGCTCACACCCGCCGTTCAGATTCGGCAATAAACTGTAGGTCCCACCACTTTGAGTACAAATATAACACGCACAGCTCAAAATGGTGAGAGAGCTCAGCCGAAGTTCTATACAGAACTGTAGCGCCAAACTATTATTATTATAACGACCCGATGGCTTTCATCGAGCGCGTCGAAGAGCTGACGCAGAACTACGGAATCAATCGCGACTGGCTAGCAAGCGCGATATCACTTCTGTTGGTAGACAAGGCACTAACATGATATTGCACCAGTCGCACGCAATGGCAAGGATGGTGTGACTTCAAGGATGACTTGTTACGATTTTTCATGCCGCCTTGGTTTTATGAAGACTTGGACGATGCCCTCAGTAGCAGGAAGCAGCGGCCACGTGAGTCATTCAGGGATTACGCCTTGGCTATGCGGGATATGATGCGGCACGCACAGTATAATGAGCAGCAGAAGCTGCAGTGCATACTACGGAATTGCCGCCAAGAATATCAATTGTTCATTCGGCGCCGAGATTTTACGACGCTGGCGGAGCTAGTAGGACTGGGACATGCGCAAACACATCATGCACCACGTCCACGGACGCTGGCGGTAACATTAATCCACGGACCGCATGCAGACGATGTGGGCGCGACGGCCACTATCAGGCGGATTGCAGAAATACTGCAGTTATGTTTTGCTGGGAGTGCGGTAGAAGGGGCGTGCGTACCTTCGACTGTGTTGTGAATCAGAAACGTTTTTTTTGTTGTATTTAAGAAAGCCTGCACATAACCAGTATGCACATAAAGTTCAAATCTAAAAGCACAATAACAGATGCATGTTAACTTAACATAACGTCTACGACGTAACTGGAAAGTGCATAATGTTTATGAGTGCATACTTTCAGGATATATAATTAAGTCCGCTTGAAAGCAACGAAAAATGCACCGGTTGCAATTTGATCCGAGGCATACGCTAGCAAGTGTGCCGTCTGTTTAAAAGCAACAACAAAAGCATTGGTTGTAATTTAAGTCAAGACTAACGCCAGCATGGGAACCAATTTAGCACATTGGAATTTTCTCAGTTAATGATTTCACAATATTAGTAAATATCTGATGTGGGGTTCATGAGGTTTTTAGTAGTACGTAGATTTAAGAATATGCTTGCTTGCATTTATGAGTTGTGTTTTAAGAAATAAGTATAAGCAAGGGGTTCGTGAGTCGCACGATACCGAGGTGATGAGTAGAGGTTAAGTTTAGATTTTAAGCATTATGATTTTAACTGCCTTAGAGTGCAGACGTGTTTTCAGTTTAAACTCAAGCTTGTAAAAATACTTAAAAATAATTAATAAAAGTATAAAGCAAGTCTAAAATATCCTTGCGTTTTTATTTAATAATAATTGTTAGGAAAGAATTGTGGACTTCGAGGGAATATTGTCACTGACGGTTTCATTAATAAAGGCAAGTACAAAAGGACCCCTGGAGCCCGCAACATTTTTGGCGCAGCCGGTTTTTCAAGAATCTACAAAAAGGACTGAAGGACGAATTTGAAGGAGCATTAACAAAAAATAAATGAAGAAACACAGAAGTGGAAAGGAAGGTATAATTAAATATTGAATAAATTTTAGTGAGTTTGAGTGAAAGCAGTAAATAAATGGTAAAATTAATTTATAGAAAGAATGAAATTAAACAAATTTATAAATTTTAATTGAAAATTTTAATGATTATATGGCGAACTTTGAGGAATTGGAAGTAGCATATAGAAATATATTAGGACAATATTGGCAGATTTACTGAGAAATTGTGGAATCAAATTAGTACGGAAGTTAACAATAAAGAAACTTTAGAATTAATAAAAAATAAAGTCAGTTCCACACGGGTATACTCAGAAGTCGAAAGAGTTGACGTAGTTTTTGAACAATTAGTATACTTCTTGGAACATAAAAGTGCTCATAAAATAAAAGAGTTAGAAGAGTGGAAAGGGGAATTTACTGCATTAAATAAAAAATTAAACGATATTGTAGAAGAACGGCAGGAGTTGTTAGATCAGGCTAGTGGAATAGAGGAAGAAAACGAAAAATTAAGAACTTTGCTGAAAAATAAAGATATTTCGGACGAATCAATTGAACGAGCACTGAGCCAACAGCCCAGACTAGAATTCGAAACATTAGAAGAAGCAAATAATAAAGTAAGGGAATTAGATTCGAAAATCAGATTTTTAGAATCAGAAGTTAAGCTAGCCCACGAAACATCATTATATCATAAGGAGGCATTACAGATTGAAGGAAAATTTGATAAAATAACAGCACCGGAAACAACATTAGAAATGTCGTTAGATACTGTGTCGAATTACGTAGGAAGTGTGGTTCCATTTTTTATGGGATCGGAATCACCATCCGTTAAAACTGAACTTTATAGATTCATGGACGCTTGTGCGTTAGCAAGTCTAAAAATTACAAAAGAAAACAAAGAAGAATTCATTAGCTGTGTCAAACTGCATCTTCTTGGTGACGCTTATGATCTAGTCCGCACAAGAAAGTTCAATGATTTAGAGGAGTTATTTGACGTTCTAAGAAATACATATTTAAAAATGACTACGTTAGATTCGGTTCAGGATAGTATTAGAAAAGCATATCAGACGGATGGTGAAAGTCTGAGAACATTTGCAAGGAGATTAGAAAGATTATGGGCAAACGCTAATGAAATAGCAGATTCAAGGTACAAAAATAAAAATCTACCTACAGATGTTTTTAATACGGAACTAGTAAACTCAGTTCTGACAGCATTCAAGGTAGGTGTAAAAGATCCGACAATAAAGGTTCTATTATTAAGTAGCAAAGCAGAAAACTTGAATGATTTATTAGATGAAGCATTAAAGGCCCAGATAACAATTCAAGGGGGTCCGAGGTTCCCCGAGGAAGTGTACAGTTTCGAACAACGATCTGTAACCAGTCCAACGAATAGTATTCAAAAAAATCATTTTCAAGCTACCCCACTAAATCACAAAATATCAACACAAAATAAAACAGAAGGATCAAAAATACGACCAACATGCTCTTTTTGCCAGAAAAAAGGACATACACGAGACGAATGTATTACGCGGAAAAACACACCGTTTTGTATAGAGTGTGAAAAATATGGGCACGAATCTAATTGGAGGTGTGCTTCCATTAGATTAGAAGCTCAAAATAAGGAAGGGTTTGGACGTACACAAAACCATCCAGTCGTTAATAGGGAATTTTTAAACAACAATTTGCAAGTAGGACATAACACTACGTACCGTACCAATAATAATAATAATAGAAATAATAACAATAGGAATGGGAATACCCCTAGAAATAATTTAAAATGTGATTGGTGTCGTAGACTTGGTCATGTAGAAGCTGATTGCTACGCCAAGAGGGATTATCTGGCGAGGGAGAATAATGATCAGAACAAGGGAAACTACAAGGGGCCCAGCCAAGGCCAGTAAGCTGGGGACCCATTAAAAATAGCAAAATTAGGTCAAAAAGGGTGGAAATAGTAAATCATAAGGCTGAAGGGTCTGTGATCACATTAACTACTCAAACTCCTAAAAATAAGAGAAAACCGGTGGAGGAAAATATTGCAAATCAGACGTCTGAAGTGACCGTTGATACATATATTGATCCACCGTGGTTTGATTATGAGGGAGTGACAATGGTAATTTTCGCATTAATACATTTCTTTATATATATGATAATAGCAATAGGGGCAAAAATGATTAAATTAGTAGCAGATGAAACTAATCGGCAAAGATATGTATTGGAAGAAATGCAAATAGGTCAAAAGGTGAACAATATGTTTACAGGAATGTTGAAAAAGTTTGAAAATTTTATAACATGTTATGATAAAAAAATCAGACAACAGTTGAGTGGATTAAATAAAAAGAGAATTAACAAAATATACAATATAAAGGGGGACTGCTTCAAATTGTCTAATGTAAGTGATGTGTTCATTGAAGTACCTTGCGAGGCAGCTAAAAATGGAAAACTCATATTACTAGTAGACTCAGGAGCAGATGCAAGCATAATAAAAGAAGGTGCATTGACACAACTACCGGGATTTGACAAAAATAGTAAGAAAGATTTTAATGGGGCTTTTGGTGGATGCGTAAGGACGTTAGGCACGACCAATATACAACACAGTAATATAAAGTGGTTACATTTAATAATGCATGTAGTATCTCTTGAACAAGGAATACCAGCAGACGGAATAATAGGACGGGATAACATATGGAACAGATCCGTAATAAACGCAATTAATAAGACCATAACATTCTACGATAAAGGAAAGAATCACACTATCCGATTACCAATGAAAACGCGAGCCGACATAGAAAATATTTATTACAATCATGAAATAAAAATCATGCCGAGAACCGCAAAAATAGTAGAAATTACACTAAAAACAAAAATTCCAATTGTATTAATACATAAACAAGAAATTTATCCTGGAGTATATTTGGGAGAAAGCTTATCGAATGTTAACAAAAATAAAGTTTATGTCTCAGTATTAAATGCTACAGAAAAGGACATTATAATAGACAACAATTTTAAACCGAAATTTTCAAATTTTAATCAGTATAGGGAATCAGATACAAACAATTCTACAATAAATACTATAAATTCAGTGAATATAAAAAATAGGATTAATAGATTATTAGAAAAAATTAACATTGATGAATCTTTAAATAAGGAGGAAATCACATCATTACAAAATCTTTGTATTTCTTATCACGATGTTTTTCACTTAGAAGGTGACGAACTGTCATACACGCCGATATTCAAACACGACATAACAACACAATGGAATCAACCACCAATTAACCAAAAGCAATACAAACTTCCACACACACATAGAGAGGAAATTAATAGACAGGTTAACAAAATGTTAGATGCTGGCATTATATCGCTAAGCATATCACCCTGGAATTCACCATTACTATTGGTACCGAAGAGGAGCGACAAAGACGGTAACAAAAAATGGAGACTTGTCATAGATTTCCGTAAATTAAATGACGTAACCGTAAAACAGGTATTTCCTATTCCGCGAATAGATGAAATATTAGATCAGTTAGGTCACAGTCGGTATTTTTCAACTTTAGATTTAGCAAGTGGCTATCATCAGGTCTTAGTAGAAGAAGGTGATAAAGAAAAAACTGCCTTCAGTACAGGACTTGGACATTTTGAATTCAATAGGATGCCTTTCGGTTTAACAGGGGCACCAGCAACTTTCCAGAGAATAATGAATCACATCTTAACAGGGTTACAGGGTATCGATTGTTTTGTATATCTCGATGATATAGTTGTGTATGGGAAAAATATAAGCGAACATGAACACAGATTAAGTAAAGTATTACAAAAACTAAGAGACCATAATTTAAAATTAAATACCGAAAAATGTCAGTTTTTACGTCGTGAAGTTGTATATTTAGGGCATAAATGTTCAGAACTTGGTGCGTTGCCAGACCCCGCTAAGGTCGAATGCGTAAAAAATATTCCAGTACCAAGAAACAGAAAAGAAGTACAAGCATTCTTGGGATTAATTAATTATTACAGAAAGTTCATAAGCAATATGGCAAGGTTAGCTTTACCAATTAATAATTTACTTAAAAAGGACGTTAAATTTAAATGGACGGACGATTGTCAAAATTCATTTATTAAATTGAAAGAATCAATAATTTCACCTCCAATATTAGCATATCCAGATTTTACAAAAACTTTTTTACTAACAACAGACGCAAGTAACGAAGCAGTAGGTGCAGTCCTATCTCAAGGTGAAGTAGGAAGCGACCGACCGATCGCGTTTGCAAGTAGAACTTTAAATGGAGCAGAAAAACGATATTCTACCATTGAAAAGGAATTTTTAGCAATTGTTTGGGCAACAAAGAATTTTAGAGCATACCTATTAGGGCGACCATTCAAAATTTTTACAGATCATCAGCCTCTAAAAGGTATTGCAAATTTAAAAGATCAGACATCCCGCCTTGCTCGTTTCCGACACAAATTATCGGAATATGATTTTGAAATAATGTACAAACCAGGCAAAAAGAATTTAAATGCGGATGCTTTAAGCAGAATTCCATATATAGAACCAGATATTACAGCCGTACAAACACGATCCAAAACTACACAAAATATTTTAGATCAGCAAATCACAAAAATAAAACCACAAATCAGTACACCAGTCGTAGATGAAACAATAATAGATACAAATATTGAAACGAATTCGGCTCAAATATTAACTGATCCAGATGAAATTAAAACCGTGATGAAAGATTTTCATGATTCAGCACTAGGAGGCCATCAGGGCACACTTAAAACATACTTTAGGATTAAGAAACAATTTAAATGGAGGGGAATGCAGAAACAAATAAAAGAATATGTTAGAAACTGTCCTAAATGCCAAATGAACAAAAGTTCAAAGTTAACAAAAATGCCAATGGTTTTGACAGATACGCCAACACGTCCATTCGATAAGGTTTATATGGACTTGGTAGGAATTTTACCTGAAACAGTGTCAGGAAATAAATATATTTTAACTTTTCAAGACGATTTTTCAAAATACATGTGCTGCGTAGCTATCCCAGACGCGGAAGCAAGCACAGTAGCCAAAGCTTTTTACGAGGAAATTATCACGCGTTATAATATTCCAAAAATTTTAATTACAGATAATGGTTCAAATTTTGTGTCAAAATTATTTTCAGACACGTGCAAGTTATTAAACATTAAAAAAATGCATATAACACCTTATCACCCGCAGGCGAATGGCTCGTTAGAACGAAGTCACAGACCTTTAGCGGAGTATTTGAGATGTTTTGCAAAAGAGGATGGGTCCAACTGGGACCAATGGTTGAATTCGGCAATGCATGTGCACAATAACACAGTGCATATGTCAACAGGGCAAACTTTATACGGGTTTGAATTTGACATGCCAACCAACCTAAAATGAAAATGTTCACCAATTTATAACAGTGAAGATTACAATAAGGTATTAAAATACCAAATACAGCGTACACATGAGATAGTCAGACAAAATCAAGAAAAAGCTAAGGAAAGATCTAAACGAAGTTATGATAATACATTAAATACGGTAGTTTTTAAGGAAGGAGATAAAGTTTTATTAAAAAACCAGAATAGGAAAAACAAATTTTCACCAATCTGGGTAGGTCCCTATGAAGTCCTTTCGATAATAAGTCCTGTGACAACAGTGATCTGTATCAAGGGAAAAGGGAAAAAATTCCATAATAACTTATTAAAAGCATATAATTCTTAAGTAATACACAATTGAACGAACAAATATTATTCACTGTCACTATAATTGGGGTAGGTCAGTGCTTCACTTTCATGGTCAAGAGCATTGTTTATGGAAACAAACGACAGAAAGATCATTGCACTTGAAGTACCGATAGGTGTTAGCGTAGCACACACTAAAGTGTAGCACATATAGAAGTGAGGAGCTAATGTTATAAGCGATAAAATGCAATTCAGCGTTTTGCATCTAGGAACACTGCACTAATGTACCGAAAATGAAATGCAGCGTAAAAATTTGAACAATAATTGAATTATAAGAAGAAAAATACAATACACAATCTAACAAAATTAACAAACGTTTTAAATGTGATCATTACACGGTAATGAAAATATATATGTACCTACTGAATGTACAAAAGTAGTTATGCATAAATCGCGCGCGCTTACCATTATTGAAAATTGTCAATAATGATTAAATTCACAAATTATTGCATGAATAAATAGCTAAGTATTTTTGAATAGAATTAGCATTGATTCATGTGCTAATGAAATTATAAATAAAATAATGTCTATATATTAAGAAAAAAATTAAAGATTTTACAATAAAAGATTTACAGTAAAATGTTCGATATAAATATACAATTAAAATATAAAATTTTAATACTATGATGTAAGGTAATATAAACAAAGATTATGAATACTGAAAGTAAAAATGATGTTAATTATAAATTATTTATAAAGTTATAGTAAACATTACAAAGTAATAAGTATTTTTAAAAATAATCCTGGCTCTGGAAATGCATTTCAACCACGACAAAGAAATAAAACATGCACGAAGAAGAACTAGAAATCCACCAAACAATAAAATTCGACGCAGAAGACACTAAGTTTAAATTTTAATTGTCAAAGAAGATCGTTTAATTTTGTTGGGTAAAGGTCTGAAATGGTAATATTATGTAATGAAGTACAAGAGAAGAATGATAAAGAAACATGTGAGAGGCGTGGCGCTGACAACAACAATTGTACATCAATAACATGTTTAATTAAAAGAAAGGAGCTCACTATAAACATGAATGTTGAAGCTCGTCAAATCAGCAAAGTTGTGACTATTCTACCATAAAGAAGCAACAACATTTTACATCTTTACGTGCATATAATTAAAAGATAACAATTTTATCACTCAAGGAACAAGCTAATATTTTGTAAATAAGTTGAAGGAGCTATTCCATATACACTTATTCAGCTGTAACCTTATAGAAAAAGAAATTTGACACACCAACAAAATTCGAAGCAGTATGCGGCACTAACATGGCAACGTTAACATTATCTGGACTAGGTTGGATGTCGGTTAATGAGGCATGTGATCTTCATAATCAGGAATTGATATTACCATATGAACATACACAAATTACCAACGAGGAAGTAACATACAAAAAAGAAGACCACACAACATTTCTTAAAATCCTGAAAGGAAACTGGTCATCATTCCCTACCCCAAATGTGACAGCTATACCACTACCAATCTTAGTTTCAGACCACAGTGAAATGAGATCAGCACTAAAGGACGGTCAGCGAAATTTAGACGATCTGTTAGCAGAAATAGATTACAATAAAGAACGAAAGGAGTTATTCAACCGCCAAAATGATATAAAAAACACCGGTATATCATTCGGGATAGTAATTTTGGCACTAATATTGTTATTGACCGCGTATGTGGTATATTTGCGGTACCATCAACTATGTAAAAAGAAATCTAACAACAAAAATGATAAAATTAGTAAGAATAAATCGAAAATTGCATCCGTCGATGTGGAAGCAACCAAAATGAACGAGTTTGAAATAAAGTCGAAGAAACTTCCAATCCAACAGCCACCGCTCCAAAGAAACAATTCATCGCGCAATACATTAAAAAGAGAAATGAAACCAACAACGCCAACTGCAAGTCCACGAACGACAACAAAGCAAATAAACACAATAACAACGGCACCACAATCTATGCCAGCGCAGAAACCCCTGACCGAAGAAGAGTCGCAGCAGTCAGTACCAAGAACATCAGGACCAGGGTTTTATTGTGTATAATTTCTTTTTTATATTCCATTGAAGTATAATTAGGAAGTCAGACTCAGACAACATTAGGCGTTTGTTTCTGGAGGTAGATAGTTAGGCAGCAAGCAATTATTATTCAATAAATTACTGTCTAACGACATTTAAAAAAAAAAAAACATTAATTATATGAAAAGTATAAATATAAATAATAATTAAAGACATATTCAACAACTAAAATAAAAATCAAATGAATTATTTTCAAAAAAAAAAAAAAACAAATTAAAGCATTTAATGACTTAGATGAATAAATAAGAAAAACAACAGAACAACACGGAACGCAGCGATTGCAAAGCGGTAACTTGATCAACTACTGTTTTGTCAATTGCAACGTTCAGTGACTTGTAATGTTATACATTTTTATTTTTAACGTTACATAAAGTATATAAATATAAATATAACTAAAACTGCAACCATTAATTAAGTAATTGAGTAACGAAAATAAGCATTAATAAGATTCCTAAAATGAAAATAAGTAAAATAAATTATAATAATATGAAAAATAATTATTGATTTTAAATATTATTGTAAGTTAAATAAATTAAGAAATATATTGGAATATTAATGATGTAAAAGAAAAAACTATTATTCTTTTTAATAATAATTTTTTCTTAAAATAAGGGGGGAAGAATGTTGTGAATCAGAAACGTTTTTTTTGTTGTATTTAAGAAAGCCTGCACATAACCAGTATGCACATAAAGTTCAAATCTAAAAGCACAATAACAGATGCATGTTAACTTAACATAACGTCTACGACGTAACTGGAAAGTGCATAATGTTTATGAGTGCATACTTTCAGGATATATAATTAAGTCCGCTTGAAAGCAACGAAAAATGCACCGGTTGCAATTTGATCCGAGGCATACGCTAGCAAGTGTGCCGTCTGTTTAAAAGCAACAACAAAAGCATTGGTTGTAATTTAAGTCAATACTAACGCCAGCATGGGAACCAATTTAGCACATTGGAATTTTCTCAGTTAATGATTTCACAATATTAGTAAATATCTGATGTGGGGTTCATGAGGTTTTTAGTAGTACGTAGATTTAAGAATATGCTTGCTTGCATTTATGAGTTGTGTTTTAAGAAATAAGTATAAGCAAGGGGTTCGTGAGTCGCACGATACCGAGGTGATGAGTAGAGGTTAAGTTTAGATTTTAAGCATTATGATTTTAACTGCCTTAGAGTGCAGACGTGTTTTCAGTTTAAACTCAAGCTTGTAAAAATACTTAAAAATAATTAATAAAAGTATAAAGCAAGTCTAAAATATCCTTGCGTTTTTATTTAATAATAATTGTTAGGAAAGAATTGTGGACTTCGAGGGAATATTGTCACTGACGGTTTCATTAATAAAGGCAAGTACAAAAGGACCCCTGGAAGTCCACAATTCTTTCCTAACAATTATTATTAAATGTAAAAGAAAAAACTATAATTCTTTTTAATAATAATTTTTTCTTAAAATAAGGGGGGAAGAATGTTGTGAATCAGAAACGTTTTTTTTTGTTGTATTTAAGAAAGCCTGCACATAACCAGTATGCACATAAAGTTCAAATCTAAAAGCACAATAACAGATGCATGTTAACTTAACATAACGTCTACGACGTAACTGGAAAGTGCATAATGTTTATGAGTGCATACTTTCAGGATATATAATTAAGTCCGCTTGAAAGCAACGAAAAATGCACCGGTTGCAATTTGATCCGAGGCATACGCTAGCAAGTGTGCCGTCTGTTTAAAAGCAACAACAAAAGCATTGGTTGTAATTTAAGTCAAGACTAACGCCAGCATGGGAACCAATTTAGCACATTGGAATTTTCTCAGTTAATGATTTCACAATATTAGTAAATATCTGATGTGGGGTTCATGAGGTTTTTAGTAGTACGTAGATTTAAGAATATGCTTGCTTGCATTTATGAGTTGTGTTTTAAGAAATAAGTATAAGCAAGGGGTTCGTGAGTCGCACGATACCGAGGTGATGAGTAGAGGTTAAGTTTAGATTTTAAGCATTATGATTTTAACTGCCTTAGAGTGCAGACGTGTTTTCAGTTTAAACTCAAGCTTGTAAAAATACTTAAAAATAATTAATAAAAGTATAAAGCAAGTCTAAAATATCCTTGCGTTTTTATTTAATAATAATTGTTAGGAAAGAATTGTGGACTTCGAGGGAATATTGTCACTGACGGTTTCATTAATAAAGGCAAGTACAAAAGGACCCCTGGAGCCCGCAACAACTGCTGCAGACGATGCTCGGAAAACTACAGGGGGAACCACCAGAAGCGATGGCTAGCGGCCCCAAAGAACTCACCCCGTGTCCAGCAGTAGTATTGAAGCAGGAGGTGACACGCATTGTCGCGACAATCGCCATAGATGCCGAGTTGGCGATTGCAACGGTAGACACAGGCGCGACACGCAGGTTCGTTATCGAATTTTGCGCGCAGATGATTCGAACTCCATCCAACTACAGGAGTACAGAAGTCCGGGTGAAAATGGCTGACGGTGTCGCCAGGCGCGTCAGGGTAGAAATTCAAGCGATTGTCAGACTAGGTGACAAAGAGTGCCGCTTGGGCCTTTTGGTGCTACCAGAAGTCGTCGACAAGATCATCCTAGGGATGGATTTCTTGCAGCAGATGGGAGCCACCTTCAGTTGTGGCGGGCAGAGCGTCACGCTGCAAAGACGGGAGCAGCAACCAGATCAGTCACCGGTGTGCACGGTGGTGCGGCCTGATCAACGCAGCGAGCAGGAAATAATCGATAATTGCTCGGGTGATGAACGAGCTGGCAAGAGCGGATTTAAAAACACAATTTAAAGGGTCGTGTGTGTCGCAATTACTTTGTAACTTAAAATAATTGAATAACAAAATTGTTACCTTGATTTACGTTTTAAATAGATTTAATATTTGTGTTGTTCTATGAAGTCGTTTGTGAGTCCAGATTGTTGTTGTGATTTGTTGAGTGTTGATTGTTGACGACGAATTGTTTTACTTTGTTTGTTTTATAATCGCGTTTGCGGGTTATTGGTTGTATATTGTTTGTTGTCGCGGTGACGGGTGAGTTTATGTTGTATTTATTTAAACTTTAATTTAAGTCGTGGAGACGGGTGGGTCGGGTGCGAACGTTAATGCGTAATCGAGACGAGTGCCGATCTTTTACTTAAAACATCAAAAACTCACTGCAGCGTGTATCGCTGCAACGAGTGGGTCCAGCGGGCGTGTTCGTACACATTCTGTTTACGTATACGTAAACAATAATTTTTTACAGGACGAGCTAGGCAAATTTGTAGGTGGTGGAGGCACGAGCGACATCACCACCCACAAAATAATAATGAAGGACGATCGCCCCATTAAGCAGCGCTATTTTCCCAAAAATACAGCGATGCAGGCGATCATCAATGAAGAAATCGCGAAAGGGTACATTGAGCCGTCGAGGAGCCCCCACAGCGCGCCAATTGTTTTGGTGAAAAAGAAGACAGGGCAGTGGCGGCTGTGTATTGATTACAGGCAACTGAATGCGCATTCAGTGCCTGACGCCTACCGCCTGCCGCGTATTCACCATATCCTTGACCACCTGCGAAATGCAAAGTATATAAGCAGCCTGGATTTGAAAAATGGTTATTGGCAGATGCCCATGGACGAGGGCAGCAAGGAGTTCACTGCGTTTACGGTGCCAGGTCGCGGGCTGTATCAGTGGCGTGTTATGATTAGATCGTGTCATAGGGCCCGACATGAAGCCGCTACTTGGACGATATTGTCTTCACAGGATCTACGCTGGAGGAACACATCTCAAACTTGCACATCTCAAACTTGAAGTTTTCAGGCGCCTGAGGCAGGCGAAGCTGCAGCTAAACCAGGACAAATGTGAATTTCAAGCGCGAAATAAAATATCTCGGGCATGTGATTAGCGATCAAGGCATCCACACAGACCCGCATAAAATTGCTGCTATCCAGGAGCTACATCCATCAACAAACGTGCGCGAGTTGCGCCAGTGTTTAGGCATCCCCTCGTGGTACCGACGTTTTGTACCCGAGTTCTCGGACATGGTTCACACACTTACAAAATTGCTGATAAAGGGGAAGCATTTCAGCTGGGCAGAGGAGCGGCAGCAGGCGTTTGACCAATTGATGCTCTGTGATGCTAACAGAGGCACCAGTGCTAGGTTGCCCGGACTTCACTAAAAAATTCACGCTGCAGACGGACGCTAGTAACTATGGCTTAGGGGCCGTGTTGACGCAGGACATTGATGGCAAGGAGCGCGTCATCGCGTACGCCTGTCGTAAGTCAAACAAAGCTGAGGAAAACTACTCCCCCACTGAGAAGGAGTGCCTGGCCATCGTTTGGGTAATAAGGAAAATGCGGCCATACTTGGAAGGTTACCGATTCCTGGTAATCACGGACCACCTGTCTCACAAGTGGCTTAACTCCATAAAGAGCCCTTCAGGGCGCATCGCGCGTTGGGCGCATGAATTGCAGCAGTACACCTTCGACATTCAGTACCGCAAGGGGAAGCTGAATGTTGTAGCCGACGCACTATCGGACAAATTTCTTGATTACGCCATCGAGAATGGAAATTTGTATCGCCACATTCCTCAACACACTGATGACAGCGACTGCGTAGCTCGGAAGTTGTGTGTTTCGATGAAGCGCCGTGCGTAAGTTGTGTGATAATCATGATGACGCGACTGCAGGCCACATGGGCGTCCGCAAGACAATTGCTAGAGTATCAAATCAATACTACTGGCCCGGCATGTTTAGTACAATTCGTCGATATGTTCGTAACTGCGAGTCGCGTCAAAAATACAAGGCGTCACAAAAATCAGCGGGTAAAATTTTGACAAAAATTGCGCAGGAGCCGTGGTCCTGGCTGTGCGCAGATTTTGTAGGTCCCTTACCGCGCTCGAAGCATGGCAACACTATGCTGGTTGTCTTCTTTGACAAATTTTCTAAATGGATAGAAATGGTACCATTGCGTAAGGCGACGAGCGAAAGTCTGCAGCGAGCGTTTCGAGAACGCATTTTGGCGCGATATGGCGTCCCCAAGGTGCTCATTACGGATAATGGAGCCCAGTTCACGAGCAGATCATTTCGCCGGTTTCTTGAGGATATGGGCGTTAGGCAGCAATTTACCGCCCCATATACACCCCAGGAAAACCCCACGGAAAGGGCCAACAGGACTTTAAAGACTATAATTACGCAGTTATCAGGTTACCAGCAAAATTGATGGGATGAGCAATTGCCAGAAATTTCACTGGCAATAAATTTCAGCGTGTCGGAGACTACCGGCTACAGCCCGGCGTATTTGACCCAAGGCCGCGCCTCCCCAAGGCGCTGTACGATGAGGTCACAGGAACAGGCGTGACGATGCAGGCACCTGATGAACGAGCAGACGGGCGCAAGATCAAGCGCGCCACTATAATTTGAGACGCAGAACATGGAAATCGGAAGTGGGTGAGCTAGTGCTCATAAAGCAACACCACTTGTCAAAGGCGATAGAAAATTAGCTCCAAAATTGATTGCCCCTATCTCGTAATTACTTTTGACTCGCCTGTAATCGCGAGGGTAAAGAGGCTAGGACAGTCCAAGACGCGGACAGCGCATATCAGCGAAATTAAGAAATTTCAAAAGGAAGACGGCGAACCAGGCGAATCAACGCAGGCGACAGCTGCAACTATAAGGCAGCAAATGCAACGACGTAGGAGGCGGCCACGAAGAAGCAGCGACAATCGTGCCGGTGGCGACAATGAAACTTCAGTCTCAAAAATTTCAAACTCGTTTCGCGCGATACCGACAACAATTATGAACCCTTTTCGCGCGGCACCGCCCGAACATGTAAATCCCTTTCGCGTCCAAAGGACTCAAATTCAAAGTTCGGGCTCAAATTTAAACAAGAATTCAGAGTACAGAGGAAACTCTTACGCTACACGGGGAAATTTCGAATTTTGGCCGCGTAAACGTAGAAAATGCCAGTCGCAAAAAGCGCGTAAAAACATTTGTAAATGGATCTGAAAATCGCCCGTGACAAAATCGAACGCCGCCGTATTGCGTCGAAAATGGTGCAAAAATTGTCAGCAGCATAACGGCGACGTCGGAGTCGAAAAGTTCGATTCCATTTCGTACAATGAAAAGCATAAATTGTGCTCTTGACCGCGAAACCAAAAACAACCCCCATAACACGCAAGCCTAGAACGCGCTGCGAGCAGCAGAGATGCGTACCGCGCACAACTAAATTTATTTTTTATTATTTATTTTTACGCTAAAATAAATGAATAATGACTGGCCTCAACGACGAGCGAAATATTACGAAAGCGCAACAGCAGAAACGGCAACGCGGCCATGGCTGCGACTTCAGCGGAACCATGGCGAAGTGCAGCTGCTAGAAAGACATACGAGATTCAAAGCTACAAAGAAGAAGGCAACAAAACAACAACATTCACGGCGAACCAGTGGCGACAAGAAACATTGTTTAATTCTAAACAGGGTTAAAACAATGTTTAAATTCAACATATCAATGTTTAAATCGGTTAGGCACGTTTAAATTTAAACACTGAAATGTCCGTGTTTACGGAAGTTAAACTTTGCTTCATATTAAATTTGCTCTAAGAAAAAAAAAATCACAAACTGCAAGACTACAATCTTTTCTTAACATTTCTGCACCAAATTTTTAAAAATGAATTGATATTTTATGAATATTTTAGATTTTTTATTATTTCAATATATATAGAGAACTTAACACAAAGTTGAAATTAATTTTAAGGAAGGCCGTAAAAGATGCAATTTTTTTAATGATCTTTAAAACTGCATTTTGTTTGAAAAACACCACACAAAACGCGAACTGAGGATGTATTTTCTAATAAAAAGAACACAGAACTCGACTAATTCACGAACGGACAGTTTTAAACCGCAATAAGCTCATTTGTATTTCGGCAAACATAATTTTTGTTTTTGTTTATTATTGTATTTCTGATGTTTCCTTTAATTTTGTGACATTAATTTCTCATTGGAGACATTTTTTAAATTCTACACTTGTTTCAGTAAACCGCCGATAAAATTTAGATAAGTTATGATCAAAATTTTAAACATGTTTAGAATATAAGCAGAGGTTAGTAAATCACTATTTAAGAAAGTTTAGCTTTTGAGATGAGATAACGGGCCTTATTAAAAAAATTCAAAACTTTACAATAAATTTAAAATTTGTTCAATAAAAAACAATATTACTTGATAAAAAAATAAAAATTGATAATTAGGAAAATAAAAAACAAAAAATTATTAAATTTTCATTATTGAGTTTTGGAAAATAATAATGTACACACATATTTATTTTTTTAATAAATTAATGTTAAGTTTTTAACCAAGATTAATAATTTAATTTCTTATATGACATGTTAACCCTTTCATGCCCCAGTGCCTACAAGCAACATTGCATCATTTGGTCCAAAAACCGTTGTTTAATTTTTTTTGTTTTGTTTTTGTCCAATAAGCAATGAGTTTAAGGTTCGATAAATTTGGATAATTTTCTTTTACAACCAGTGTGTATGTAATGTCATGATCAAGCCGAAGAAATGAATGTTATTCCAACGTTGGTTTTCTAAGTTAAAAAAACTTGACACGAAATTCACTACACAAAATAACTCAGTGACAACCCAGTGACGTGATAAATTAAATGTCAACAAGAAAATTTTCATTTCACCACTACATATGTGCCACTGCATTCGCACAATCAGTGTTTTTCTCTTGAATTAGCAAACAAACAAATCAATTAATATATAAGTGCAGGTTCAAACACGAAAGTCATCCCGAGAATTCTACTGCACGGAAAATGTACGATGAGCTGATATACAATGTAAGTGGCCAAGGTTTACGAATACGTTTATGAAATATTAATATATTTTCATTCATACGCAGACAACATTGAGATTTTACGTGAACCTGGTAAATGTTATACATCGCAGTGGCGCAATTGGATTCACTGGTTTGATCTTCGAGGCACGTCGTGGATTTTACAAGAAGTTCCTGTACACTGCCACCGGTGCAGGTGCTGTTGCAGCTTTAGAACATACTTTAATTCCTTTTAATATATAGTATTATAACTTATATGCGTTTTCTTTTATTTTATATTTAAACCTTTAATTAGGGAAATGTATGGGCTTGAATTCAAGTGTAATTTGAAGGTCGTATCACATTTTATTTATAGCTTACAATTAAGTTAAACCTCGAATGTATATTGAATGTCGGAATTCAAGTTTAGGTAAAGGCTAGATTCAATTGGATAAAAAGCTACTAGTTTTGCTGGAGAACGCTATGGTTTTGAATCTTACAATTACAAAAAGTTGAACGCTTTTCTCCAGTAAAAGCTTCGATATCCATGTTCAATATACATTCGAAAATCACTGAATAAAAAATATAATCCCAATAAAGCAAAAGACACGTAAACGTGCCGTATACAACATTGATATTTTACGTGAACCTGGTAAATGTTATACATCGCAGTGGCGCAATTGGATTCACTGGTTTGATCTTCGAGGCACGTCGTGGATTTTACAAGAAGTTCCTGTACACTGCCACCGGTGCAGGTGCTGTTGCAGCTTTAGAACTTACTTTAATTCATTTTAATATATAGTATTATAACTTATATGCGTTTTCTTTTATTTTATATTTAAACCTTTAATTAGGGAAATGTATGGGCTTGAATTCAAGTGTAATTTGAAGGTCGTATCACAATTTAATTTATAGCTTACAATTCCGTATTTACGGGCATAAACACCGTATACGGAAGCCGTTTACGGAACATAAAGCAACACGTTTTACATATGAAATGAAATACAAAATACGGCATTAAAAAAATTCCGTAAATAGCCCGTAGGTACGGCAATGAAACTTGGATGTGTGAACGTATTTACGGGTCGTAAACGGATCTTTTTTACGGTACTTTAACGCACTGAATTAACGTAAAATGCACGTAAATACGACCCGTAAACGGAACGTAAATATTGCACGTAAACGGTAAAATAAAAATTTGATAATTATAGAAAAATACATTATTTGCGCATAAATGAAAGTATGTTTTCAGCACTCATTAGATGGCACCTTTATCCATTCATTAACATGTTGCAACTAGAAAATCATATTCTTCATTTGTATTCTATATTTTTATTATTTCGAATGAAAAATATTTTTCAATCATGAAGAATAAAAAATCTAGGCGTTATAGTTATAATAAAATGTATTTAAATTAAGTAAAGACGTAAAGTTACCGTTTTTTACACGTAAAAATGGTTATGCGTAATTTTTTCCGTATTTACGGTAGCTGCCGTTTCTGAGCCGTAATTACGTGCACGTAACATCGCCGTATTTTGCACGTAAAAAAGTTTTTTGTATTTCCAATCCAATTTACGGTAACTGGCGTTTTTGTACCGTAATTACGTGGCCGTAACGGTGCCGGAATTTGCACGTAGAAATTAATATCCGTATCTATTACTGTATTTACGGCTAGACCCATATTTACCACGTAATATTGTGCCGCATTGTCACCGTAATAACGGGCATACTCGTTTTTACGTTTCAGTCCGTATCTGTGTTTATTGGGATTGTATAAAAAAGCTGTAAAGCTAATGTTGCCCAGATGCAACATCTCCCAAAGACAAGCCAGGATACACAGGACTTTGAAATTGAGCTGTGGGGTATAAATATTGTTTAGACCTTCCCACATTAATTTTTGCATGAAAGGGTTAAATTGGATACATTGCGCTGAACAAAATGATCAACAACACAATCATTTTAACGCCTGAAAATAAAATAAATTTAAAAATGTTCAATTATTTTAATTTAACTTAAAAATTCTTCGCGGGCCGGTGATGAATGGTTAGCGGGCCGCGTTTCAAAACAGGATATGAAATTATATTTAAATAAATTTTGTACATATTTGTCTCCTTGCCTAGACTATGCTGATAAACTGTACAATTTAATACCAAGCGAGGCAGGATAGTTTGGCTGCAGACATTGTGCATTCATTGGTGCGGTTATTTCTACTTGAGGAACGTAGAAGTTTTAAACCTTCTATAAAAAAAAATACATTTTTTGCGTCACTTTCAAAAACAATTGAATGCATCTTGTACTAGAAGCCCTCTTGATCGTGAAAACGAAAACCGCTTCGCGATATCAATTTGCATCAGGGTTTTACTTGTATTTGAAGTGCAACTGCATATCACTTTTTAACATTTAGAAAAATTTATATTTGTTTGCGTCACTTTTAAAAACCAGGGATGTGATCTTGTAGCAGAAACCTCACAGATGATGAGTCGAACCCGCTTTGCGATATCAATTCCTATACGGGTTTAACATGCATTTGAAGTGCATATCACTTTTCACTATTTAGAAAATTTTATTTTTTTTTGCGTCACTTTTAAAAACCATGGATGGGATCTTTGAGCAGAAATCTCATAGATAATTAATTCGAAAACCGATTCGCGATATCAATTCGTATACGTGTTTTACATTCATTAGAAGTGCAAGTGCATATCACTTTTTAATATTTAGAAAAATTTATATTTTGTTGCGTCACTTTTAAAAACCATGGGATTGGATCTTGTAGCAGAAACATCTCAGATGATGAATTCGAAAACCGATTCGCAATGTAACTTCATTTATTTATAGTTTCTGTTTTTGAAATGTAAGTACAATGTTTTTTTATATGTTTTATATGTGTATATTTACGATATGTAATCACGGTGCTCTAGAAGCAATCACAAGTAAGACAAAAATGGGTATTAAAAGTACAAATAGAGTTATGTCATCATCATTTCTAGTTTAAAAGTCCGTTTGAACCAAAATCCTACCGTTTCCTTTTCTCAAGTTATCGTCATTTACATTCAATTTTAACGATGCAACGTCTGCACCAAAATTATTGTAATAATATATCTCTAAGACTTTATTCGAAATTGAAGTTAGAAATATATTTCGTTATTAGTAGGCTTTTATTTCAGAAATAGTATGTTTTGGAGAATTCAGCTCATTTTCAAAAACGAACATTTTCTCCAAAGACATTATGATAGTTATATGACTTTTTCCGCAGGCAATAACTCCTTAACGAAATTGTTAAATGAGAACAATTAAAAATATTGGTTAATCGTTAAGATACAAACTTTAAGTGTTCAGTGTAAATCATCCTTAGGATGTTCCCTATAATCGCTCCTTAGACAATAGAAATCATTTAACCATTTCGCTACAAAATGACAAACTATATTTGTTATCCTTTGAACCCTTTCGGAGCCCATAGCGCCTAACCCAGACGTGTAGGTGTATAAGAATATACTATAAATTTTATCAGTAAACCAAAAGTAGACCAGAAGCACAAAATAAAAAAAATCAGTTCAGTTCAATTAAAAAAGTTGCCATGCCGCACAGTGAAATATATTTTTAATAAGAAACAGAGATAAATTGAAAAAAAACGTTAAAATTGTATGTAAATGACGATAACTTAAGAAAAGGAAATGGTATGATTGCTTCTAGAGCTACACGGTGACATAAGTTTGATGTGTTTATGTGTAGAATGCAGAATATATATAACATTTAACTTATAATAAAGAATTTGTGGGGAATAATATACGTTTGGAATTTTTCTTTATTGTTCATGTTGCGTTTCTCTACATATCGACCAGCAGTATTTACCAAGCATGTGACGATTATCATTACCTCTGAAGCGGCGTTCGATTTGAGCAATATCCTGGTGAAAAAACCGTCACCGCTAAACCTGTTGACGAAGAGAGGCTGCGATATCGTTTTTAATTATTTTTCTCGATCGATTAGCTGTGTTGCTATGGGCAAAATATTGTATGAGAAGTGGCAAATCTAGAGATCATTAATTATTAATAAAAATATTAACAATAAAAAAAAACGCATTTACCCCTTTTTAAGAAGTAAAACCAATCTGCCTCTATAAAGTTAAATATTTCTTGTGCTAAATGTTTCTTAAATCCGGTACTTACTATTTAAGTATGTTTCTTTTTTTTTTTGTTTAAATATTTGTAACTTAAATTATATGAATTTTGACCGGTAAGAGTATACTTTAATCATTCTTTTCGTAGCTCACATGCATTTTTCGATAATTGTAATAATGAAAGATTTTTCATCGATGGAGCAACAATGAACGAGTAAGGTAAGCGCTTTATTTTTTTTTTGTTTAACATTTAGTTTGATATGTAATAGTGTTGAGAAAGGTTTGGTTTTTGATACTAAGCGAGTTTTGGGACATAGAATTTTAATCTTTTTAGAATAAATTTTTGATATTTTTTGATAAAAGTCATGAATTATACAAATAATAATTTAGGATATAATAAAATAATTTAGGAATATAATAAAATGTTGGTTCAAGTTTACTTAAATATTGTTAATAATTTAATAATAAATAAAAATGAGCAATTTTTGCGACAGAATTTTAATTTTGTTAGGAACAAAATTATTAACGATATAAATAAATAATTAACTACTCTCAAAAAAATAATGTATTAAAATTAATACAACTTATGCACATGTTTCAAAAAAATGTTTTTTAATACATTTCAATTACAATTGTATTTATTTTCTTAATTTTTAATTAAAAGTGTTCTTGTTTTCTTTTTTTTTTTGCAAAATACAAAATATGTAATATGTGCTTGTTATTTGTACTTCTTTTCTATTATGATGCAACATGGACAATTTATTAATAATGAAGTATAATAAATTAATAAATGAAAACTAAAGACTTTAAAAAAATTTCCGTGACTTGTTTTTGCAAAAATATGCAAATTTCATTTATATGTTTTCGTGAAATATTGTGGTTTTAAAACATATGTAAAAGTTTTAAGCGTCGGTAGCTCGCCTGGTTAGTGCGTTGTACTACGATCGAAAAAGTCGCTGGTGCGTTCGACTACGAGCCGAAAGGTTTGTGGTTCGATCCCCAGCGAAAACCAACATCTTTTTCATAGAAAACCTTTTTCTATGCTACTTCTCGGCAGTAAATGGCAATTCTACGACAGTAAAACATTGCCTATGAAAAGCTCTCACCAGCCGTTCGGATTCAGCAATAAATTGTAGGTCCCATCAATTTGAGTACAAATATATCACGCACAGCTCAAGTGAAGAGAGAGCACGGGCGAAGTTCTATACAGGACTGTAGCGCCAAACTATTATTATTAGAAGTTTTGACAGAGGTATTTATGTGGCAATATATAATTACTACGGAAATATGTATTATCTTTTTATTGTTATCGTAATTTGAAACTAAAAACATTATCGTGTTGTAATATGAAATATCCCTTAATATCAGTGTCAGGTTGAGTTTTTCCTACATAAGAGAACTTTACACATTTCTGATCTGTGATTTATAAGAACATGCTACAAAAATCAAAAAAAAATGCACACTTAATAAAATCGATATGTACGTGAAACAAGAGACCAATCCAAGGATATGTGCGTTCATCGCTTTTTTGGATCAATTGGTTTGCGGTTTTAAATTGCATTTAAAATACAAGTGTGTACCATATTTTGCCATAATTTCAAAAAAAATATTTTTAGCATTACTTTCAAAAACAATCGTGAATTCGAAAACCGCTTCGCTATATGAATTCGCATCAGGCTTTTACATGCATTTGAAGTGCAACTGCATATCACTTTTTAATATTTAGAAAATTTTATATTTTTTTGCTTCACTTTTAAAAACCAAGAATGGGATTTTCTAGCAGAAACCTCACAGATGATGAATTCGAAAACCGCTTTGCGATATCAATTCCTATGCGTGTTTTACTTGCATTTAAAATGCAATTGCATATCACTTTTAATCAGGGCTAGCTGGGAACCGAAATTCTATTCTCTGCGGTTCCTGTTTCGGTTCCATAAAAAAAAAAAAATGATACCGGTTCTTAAATATTTTTAAAATTTTGGTTCCGGTTCTATGAAAAAAAATAACTATTCCAGTTCCGGTTCCCAGTAATAGTTCCGATTCCACAAACAAGCCCAAAAACGCAATATAAATATAACAATTTTTTATTTTTATGTATAAAATTAATCAAATTTATATATAAAGTGGAGTAAAATTAATGTGGAGTATATCAGATCGGAGTAAAAACAACGATATGTTGTTATTATCGATGTAAATGATACCGGAAGCATGACGTTTGGCCTTGGGACGGTTCGCATGGGGACGTTTCGCTTTGGGACGGTTCGCCATTCCATTGTGAATTTTATTGTGAATATTGCGAAATTGAAGAGAATCTAGAAACGACAAAGATTCAGAGTTACCACACTAAATATAATTCCTGAAAATGTATTTGTAATTTTATGTGTGTGTAATTTTTAAAGAATTACTAATATTATTATCTGTATAATTATATATAAAAACGGATGATTTTCAAAATATTATTTCTTGAAAATATTATTTTAAATGTGTCAATTTACGAATGATTGTAAAGGGTGTATTTTACTGATGATAATTAAGGGTGTGCGAATTTTTCTAAAAGTTGAATGCAAAATTCAAATATTTGGTTTTCACTCGATCGCTGTTAGATAATCGGAATTCAATAAAATCAATAGATCTGTTTGTTTGCTATCTTAAAATTAAGTCTTTTTTTATTAGCAATTTCATAAATTGAATAGTAAACACTGAATTATCTACAAAATTAAGGCAAACTCGTACACACCCCTAGCAAAATATAAATTAAGGCAAACCCCTAGTAAAATATATATATATATATATATATATATATATATATATATATATATATATATATATATATATAAAAATTTATTTGTAAATCCGAAGTTTTTATAAAACAATAGTTTTATTTATATACATAAATAAATCCCATTACTTTTGGAGGTTTAACTTCTACATAAAAAGAGGTTTAGTAGCATATATATGACCTCATTCATATTTACATAAATGCACTCTACATTAATACTAATTTCACGTCTATACTAATAATGATAGGAATTTGAATATTTGGATATTCTTAAAGATAATTCTTTGGGGAATTGAGTGGAATACTTGGTTTTTTTTAGTGGTACCACCGCCCCACATTTAAAATGTAACTTTGTTGAATATTTTGTAAAATAATTCTGATACGTAGATATTAAATATAATATATATTTTTGATCGATATAACCTTGGTTAATTTGTGTATACATATTCCTTCCATTATTCATGATTGAAGACTGTTAAGCCATCAACGAACTCAACACTCTACTAAGTATTAAAAAATCCTAATTTTTTAAAGTAACGTAATAAGTAAACAAGTAAGGGATGTTCGATGAATTATTTTACAGGATATTCTGATTAATCGCAATCACGATTAATAAATTATTCGATTAATCGTATTTTTAATTAACCGAAAATTCGATTTAATTAATCAAAACACTTTTTATTTGAGAACCTAGAAATTGCTGTTTAAAAAGATATACAAAACAAAGTTTTGTATAAAAAAAAAATTACAAATGCCGAAAAAGATGCGTAACAAGTATAATATAGTTATTTATAATCATGCCAATAACAAAACAATTAATCATATTTCTGATTAATCGAGTAATCATATTTTAATTAATTAAAATTCTAATTAACCGAAGAAAAGAATTTTAGGTTAATCAAAAAAATATGACACATCGAAATTTATATATATATCGTGTTTATGATTAATCAGACATCCCGGTAAAACGATTAATTGCACATACCTAGTTAGAATCGTGCATTATTATTAATACCCAGCAGGAAATGACATCATTGACTACAAAGTGATAAATCGAGGAAATTGTAGAATTTATTCATTTCGTCCATTTTTGAAAAACATACATAGTGAATTCTAACATTGATTTTAAATTTTATAATAATATCTCAAATTATTTACGAATTATTGGTTCCTGAAGAGTTATAGATTAGTGTCCGTTTACCGATTTGACTCATTTCCGAAGTCAGAACCATTTTTTGGGTATAACATATTAAAACAAAATTACATCGCATTCTGACCAGTATATTTCAAGTTACCGTGATTTCTGGCAGACAGCAACACAGACAGACATGTATACAGACATAGATATAGACATATGAACAGACGGGCATGGCTAAACGGACGAGTTGAGTGATGCTGATCAAGAATATATATACTTTTATATACCGACCAATACCTGAAAAAGCACGATGATATATTATTACATTTGTTCACATCGGTTTCCATGAGCATTTAGGGGATAGGTATACAGTATAAAAATGACCTTTAGGCGCAGATAAAATTGATATGGCTGTAACCACCATAAATCGCACTATTCTCTTAATATAGTATGATCGTGATCCAAAAAAGTTATAGACCGCAAAATTTTATATTTTTTTTTTGAATAATACTGAAAAAATACGTATATTTACCAGGGCTAGGAACCGAAATTCTATACTCTGCGGTTCCAGTTCCGGTTCTATAAAAAAATGAAATAACGATTCCAGTTCCGGTTCCACAAACAAGCCAAAACCTAATAACAATTTAAATATTTTTTATTTTTACGTAAAAAAATAATGAAATTTATAAACATATCTATCTTTGTATATACAAATTTATTGCCGTGCATTAGTCTCACAAAAACATGAGAACAAGAGATCGACTGATTTGGATGATTCTTTTTTGTTTCATTCGTCTCAATACTGGGAATTCGGAAAACTCCCAAGGAAAAACCGGAAAATCTTAAAAATCGAAATTTGTGTTGTGTATGAGAATGCATTACGTGCACCGCCAATGGGAATTGTATTTTAATATGAGGATTCGTTTATATAGCCACTACGGACTAAATTGAACAAAGGGGAGTGGCACGTCCCATACAACCAAACTTTTATAAATGCTATTACTCCTGACCTCCTAAGGGGGGATTTTAATAATGTGACGCGATATGTTTTTCCCTTGAGACGTGTTTCACATGTCGAAGATGTAAGTAAGGACATATAAGTTTGTAGCATTACAAACTATCTGAATATAATAAACGGCATATTTCTGCAAAAGTTGTTATATTCCAAAACTCCATTATATTTTTCTGATAAGCTACGTCTTAGCGTTTCAAATAGAAGCCTCATTTTATTTTGCCAAAATGTAATCGCAAAGACTATTTTTCATTAACGCAATTCAACTCTGGAATTCATTACCACTTAATATTTAAAATATAAACAGAACATGTAGATTTACGTATTATATACTAATACATTTTTCAGAACAATAATCTATTAACATCTTAAATCTACTATTTATAAGTAACCACACATCTAATTTCTCTTTAAATATGTTAAATTATAAGTACAATTTTGCATTATTCTTAATTTTAAATTTTTACTTTTTTATAAGCTGACCTTTTGATTATCTACGTAATTTTAATTTTGTTGAACTGTAAAATAATTACTTCTTATTGTACTAATATAAATCAAATCAAAAAAATATATATACAAAACCTTCGCACCGTTGAAGCTGTGCACATGTTTGGACATATCTGAAATGTTTAAATTAATATATATTAAATATTGACATTTTATCTTTAACTACACCAAAATGAGTATAGGGATGGTGTAAGACGGACGTAGAATCATGGACAGGCGACACTTTAGAAATTAGACAAAACTTAGTGACCTTTAAAAAAGGAATTGAGGTGACAGAATTTTTAGAATATAAGGAGACAGTTTCACACGGCAGCCATTAAGCTCAAATGGGCGACAATTTATTATATTAACCCCCCTCATCATTTATTTCCCGGTAACAACGATATCGGGTACAATTCGTATCAAAATTGGTTGAATAACGTGCAACTACAATTTTTAATTCATGTATTAAACGAAACGTTGAGCGTGTTTTAAGAGTTGTTTCATATAAATCATACGCGATGGCAAAAATGAAATTATTGGATATCAAATAATAGTTGCCAAAACAAAAATATTGAACAAACGTTCAAATCAAAGAGCGAAACGAACGAAACGTTTTAAATACGTTGAACGAATTTTAGACGAAGGGAACTGAAAACGAGATTAAAAAGAGATAAAAAGAATCTTTTATAGAAAATAGAAAATAAATTTTGTTTGTATTCAAACGTCGTGGGGGTCATTCCTACATGTATGTTTTAAACTAACAAAAAATGTTGATATAAAAAAAGCATAAATTGACCACTTATAAAGTTGCATGGTTTCATATCGTATTTAAGTTTCCTTGCGGAAACTTAAGTAAGTAAAACGTCTTAAACGTAAGTAAAACGTCAACATTAATTAAAATATACATCTTACATATAACATATAAAACATATTTTGTATGACAATCAAAATGTATAAAGAAAATTTGCAAAGCTCTACATTTTTTAAAATGCCATTGTACACATGTGTAACTTAATTAATATTTGTTTTTGTTTCTAAATTCATTGTCCAAATTGATTTAATTATTATTTTTTTGATATAATTAATTTATTTATTTTATTTTGATCTAATTAATTTAGTAATGGTTCCAGTTCCAGTTCCGGTTCTGGTTGTCTGTTCCAGTTCCGGTTCTATAAAAAATAAAATAACGATTCCAGTTTCGGTTCCATAAAAATATTTAAAAAACGGTTCCAGTTCCGGTTCCATAAAAATGAAACGGTTCCGGTCCGGTTCTGGTTCCAGTTCCGGTTCCACCCGAGCCCTGATATTTACATTCAAATATCGTTTGAACAGGACATGGTGACATGATAAGATAAGAGACCTATGTGTCCTTGTTATGTGATAAAAATTTGATTGTCTTTCACTTATAAATGAAAATTTTACACGCATGAACACCCAATATATCGTTGTACCATTTTTTGAAGAAATAAGCCTCAATACTGATGGCTATAACTCGGAAGTGGTAAGAAATATTTACATAAAAAAAGGGAATTTTTATCTGCATTCATCTTTTATATAATAAGCAATTCAAATGGAACATTCCAGTAATTTTTTTTTTTTTTGCCTCACGCGTATTTGATCATTTTTCCCAACGTGCGTTGCCAGGCCAAACGTCATGCTACCAATGATACCTTATTCCATTGTGAATTGTCCCAATGGGTAACATTTTCTCATTTAGGAATATTTGATATGTTTCGTCCGAAAATTGTTATTTTGGTTGTGGATACTTATGTATAGGAACAAATATACAAAATTTGCATACCTTATGTCAAACTTATATGACCAAAACTCCAAAACGAAGCCAAAACGCGGATTCAAATAAGTCGATCATGAACCGATGTTTATGTTCATTTCAAAAGATACAGATTTAGTGCCTTCAGACGCATTTTTTTCTTTGACACCATCGTCCCAACACTTTTCTATATCCCCCGTTTTTACTAATTTTAACCATACTAATTACAAATTTTAACATACCGCGTGAACGCTTGAGAAAACTCTTATACGCTCTTCGGCAAATATGTTACCCTCAAATATCGAAATTGCTATTAAAAAAAATATATATATATATATTTTGTAATTTGTTTATAACTTTGTAGGCACATTTCACAAAATTTTTCGAAAGCTGAAATAAAAATTATATATTCTTGTGAATTTCAACATTCTACAAATAATGACGTCTTTACTTTTCTTGCTAGTAAGGATATTTGACAATAACGAAAATTTCTGTTTTTAGGCATGATTTTGCATGGTAGGCGTTAGGTGGAAAGTCACACTCATATTTCTTGTATCTAAAATTGACATAAATGATCACACTTTTAGTGTTGATATTGATTTTAAAAATACTTATCATGGTTTTCGAGATATATTTAATAAAGTAGCAAATTTTGAAATAAAAAAAAATCATTATTGGATATTTATTTCTTGTCATCCAGGTGAATACCATTTTTGTATTTATATTTTAGCTTAGCAAATTATATCAGTTTAAAAACTGCATTATAATATTAATTCGTCTGTGCTTATTTTGGATCCAAAATCTATAAGCTTAACCTCTACCAAACAAAAGTATGCCTTAAAACACAGCATTTTGTCGTATATCCTTGAAACATAACGTCTATTTTTGCACACAACGTAATGAACAAAATACAAAGTTTACGGTTTTTTTATAATTCTGTTTAATGGCTGAATCTGAGACGATTTTGTTGTTTGAGGACCTTTTATGGGGAACATTTTTGCCAAAAAGAGTATGACAGTTTTCTCAAGAGTTAACGCGGAATGTCCAAATTTGTAATTAGTAGGGTTAAAATTCAAAAAAAAGAAGGTTATAGGATAGAGTTAGGAAGATGAAGTCAAAGTAAAATAATACTACCTATTCGTGATAAACAATATTGCTAAAAACACCATATCTGTAACCTTTGAAATAAAAAAAATATGTGCTATCTTTAAACACTCTAATTTTGAATATTTGACTGAGAATATCCTTGAAAGAGGACGTTTACGAAAAAAGTGAATATGCCAATGTTTTAAGAATGTCAAAATCTATAAGAATATATAACATTTAAGCTTTCTAAATTTTTTGTGAAATGTGAATGCTACGTAATAAATAAAATACAAAATTTATTGTTTTTTTATTATTCTGTTTAATGGGTGGATCTGAGGCAATTTTGTTATTTGAAGATCCCCTTATTTTGTATGGGGAATATATTTGCTGAAGAGAGTATAATAGTTTTTTCAAGGGTTCACGCGGTATATTAAAATTTGTAATAAGCGGGGATAAAATTCGAAAAAACAAGGGTTATGGAAAACCGATGGTGCCAAAGTAAAAAAATGCGCTTGTTCATGATAAACATCATTTCTGGTGAAACCAAACCTGTATCTTTTTAAATTAAATTATTTTTTATACTCTATTAAACACCCTAATTGTTCATATTTGACCCCAAATTGTGAGGAACCCAGAACTGATGGAGCAAAACGGACTTAAGATTCGAAATCAGCGACCCCACGTTATCAAATCGGAAGATGGTATTTTGGTTGCACTGTGCCATTTATAAAGTCGCATAATTTCATAGTCGTATTTTATCGCGGGAGCACGGAAACAGCCTTTGAAAAATAAGTGAATGAAATATTTTTCATAAATACAAAACATATTTTGTATGACAATCAATATGTATAAAGATGATGAGAAAATTTAAACGGCTCAACATTTTTTTAAAATCAATTTCCTACATATATAATCTAATTAATATCTGTTTTGTTTCCAAATTAATTATCCAAATTCATTCAATTATTAATTTTTTGGTATATTCATTTATGATCTAATTAATTTAGTAATGGTTCCAGTTCCAGTTCACGTTTTCTGTTTCAGCTCTGGTTCTATAAAAAATAAAATAACGATTCCAGTTCCGTTACCATAAAAAATAATATAACGATTCCAGTTCCGGTTCTATAAAAATGAAACGGTTCCGGTTCCACCCGAGTACAGCTTTTAATATTTAGAAAATTGTATATTTTTTTGCGTCACTAAAAGTCACTAAAACCATGGATGTGATTTTGTAGCAGAAACCTTACAGATGATGAAGTCGAAAACCGCTTTGCGATATCAATTTCTATACGTGTTTTACATGCATTGGAAGTGCATTAATATCACTTCTGAAAAATTTTAATATTTCTTGCGTCACTTTTAAAAACCATGGATGGGATCTTGTAGCAGAAACCTTACAGATGATGAATTCGCTAACCGATACGCGATATCAATTCGCATCGCATTAAAATAATAATTAAAATTAAAAAAAAATGTATTATGCATCTAAGTGTCGTCCAGCGTCAATAATAAACTATTTGAAATAAATAAAACATACAATAAACACATCTTAAATAATAATCAACAAAACTCAACAATAGCACAACAACAACACAAAACCAGTTTCGCTGCATTGCCAGCCCCCAGCAGTTCGTAACGAAGACAGTGGTAAAGGCCTAACACTTACCACTGTTTAGCTTACGCTCTCGCTGTTTGTCTCAACTGCCGCCCGCTATTAGTATGTGTGTTTGTTTTGAACTCGGCCAGTTAAAAAAATGTCGCAAAACTTTCGCATTTGTGGGCTGAGGACGAATTTATTTTCTGTATATGCGTATATGTCCGTCAATAGGCCATTATGGCATTAGGTGAGACCCATGTTAGTGAGGGTGCAGATCCACTGGATTTTCACATACATGGTTATCACCTATTTCCATTATTCTCCGCCCATAGGAGTCTCGCCCTATATATTCGTAGCGACGTTGCTTACCAGTTGCAGCAACAACATAGTGTGTCAGATAGTGAATTTAACACTATTTGGGTTAAATTTAAAATCTGTTCACACATCATGCACTTGTGTTTTATTTATAGGAGTCCGAATTTAGATAAGGCTACCTGTAACAATTTTGATGCCTTACCGGATTCGGTCTCAAATATATTGGAACAGTTTCCAGGCAGTGAAATTGTTGTTGCTGGTGACTTTAATATACACAACGTCACATGGTTGAGCCACTTGGGTCTATCAACACAGGAGGGTTGTTATGTTGAGCTGTTTGCCGAGTGCAATCAACTCACTCAATTGGAACCGACGTACCTCCCACGCGTCGGTGGGCAGAGCCAAAAAATTCTTGACCTTTTTCTGACTTCTCATCAAGAAAAATATGATGTAAAAGTCCTTGCTCCTCTTGGTAATTCCGACCACTGTGCTGTTTCCGCTGTTTTTCGTATTCTAGTTTACGCGCCTCTTCGACTAAGGCCCCGAAGAGGACTGTATGGCTTTACGAAAAAGCAAATTGGATAGCGTTAAATGATTTTTTTCGCAACTTTAATTGGAAATTGTGTTTCGCTGACAGAGACATAAATGCCGCGGCTTTATTGGTACAAAATATCATTTTATTAGGTATGCGGTCATTCATACCTTCTAAAAAAATTAGCATTAAACCCAAGGACAACTCTTGGTTTAATGAGACTTGCAGGATTGCAGTCATGTCGAAAGAGGAAGCCTTTCAGAATTGTCGTTCTAACAAAAATACTGATACTGAAAGACTTCGCATACAGGCTAGAAAAGGGCGAGGCTACGAATGCTGCCAATTACCGACCCATTGCAATATGCTCTGCGCTCTCTAAGGTAATGGAGAGCGTAATAAATGTCCACCTTGTGAACTATCTGGAGCGAAACGAATTGCTCAGTGACCGTTAACGAATTGCTCAGTGACCGTCAATAGGGTTTCCACACGCCACCGTCGCGACAAATCAGACTTGCAGCTAGCACGCGAGAGTTTTCAATTTATCCAAAGAGCGAACAATGTTGTTACCACTTCTGCGGGATCATCTATTGATAGGTAAATTGGTAAATTCACCCCGCGATTGGGTATTAAGCGGCAGACTTTTCAGCTCTACACGCAAATTTGTCTTATTCCTTTAATATTGATCACATACTAAAACTTTAATATACGATTAAAAACACTTACATATTTTAAGTTCTTTTTAATAAATTTACTCTAACCGTAATAAAATTTCTACGGAACAAATCCGACAGATAAGTTCGATGTCACGGAATGTTTTATGGGAGTCGATAATGTAGTTTTTTTCTTTCGTGACACAACTAAAACATTTTCGATAGCGGATTGCATATTTCAAATTTATGAGTTCACAGAGGATCGAACCCGGAAACGAAATCAACAATCAGGCACAGTATACTTTAATTTTAAAGTTCTTAATTATGCTGAACACCATCACCCTCAGAATATTATTCACATATCAGAAATGTACATCTTACGACGATATAAAAGTATAAAATAACTAATAAAAATTTTAGAAAAATAAAAGTGGGCAGACCACGCCTAGATTTAAAATTATGTAAGGCAAATATTTCATAGATTTTAATAATTTACGGCTAAAATTTTCAATATGACAACCCGAGGATCACGCCTATTTTTGGACCACATATTCTTAGATGAATTCTAACAATACGTTTTAAATTTTATAACTATATCTTGAATACTTTTCGAGGTATTAGTTCCTAAAGTGTTATATACAAGCAACTTGTATGGGACGTAGATTTGGCTCAATTTCAAACTGAGTTCCAACTTTTGGCTAAAACATATTGTGACCATTTCCAATTTCATTGCATTCTGACCAGTATTTCTCAATTTTCCTCGTATAAGGACAGCAAGACAGACAGACATAGCTAAACGGATACGGGTAGTAATGCTGATCAAGAATATATATACCGGCCACGCCACCTAAGGGGCGTTACAATATCTGCACAAACTTAATATAACCTGTACCGCATAGGTGTAGGGAATAAATATGGAATAAAGAAATTGTATACAAAATCCGAAACCGGTATACCGAAACCGTTTCATTATAAAAAGGTGTTTTAGACAACACTGTTGAAGAGCGGGGCAATGACATAAGAAATGTTGAATCGTTTATACTTCCTCTTCATAGCCGCAGCTTCTGCAAGTCTCGTTGGTTGCACGTTGCCATTTGCTCAACATTGAGCCTATTGCGCAGTGTCCTATGATAACTCCCGTTAGCAATCGGATGGAGTATTTTGAAAGTGACAGAAGGTAATCTGTTCTCCTTTTGTCTATCCTTGGCCAAACCATTATTGACGATGTGCAGTCAATTCTTACTTGCCAAGTGTGGTTAGTCACCTAATCGGTGGTTTTTTTTTTTTTTAATGTGGGATAAAAAAAATAGAGCCACAGCACTCAGACAGGGTTATATCCATTGTGCTGTGACCCAGGTCCCTGGTTTTTAATGATACTTCTTAGATTATTATTGAATCTAAGAAGGCTATTGTGTGATAGAGAGTGAAGCTGATCCTCTCTCATCACGTCTGTGCCAAAGATCTGCCTTCTAATTCTAGAAAATGCTGGACAGTCACAGAGATAGTGCTCTGTGGTGCCAGTTTCTTCGTAGAAGGCAGAACATAGGGCGCTTTCGGCCAGGCCGATTGCGTTCATGTGTTTTTCACATGCGTTGTGTCCCGTTAGAAGTCCCGTCAGTTTTCTGCACTCCTTTCTACTTAAGGAAAGTAGAAACGAGGCCGATCTTTTGGTTATCGTCGGTGTCATGAGCTTGGAAAATCTGCATTTCGTCTCATTCAGCCATCTGCTCTTGTGTGCGGAGGCGACCCAAGAGCTAATGACGAATTTTCCCGTAGATGCAGGTAGTCCAAGCAGCAGGTAGTCCAGCACGTGCTAGTTCGTCAGATGTTTCATTGCCCGAAACTCCTTTATGGCCCGGCACCCAAATCAGTTTCAGTGTATTGTATTTACCAACACAATTGAGACGTGATCTGCATTGACGTACAATTTTGGATGTGATGACCTGGTTGTTCAAAGCCATAAAAGCAGCCTGACTATCGCTGCAAACTGATATAGCCCTGTTCTGCCATCTATTATCCGCAATGTAGTCCATAGCCATAAGTATAGCATAGACTTCGGCTTGAAATACCGAGGCATTGTCGCCTAAGGCGAAGTGAAGTCTGCGGTCATCCGGTTCCACAAACACTCCAGCACCAGATCCCTGATCGGTTCTGGAGCCGTATGTGAAAATGCGGTGTGACCCTCTACCTGGCTCACAGTCAGGCGTTAGCCAGTCTTGAATGTCAGGTTGGCAGACCTCAAAATTTCGTCTTGGTAATATTTCTGTTATCATTGCATCAGAGGGCGTCTCCCGTAGACAGGTGTCTAATGGAGTGTCAAGTGCAATGTCAGAGATATTCCAGGGAACATTAAACCAGAAACCACCTCGTTTTAGTCTCCAGCAGCCTTTCATGGCTTCGCCTCTGATGAAGATGTCAAGTGGTGGTAGGTTTAAGATTGCATTCAGTGCTGGACCAGGTGTAGTGGGAAAGGCACCCGTAACACCCAGACACACGGTTCTCTGAATCTTGGCAAGACTAGTTGTCACGCATTTTCGCGACAGCTTGTTCCACCAGACTACCGATTCATATGATATCATCGGTCTTATCATTGCCGTGTAAATCCATAAGGTTTTGCTCGGCGATAGTCCCCATGTCTTCCCAAAAATTCCTCTGCATTGCCAGAAGGCATTCAATGCTCGCAATATTTTATTTTCAACATGTTTTGTCCAAAGTAGTTTACTATCTAGAGTTAAGCCCGGATATTTTACTTCGTTAGACAGAGGAATAGTGACACCCTTAAGTACTGGTAGAGATAATCCTGTCATTATTCTTTTCCTAGTGAAGAAAACAATCCCTGTTTTGTGAGGGTTGACGGAAAGACCGTTTGCAGTACACCAGCTGTCAATTCGGTTCAACGAGTTTTGTGTTTTAACACAGACCTCATTGAGGGAAAAGCCTGTGGCAAGAATGGCAACCTCATCTGCATAGGCCTGGGAATAGACACCTGGTCCATCGAGATCGTTGACTAGAGTCAACCAGCATACACCAGAGCAGGGGGGAGAGAACGCCTCCTTGAGGACAACCTCTATTCACCCCTGCCATAATATACTGACCGCACTCCGCCTCCGAAGTGATGGTCCTAAACATTAGCATTGACCTTAGCCATTTGACCAATGTTTCATCTATTCCATGCCTTCTAGCTGCGTCACACATTCCATCAAAAGTCGCATTATCAAAAGCACCCTCGATGTCAACAAATATGCCCATCACGTACATCTTCCTCTGAAAAGCATGCTCGATCCGGCCAACCAGATGTTGCAATGCTGTTTCACAGGATTTTCCACGTTGGTAGGCATGTTGTCTTGATGATAGTGGGTACCTTGACAGGGTACCTTGACAGCGATTTCTGATGTGCAGCTCAACTAGTCTATCTAGACACTTTAGTATGAAGGACATCATACTAATGGGTCTGAAGCTCTTGGCTATGGAATAGTCTTCTCTTCCAACTTTAGGAATGAAGGCTACTTTAACTAAACGCCAGGATGTCGGAATGTATGCCCATGCGAGACTTGCTCTAAAGATCTTCTTTAAGCATGGTAGCAATTGGGTTATACCTTCCTGTAGCATGACTGGGTAGATGCCATCCGGTCCAGGTGACTTGAAGCCATCAAAAGAGGCCATCAAAAGAGGCCATCAAAAGAGGCCACTGCGTATTGGATAGCTTCATCGTACACAACCAATCTGGCAACCTGCCAGTCATGATTTGTTATTGCAGTCCCCAGTGCTGGGATTACAAAGTGGCCCTATGTGGATTTGATTTCCCGGAAAGTGAGTCTCAACTAGGACACTGAATGCCTCTGTCTTAGATTCAGTATACGAGCCATCAGGTCTCCAGTCGAGTAGTTCGGTCTCTTTTAAGAAACTTGACCAATCTGCTAGTCTCACTGCAGGATTCGATGCTACTGCAGAAGTCTTTATAGGAAACACTTTTCGATTTACGAATACGTTTCTTATACTCTCTTAGCTCGATAAAGAAACCAGTCAGAGTCTAAGTTGCTCCTTAGGGCCCTATTTAGAAGCTTTCTGGAATCCTTGCGCAAGGTTTCAAGACAAGCGTTCCACCAAGGAACGGGAGGTCTAGATAACGTTTTTCGTACCGGACATGTTCGTACAAAACTAGAATTTATGACATCGTTCATAACTTGAACGGACGTCTCAATACTTTCTTTGGTACGAATTCTGACAGGAATATTGAGGGAATTCTCAAGTTCATGTCTGAAGCGTGCGTAGTTCGTTTTTCTAGGGTTTCTTACCGTCATAGAGGGCAGCACCTCTCGGTCAGTATGAAACTCAATATATCTGTGGTCCGATAAAGAATCTTCTTTAAGAACCTTCCAGTTAAAGATTGACTCTCTCAGTCTACAGTTAGACAAAGTAAGGTCAATCACTTCCTGTCTTCTAGCAGTCACAAAAGTGGTTTATTACCAGTGTTGTGAATGTTCAGATTGGAGGTCATGATGAAGTCAAGGAGTCTGGTACCTCGCGCGTTGCATTTACTGCTGCCCCACACAGTGTGTTGAGCATTAGCGTCACAGCAAAGAATAAGGCCGGTCTCCTTAAGATCACAGTACTCTATGAGCTCAACAATTGCCTTTGGCGGAGGAGGCAGTAGTGAGTCATAGGGGAAGTAGCCTGAGGCGACAATCAGATGTTTCCATCCACTATCGCTTTCATAGCTCACTTTGGCCAGGTCTTGCCCACAGAATTGGGTTAACTTGGTGACAGCAAAGTGTTTCGATACTATAAGACAGCTTCTAGGCCTTGCGGCTTGCTCATCGTATAGTATGGTTTCACCACGTAGTTCACAAAGACCACAGATGCGTTTGTTATACACCCATGGTTCTTGAATAGCTGTGATGTGAGGTAATGTATGCAACATGGAGAGCCGCTTACCTAGTAAAGCGGTAGCAGCTTTAGAATGTTGCAGATTTATCTGAGTAAATATCATGACAGGATAATTAACTCGTTTCTCATCATATGCCTATTCATTTGGAATTGATTCGGAATTTGATCCGTCCAAAGAATAAGTTTAGATGGTTGTCGTACTTAGATAGCATGACATCTAACGACTTCTGCCAACAACCAGGGTTGAGCCCTCCTTGTCCTCCGGACCTCGCTCTGGTTTATGGCTATAGATTTTCCATCCGTTCGTTTCAATGCCCTGGTTCTGAGCACGTAGGCAAGCAAACACTTCCGCTGTTTTCCTGATAGGACCAGGTATCCAGCATATTGCTCGCATGCGTTTGGGTTCGTCTCCGCTGAAAACAGCGAAGCGCGATTTGCCCAAGGGGGGATTTTAGCAACGGCTGTGGCAATCCAATCGAAATTGGCTTGAGAAGAGCATAGCACCTTCATTATGCCATCACTCGTCTCATAGCCTTTTGCGTTTGCACTGACACCGCCGGTGCTGACTAGCCACCAAAGATGATCGTTGCAGTGTTTTACTTCTGCATCATTCATCTTTTGCTCCTTCCCCAATTTGCCAATAATCGCAACCGGAAGAGCTTTGCGAGCAGCATCACGATATGATACTGCTAGCCTACCTCTGCCAGTGGATGTTGAAGGCAGTTCATCCGCAGCCGATCCGGAACATGAAGCACCAGTGCTCTTGCTTGTGGAAGCAATATCACTGGAAACTGTCGAGTTCTGGGAGTTACGGGGTTTCCAGTAGCAGTGAATGTTTTAAACTTCTTGCCATTGCGCTTCTCAGGTGCATTGGCAGCCACAACAGCAGCAGCGGATGGTCCGGCTTCAGTCGGAGTAACCTCCACCGATCTATCGCGTTTTACTGTGGTAGCTGGGGAAGAGAAAGCTCCAGCCTCGCCTTTAGCCTTTTCAGCCTCTTTGCGATCTTTCGCTTTATTCTTCCTTCTCCTACTCACCTGGGCATCGGACAACCTGACCTCTGTATTCAGAGATCCGGGTCCGGTCTCCAATGGAAGTTTAGCTTCCAGTTGGGCGTCGGTCTCTCTAGGATTAGATGCTGGTAAGACACCACTTTCCTTCGATCGACCCATGTTTCCAAATACGTGACAGAAAGGAGCCCTGAGAGGAAACAACACTGTCGAGCAGCCATACAGTGGAGGATTAGTCGTAGGCATAGCCGAACCGACACTTTCCTCCACTTGTATGGGAACCGCAGTGTTGTCGTTATCCTCCTCTAGATTCCTAGCTGTCTCATAAATTTGGGAGATGGATGGGCACGATGAACCCCCTGCTACAGGAGCAGAGAGGTTCATCGTACCAGGGTTGGTTGCGTGGATTGAGGCCTCCTAATCGGTGGTACTGTCGTTTTGTCGGCTGTGCTTATATTCAGGGCGGAGCCAATTCGAGCCATTTCCGCATTTCCATCATCCGCTAAGTCATTCCCTTCTATATTACTATGTTCGGGAACCCAGTAGAGTATGGTTGAGTGGTTTCCTATGGATAATAAGGCTTTTCGGCAGTTTGATTCTGACCTGGATTTGATTGTGTAGGACGAAAAATATTTTATGGCTGCTTGATTATCTATGCAGATGGTGATCTTTGAAGATGGAAGATCTTTATCTTCGATAAACTGAGCTGCTTTTTCTATTGCAAAAGTTCTGCTTGAAAGACGCTACATTCGTTCGGAAGTCTAAAGGAATCCTGTGCTTGTAGGTCCTTCGTATAGAAGAAGCCAGCTCCAGTTCCTATCTCCATTTTGGACCCGTCGATGAAGACAATGATGTCTTGCCCATCAGTGACGTTCGTCTGATAGCCAGTCGTCCCTGCTTGGGAACAGGTGTGGGTGGCTATATTAAAATCATATCGCGGCGCATTATAGTCCGATTTTCATAACAGACTCTTGGACTTATAAATTACTCCCAACTTTTGCACCCCTTCCAATAGTTGAATGTCCATACTGTGTCTGCTGCACATACTTTTATGAACAAATCGATTTGTGTGAGATTGATAAATATTTCTAAACCGGCTTGTGGTGCGCTTTTCATCGCGATGGCTAGTTTAGGACGGCTAGTTTAGCATTGTTTAGCATAGCTAAACGATTTTTTACGTTAGTTGCGGTCCACCAAACCAGAGCGCCATAGGTTAGGATGGGTCGGTCTGATGATTGCAGTGTACATGTAGTGTATGATGTACGGTTGCAGTCCCCACATTTTACCAAAGGTTTTCTTAAATGCGTAAATAAAATGCGTCCAGTCCGTTTTTTCATTATTTATTCAATGTTTCTTTTCTAAGAGAGTTTGGAATCAAGAATTCTTCCCAGATATTGGGCTTCGAACAAGAGCTCTAGTCTAACTCTGTTTAATTTCGGTGGGCTAAACGGGGGTATCTTTGTTTTCCTTGTGAACAGGACGACCTCGGTTTAGGATTCACACCAAGACCATTTAAATAACTATTTTAAAGCCGATTCATACTAATCGTTGGTAAGAATTTACCTGTGATCATGATCGTTTTTACTTTTCCTCCTGTCGAAGATATTGAGAATTGTGTTAACGACAAAGCCAAAGAAGAATACTCTCACAACTTTGGGGATAAAGACCACCCTACTTCTCTCCATTTCATCGGTAGGTACCCCTCTAGTATACAGTTTCTGATAAAGTGCACCCGATGAGGTACTAACATCTTTTATATATTCAAACTCCTCCTGATTTGAAGGGTTTGAATTGCATCAGGGCCCATGTTACTTTGTCCCTCGTGAAGATTTGGAATATTTCGTCCTTTTCAGCTGCCGTCCCTGCATCCTAGGAAGTGTGTATTCATAAGCAGTTCTAACATTTCCTTTCTGGAATCCGTGAATGAGCCATCCGACATTTGATATAACCTGTGATACTAGGGTCTTTGGAGAGTTTCTTTCGAAGTCTTGCAGCATCACTCACGTTTTCTATGGATTCGCAAAAAGTTGCAGCTCTTGTCGTTCTTTTGAAATTTATGAGACTGGTTTGCCTACTTAATTTTTGCTCTAACCAGAATTGCGGCGGACGACTGAAAAAGTGCGCCGTCAAATTAAAACGCACAACCTTACGAGGTGGTACAGAACTGCAACCATGACGATTTCTCCGGAGCGGATTTTCCGTTAAATTAGATTAAAATATATTTTAGCCGTCAAGTGGTAGCAATACAGGGTGGCATTTTATTAAAAACGAATTGCTTATTAATTCAACTTTGTGCTATTAAAATGTTTTATTTTATTTATAAAGACTGAACTTTATAATAACACTGTTCCACAAGGATTTTAATCTGGAATGGAACCTATCATTTCTGGTCTATTTCGGTCTCCTGATTCTTGCAGCGTACTTATAATTTTACCTATACGTCGAGATTTTGCACAAAATCGATTCAAAGTTGCAAAAAGGGCGGTTTTTTACTTTATATCGCAAGTTATCGCACGATTTCGACATGTTTCAGTTGCAAACTTTATCACAAAATAAAATATGAACCTTGCCCTACGGATAATTGGCAAACAATCTGTGTCCAGATATTAGTTTTTGCAAAAAATCAAAAAGAAATTTGTGTGTCGAGAGAGTAATTTATCACAATTCTCTAAGCTCTCTTCAAAAACATTTTAATATTAGTTCGTAATGATTTTGTTGTCAAAATTTCGAAAAAATGTTTAAACTTTATCTTACTGAAATTTTCCGGAATATTTTTTAAAATTTCTTGATGAAATATTTGATTAAAATGAGAATTGCACACAGAGATATACAATTTTATACTGATATAATTTTATACTGATTTGACTTGAAAAAAATATAAAATGCGACACACTCTTTATAAAAATTAAATTTATAAAATTGTTTGTTGTTCAATATATATTGACAACTTTATTTAAGTGAATGGTTGATATGGAAATATTTTTCTTGACGAATATGAAGTTTACCATAAACTAGTTTAAACTAAATACAATTTTCGTATTTTAGTCAATGCGTGAAAACATATTTGGAATTTTATGTCAATTTTCATAGCCATTATTAGCATAATAACCGACATTTATAGTTTACTTTTATTTAGTTTTTCAAAGAGAAATATATCTATCCGCTTCAATAGACAGATCAGGTGATTTGAAAAACAATATAATTTAATCACTTGAGCTGAACTGAATGTGGCTAATAACTGTCATTGACTTTGTAGTACTTAATAAAACAACACGTACTAAATAAAACATTTAATTTATATGTTTTCAGTTTTAATATCTGCATCGTTTAAGAACATTTTATCAAATTACATAAATTGTGCATCTAAACGTATCTAATTTAAACGAAACATTTTTTTAAATTTTTGAAATCTTATTATGTTCCATAAAATTGTAAGCGTAAGAAATGATAAGCCACAACATTTTAATGTAAAAGTATGTCAGGTCATTCAAAACATATTAATTTGATTTCTTATGTACATAACTATAGCCGCACCATTTTTTTATGCGATTCTCTTCTTCCAAAAAATATTTTTAAAAACAAACAAAAGTGGTTAAAAGATCATGAAAAAAAAACTATTTCTTGATAGAAAATTTCCAATTATCTTTGTTTTTGTAATCGTGGTAAATAATAGTTCGTTTTCATAGTGGTGCATAACTATAGATGCATTTTAATAAATAGCACAAAATGACACATTATTGTAAGTTAGACTTAATTTATATTATTTTAATTATGAGTATTGTCTTCTTGATTATGAATATGCTCAAAAATTCTTTTTGTCATGCTATTAACTAAGCTTATTCGCACTTTTTCACCAATTGACTCCCAAGATTCAATCACGTCCATTTTTAAATATGAAATTTTTTTCGCATTGCTTGTTTTCAACAAATATTTTTCGAAACATCATTCCTGAGATATTTTCTATTGGATTCAGGTCTGTGGAGTAGGCTGGCCAATGCAAAACCTTCATGTTATACGATTCTAGCCATGAGCTTGTCTCATTGCCCTTATCTAAAATAGCATTATTTTGCTGCAATGTTATATTTTCAGTATTATTTCTCTCTAAATACGGAAGGAGGTTAGTTCTCAACATCGATGTGTATTTTCCAGAGTTCATACTCATGTATGGGAATGTTAACTTTAGTATACCATTAAAAAAAAATATTACAAATAATCTTAAAAAATGAATCGATTATTCTGTAACACTATTTTTTTCCGATGAGAAAACGTTTAATTTGGACGGGCAGGATGGTTTAAATTTTTATTGGAGTTACCACACTACTTTTCGAAGAGAAACTTTAGCGGCGGTTCTTTGATGGTTTTGGGAACATTTTGTGTTCATGGATTGTTAGAGTTTGCATTCCCATACACGAGTATGAACTCTGGAAAATACACATCAATGTTGAGAACTAACCTCCTTCCGTATTTAGATAGAAATAATACTGAAAATATGACATTGCAGCAAAATAATGCTATTTTAGATAAGGGCAATGAGACAAGCATATGGCTAGAATCGTATAACGTGAAGGTTTTGCATTGGCCATCCTACTCCACAGACCTGAATCCAATAGAAAATAACTCAGGAATGATGTTCCGAAAAATATTTGTTAAAAACAAGTAATGCGAAAAAAAATTCATGTTTAAAAATGGATGTGATTTAATCTTGGGAGTCAATTGGTGAAAAGTGCGAATAAGCTTAGTTAATAGCATGACAAAAAGAATTTTTGAGCATATTCATAATCAAGAAGACAATACTCATAATTAAAATAATATAAATTAAGTCTAACTTACAATAATGTGTCATTTTGTGCTATTTATTAAAATGCATCTATAGTTATGCACCACTATGAAAACAAACTTTTATTTACCACGATTACAAAAACAAAGATAAGTGGAGATTTTCTATCAAGAAATAGTTTTTTTTGCATGATCTTTTAACCACTTTTGTTTGTTTTTAAAAATATTTTTTGGAAGCAGAGAATCGCATAAAAAAATGGTGAGGCTATAGTTATGCACCACAGTGTATATAAATACATATTTTATTTTGTGATAAAGTTTGCAACTGAAACATGTCGAAATCGTGCGATAATTTGCGATATAAAGCACCAAAAACGGCCTTTTGTGCAATTTTGACTCGATTTTGTGCCAAATCTCGACGTATAGGGAAAAATTCTGAGTACGCAGCAAGAATCATGAGAAGGAAATCAACCAGAAATGATAGGTTTAATTCAAGATTAGGCCAACAATCCTCAATTTGTAGAACAGTAAACAAATTAGAAGCATAAAAATCGAATAACTGCAATTATCTCATAACTTAAAAAATGACAACCTATTTCCGTCCCATTCGAGTTCTGTTTAAACTAGCTGATTTCACTACTTTTTTACAACCGCCGCAGATTTTTCGTGGTCGTCCCCAATTCTTGTTAGAGCATTAGCCTTATTACAATTACAGTCCCAAGTTGTCTGAGGTCAGCATTCCACTAATTATTGCTTGGTTTTTTGCATGGTTGACTAATGGGACACGTTTGTACGTATGCACTATTAAAGACCCCCCGTTAGTTTATTGACAGCATGTTCAATGTTATCAGTATTTGGCGGGTTTGATGCCAATGGCTTTAAAGGCGTTTGCTTTTAATAATCAACATTTAGATGTAGATTTTTAAAAGTAGGCGTGGTACCTCCCATACAACTGAAATGATTAAATTAATATATGTTGGAACAAGATGGGAGCGGTAACTCCCATATAACCAAAAATTGTTGAAATTGTTAATATTAGTATAAATGGTTGGTCGGTAAAATGTGAATAACTCCGAATAGGCAAAAAAGGCAACATTTTCATTAGTGTTTTGAAAAATATAATATGTGTACTAAGTGAAAATATAATCAGTTTTGCGGGGCGTGCCCGGAACGGTTTTGTTTTGATCTTTGTAAATGAAAAATAATTAAAAAAAAAAAATAATAAAAAAAGTGAATTTACTCCAATATTTTTTCTTTCGAAAGTATGAACATTTTCTAAAACATTAATATTGCAAACGCTTTATAGATACCATATGTAGATGGTTGCATTACAAAAAAAAATAGTTTTTTAATAGTTTATAAAATAAACGTATTAAAAAATTGATCACAAATTTGACAATATTTGTTCTTGTTCTTGTCGTAGGCAATTTAATTTACTATACAATGAAAAAAAAAAATTGTGTCTGTGGTCAATTTGACTTTTGAGGTTTTTGCCAACTTTAGATACTGGCTGCCCCACTGTGCGTCGTGAGGTCTCTGTTGCTGTATGTGATACAGATTGTATCCCTCCGCCCCAGGCCCTGAACTTTGTCTTTAATCAGCCAAGGTTCTTGGATATGGGCCACATCAATGTCCTCCTCGGACAGGAAGAGTAGCAAGTCATTGAAAGCTGCTTTACAGTGGTGCAAATCAATGTGCACTATTAGCAGTTTCCTTTGACCTTTTGCTCTCCCCATCGTTGACAGACCTCAAGTTGCCCATGTAACATAATAAGACCTGAGATGAGAAGATGACTTTTGATCAAAAAGTCGCTTTGCATCCCATTCTTACTTGAGGCTGACGGGTTGAACAGGCTTTTGCTCCCCTTTGCTCGTCGAAGAAGTGATGTTGGGGAGGCGGTGAATGGGGCATTAGTTCTTTCGAACTTAGCCACCAGCTTCCTATTCTGTTTGATTAGGTCTTTCTGTCTGTCCGTAAGTTCAGTTTTCGTCAGCTTGTCCATCTTCTTCAGGAACTGTACTGAATTACGGTACGACTTCCAAGCTTACTGTAGGGCCGTCCGTTTTTTCAGAGCAGCCCCTGAAGTCGTTGTTGTAGTCTCTGTCAGTGTCCTCACTCGTTCAAAATCTACCATTTTTTAAAGTAATGTAAAATTTCTAATGTTGTTTCAAAAAACCATAAAACACAATACAGAATATTGAAAGAAATAACCGTAAGTTCAAAAATTAATTCTAGGCAAACATTGAATCTCCAATATGTGCGTTTTACAGTCTGATTTCATGATACTGAATTGCCTTAAAAAAAAATCTCAATACGTATACTCAACACGTATTGAGCAAAATGCGTCTTTCAAATAAGATCGTTATAAAAATGCTCTATTTAGATTGAATGTACCTATAAGCCTTTGTTATAAAATAAGTCATAATATATTTATTTATAAAAAAATAAATTTTATTTTGATATTTCACATTCAATTTTCGACCAAATTCTCTTAGCGTGAGCCTACTGCAATCTATGTATTTGTTAAAGAAATATATATAATTTTTTAAAGTTTTCTTATACAATTGAAATGTTTTAAAATTATAATATTGGCCATTTTTTTATTCATCAAATTTTTGTTGTTTTTTTTTTTTTTCAATTTGAATTCGAAAATATTTTCAAATTTTTTCCATTTTGTTAAAAAAGAAAAATAATAATAATAATTTATTGCTGCGTCCAATGGACAATATTAAGAAAGAAAATCTAATCGGTGATTGCTATCAACAAAAAAAAGGAGCCACCAGACAACGGTATGCGCATTATAAGCGTTCAAAATGTTCCCGCTATTGATAAGAATGAACGAGAGTTTGATTATCGGAGTTACAATAGTAATTTCCCGACATTGCCGTTATTACGTTCACCATCTTCATCATCCTCCATGGACTCACATTCTATTTCTAAAAATTCAAACCAGAATTCAAAAATAATCCAGCAACAACATAACGTCTCATACAAATCGTCGATTATTGTTGGCGAAATCAATAATTTACAAAACTCTGCACATATCTCGACTTCAAACATTTCGCCAAAATCTCTTGGTGCTGAAATCAACGAAATGGACTACGATTCGGCTAATAATCCTAATTTTGAGGAGCTTTCTAATGATAATAATAATACCAAAAACGGATTCAACATTCAACAAAAGAGGCTTAAACGTTCCAACAAAGGAGAAATTGTGCATGTGGATGTATCCAGTTTCAGAAAAGATAAGGTAGATTTAAGTAATACCCGCAACTCAAACATTAGTCAAAACCGTTTTGCCATTTTGGGCGATTTAATTGTAGAAAATTCTTCTATACCATAAACATATAAAAATACACAATCTAAAAAAAGTGCTGGTAAAATTTAGGTATCTGTTTTATCAAGGAAAAAATTATGCCCACCAATATTTTTACAAAATGTAAATATTAAAAACTTAGGTGATCAATTGAGAGCAAAACAACCAAATATATTTTTTAAAATAATAAAAAAAAATAAAAATAAAAGATGCAAAAGATGCCAATACTGAGGTCATATTGCTCTTAACTGCAATAGACAATACACTTGGGTGAAATGCAACGAACAGCATGACTCTGGTAAGTGCTTATTAAAAAAAGGTTATATTGCTCCTTTCTGTGCTAATTGAAATCAATCTGGTCATCCAGCAAATTGGAGAGGATGTTCGGTTTTCAAACAATATGTAGCATATAAAAAAAAACTCATTAACGAAGCAAAAGAAAGAAAATCTTCTGCATTAAACCAAGTCAATCAGGCATTGAATAAATTAGATTTTGTTTCAAATTCTAGAACTTTTGCCAGTAATTTTTACAATCAAAATTATCATTTACCAAATCAGGCGTTGTATTCAAATACAGAGAATAATAAACCACAAATTATTAATGAGTTTTTAAAAATTTCAAAATTGTTATGTGATCCAATTCCATTAGAAACAAAAATACATAATTTTATACTTAATTATAAAAATATGTCAAAATCTGAAGCAAAAAATGAAAGCTTAAATCTTTTATCAGAAGTTAAAAAAGTATATGGTCCATAACTGTTTAAATTTATTAACTTTTAATGTTAGGTCGCTTATTGAAACGAACCGTAAATTGGAACTCATAAAAATTCTGCAAAGCAATAAAATTAATATTGCATTTATTCAAGAAACACACTTATCAAAATCAAATAAAATTTTGTTTGAAGATTATGAATTCATTTGCGATAATTCTTCTCAGGGCGTGGCAATTGCTATCAAAAATTCATTTGTTTTCACTGTTGTATCCATTTCCGGTTTAAAATTTCCAAACGTATTTATAAAAATTAATTAATCATTTGATGGATTAGTAAAAACTTTATTTGGTCCAATCTATTTTCCACATTTGACATATTTAACGGTCTTACAACAATTTCAAATTTTTCGAAAGATTATGAAAGAACTTTTATTGGTGGTGATTTCAATGCGAAAAACCATTTATGGGGTGAGAACATGGATAATTGTAATGGTAAGATATTATTAGATTGATTAAATAATTCAGATCACTATTTTACAAGAGTTTGCGATCGTACACCATCATATCCAAATGGTTCTTCCTTTCTCGATCATTTTCTTATTAGTTCTAATATAATCAACATCGTTAATCCAAATTTCACCGCTTCTAGTCTTTCGTCCTTTTCAGATCACTTTCCACTTAAATTAAAAAAAGATTTACTAAATTTTGATATTCTACTAAAACAACCTCGTTGTTATACCTCTTTTGCTGATACTAACTGGAATATTTTTAAAGTTGATCTTGAAAATTCTATTACAGATATTCTTCCACCATCTAACCGAAATTTGACCAATATTGAAATTGATAATTTTATTGATAACATTAAGATAACATCTTCTGTTATCTTAACATCTGAAGCACACTCAAAAGAGGTTCAACTTAAAAACAAAAAATCAGATAAAATAAATAGTTTATTCAAGAAGAAACATGAATGGCAAAAAAAAACTTAAACACATTTTTCATAGAAATTATAATAGAAAAAATTCCGAATATATTTTACTTTCTAAGCAGATACAACTTTTAAAAATTATTATAAAAGAGCTAATAGACTTAGAACAGGAAAAAATCTTCAATGACAAACTTCAAAATATTAAGCCTGGTCCAATCGCTTTTAAACAAATTTATAGTATATTAGGAAGTAAAAAAGGAATAAATTATAGTGAATTTTCAAGAAACAATGTTATTGTTTCTGACGATAGTGGAAAAGCTGATATTTTTCGACAGCACTTCGCAGAAATTTATCAGGAAACTTTGCCACAAAGGATGACATTTCTGAAATTAAAAATAGAATAAATTCAACATAGCACAATTATCAAATGCCATTTTTAAATTTTGATAATTCGGTTTCTTCTTTCTCCAATTTAGATTCTACCCATTTTACAAAATTCAAATGAATTACTATTAATTTCTAAATAATTAAACAACTAAAAATCTTTTGGTCTAGACAAAATTTAAAATTTTCTTATTAAAAAATTTCCTTCATTATCTTTCAAATTTCTTACTATAATATTTAACAATTGCTTAAATAATGGATATTTTCCATACGCTTGGAAAATTGTTTAAATATTTCCACTTCAAAAAAAACAGGAAACATAGACGTTAACAATTTCAGACCAATATCAATGCTTTCAAATTTAGGTAAGCTTCTTGAACGTATTATAAGACTTAAAATGGATTTAAATTTAGATATAGAATATATTCCTAATCACCAATTTGGATTTTAAAAAAATCATTCAACTACACATGCTTTACTTAAATTTCATAATGATGTTGTATGTAACTTAAGACAACAGAAGTGCAATGTTGCTGTTTCTCTTGATATTGAAAAAGCATTTGACAGTGCCATATCACGATGGAATTTTGTATAAATTAATCAATTTAGGGTTTGATCCATTTATTGTAAAACTTTTTTTCAGTTTATTTAGTAATCGAAATTTTTGTGTTCAAATAATTAATACATTATCTTCTATAGGCATAGTAAAAAGTGGCGTACCTCAAAGTTCTATTCTCGATCCACATCTTTATAACATTTTTATACATGACTTTCCTCATGTATATAATGACTCAATTGGTATACTTTATGCTGATGACTCCTAATTATATACCCACGACATATCACCTTGTGTAGCCTTAAACGTGGTAAAAAATCATCTCTTGAAAGTCAATAATTATTATAAAGAATGGGGTATTAAAATAAATACTTCAAAATCAGAAGAAATTTGTCTAAGAAATGCGTGTGGGAAATGTCATAGATCAGTTGTACCTGAGAGTAAAAATTTAAAGTTGTTTCTAGAAGGTGAAGAAATTCCTTTTAAAAATAGTACTAAATATCTAGGAGTAGTTTTCAACAAATTAGTTAAATTTAACGAACACGCAAAAATTATATTAAAAAAAGTTTATAAAATTCAAAATATGTTTTCCAAAATTTTAAATTACAAATTACATAAATTACAAAACGAAACTTCTTGTATATAAAGTTAGTACAGTTAGTAGTAAAGTTCTACTCTACGCGTTCCCAATATGGTTTACGATCTCTCCTTCGGTTGCTAAACAATTTGAAATTTTTGAAAGAAAAATATTACGTCTCTGTATAGATAGGAACTATAAATGTAAATCCTTTTTAAGCCTTAAGGCTTAAACAAAACTCATATATTCAAATGCATCTGTTTTCAGGTTGGGTATCCAAATATACATGGTATCCAAAATACAAAATCCGCGATATATAAACCCCAGTTGATCATTAAAGATTTTTTAATACTTTTTATTGGGATATTGGATTTTTGTGGAAAACAATATTTTATAAAAAAATTAAAATTTAAAAAAAAAATAGTTTATAGTGGACACATTTTTTTAAAGTTATATGTGATTTTTAATTAATAACAATTTTAAAAATTACGAACGTGGATTTATTTATGTAAACTCAATCGTTTGAGTGGATTTTATACTGTTAATTGAATCGAATTCAGATTTTTTAAAAAGATTTATTCTCGGTCAAATGGATTTTATATGATTGAAATTTGTAGTACGCAGAATTTGATTGTAATGAATGTGAAAAATAGTGAAAAATATTTGTTTTAGACCCAAATGAAAAAATGTTAGGGTGTTCAATTATATTTATTTATGTATTTTGTTATTAATAAAGGTTACATTCAGAGACAACGGTTCCAGTTTTATCGTTATTCGAAATCCGGATTAAATTCGACAGCATAGTTGATAGTAAATCTTTCGACTGTCTTCAAAATAAAAACTAGTTTTTATTAGTAATTATTTACTATTTTTAAGTACTTTATGTATTTCGAATCGAAAGATTACACTGTTCGGCTCAAAATTCTCCCTGTTTTCATTCATATCATTTCTATATAATTTTAATGTGCTGATTCGAACTGCGTTTTTAGTTTTTTCTCTACACGTAACGTTTTTGAGAAAAAAGCATTTTATATTATTTGCATTTTTCACTGCATTTTACAAACAAAATTGTATTTGAAAAGATTAGACAGCTATTGATGTAAAATTAATACCGTTATAGCCCAGGAATAAATCAAGGAATGTTATGGCATTAAGTCCACTTGAATATCATTTATGGTTTGGTTAAAATAATATGTTAAATTTGAAAAATTTAGAAAATAAGTGCAATTTATAAAGTTATCGGAAAAGAATATTTAGTAAAAAATAAATATTATATTTTAAATCATTGGTAATACTAGAGCGAATACCTATTTCGACCATGGTGTCCTTTCTACTTTTTGAGTTATATGCATTTAAAAAACTTAAAGTGAATTAATATTTGTCTTTTAAATTAAGATAATGAATATATATTTATTAACATATTTCTATAGAATTTTTATTCTGGAGATATCGCAACAGAATATATTGATGATATGAATGAAAGATGTCGTAGACGCATTATTGTAAGGTTTTAAATTATGTTATTTAAAAAGAACGATTGAAATATTGATTGAAATTAATTAATATTTTAATGTAATAGTACAAAAAGTACGAACACAGTTCGCATTATTATAGAACATTCGAAATATATTGTTAATAATTGTTATCATATATTTAGAAATAACAGTAAAATACTGCTATAGTTAATATTTTTTAAAATAAAAAGTCAATTGAAAAGAAATTCATTCACAAACTTATTTATCTCAAAAATCAAAAAGGGACCGAAAAGTAATACCATTGTCGAAATGTGTAGAATCTATAGTAATTTTAATATTTTAAAATAAAAATAATATATTTTTTATTAAATATGATTTTCCGGTGATTTCAAGTTGACTTGTTTATGGACAATAACTATTTTAATTTTTATTCAATGGCTGTTCAGTCTTTTTTTAAGTGCAGTGAAAAATTCAAAAATTATAAATTGCAGGGAAAAAACTAAAAACGCAGTTCGAGTCAGCACATTAAAATTATGTAGAATGATATGAACAAAAGTGCTAATTTTGCCGAACAGTGTTATTAGTTGAAAGTGACGTAATTTTTAACAATTGTGAATTTGTTAAAAGTCAAAAAGCATGTAATTCATTATTATTGACGTCAGTGTTTTAAGATTTTAGTTCATTAAATGTTAGATTTACTTTTTCACGAAATGTATATAAAAACATTGAAAGACTTTTGAATAAACTATCAAAAATTGATATACTATCGTTTTTTGTAATCCCGAAAATGCCGGGATTTAACGATGATCCCGGGATGAGTTTTTCGGGACTGATTTGACTCAAATCTCGGGATCGCGGGTTGACATCCCTAATACAGACGGACGAACATACAACATGGCAAAATCCACTCGGGGACTAATACTGATAAAGAATATATATATAGTCACTGTCATGCCATCGTCACTGTCATGCATTTTTAAAAATGTTGGGAAATCAAAATTTGAAACAGGGCTCGGGTGGAACCGGAACTGGAACCGGACCGGAACCGTTTCATTTTTATAGAACCGGAACTGGAACCGTGTTTGAAATTTTTATGGAACCGGAACTGGAATCGTTATTTTATTTTTTATAGAACCGGAACTGAAACCGCAATAAAAAATAATTTAAGAACTGGAAACGGTACCGGAACCATTTTTTTATTTTTTTATAGAACCGGAACTGGAACCGCAGAGAATAGAATTTCGGTTCCTAGCCCTGGTTTGAAATGCTTTAAAAATTAGCAAAATTTATATCCTTTTCAATTTTTTCTGTTATTTTGGTTTATTCGTCAATTATTATAACGTATATAAAATTAGATTTGGACAACCTACTGAATTATAAATACGGAATTTGTGAGGCTATATCCTGATCAAAACGCAAATATTTTTGTTTTTTATGCTATAACTTTTTATTAGCGCAAGATAAAAAAGTAGTGCAAAGGTATTAATTGTTTGTTTTTAAAGCACCCCAGACAAAATTTTTGGCAGTGTCGAGGCAGCTTAGAAACATTTTGCCGACATACTTCAAACAGACAAAGGCGGAGTTTGTATCAAAAGTTGTCTGTTTTCTACCCATTCTCTAAACATGGCGTGAAGCTGCCATTAAAATGCCATCAAATTTTAGAACCTGCCATACACTTACCAAGATATTCGATTTAGCTGTACGTTTACCTACAATATGCCCGAAATATTCCTGAAAAATTACAAAAATTTTATCTCTGGACCTATCGATTAATTAAAAATATTTTGCCAAACATTAATTTGCCATTTGTTATATGCAGGAAAAAATGTTTGGGAAAACATTTTTAAATAATGATGCCAATCGATAGGTGCTTTGAAAACAAACAAGTAATACCTTTACACAACTATTTTATCTTGTATAATGATGCTTATCGATAGGTGCTTTAAAATCAAACATTAATACCTTTACACCACTAATTTATCTTGCACCAATAAAAAATTATAGCAAAAAAAACGGAGAAATTGGAAAAATTGAAAATCTTGTCATGCCAAAAGGGTGAATCTATTCGTTTTTTTGCTGTAACTCTTTAATAGTACAAGATAAAATAGTGATGTAAAGGCAATTATTGTTTGTTTTCAAAGCATCTATCTGCATCATTTATTATAAATATTTTGCCAAAAAAAAATTCCTGCAAATAACGAATGTTTGGCAAAATGTGTTTAAATTATAATGAAGATCGATAGGTGCTTTTAAAACAAACAATAAATACCTTTACACCAATATTTTATCTTATAGCATTAAAAAGTTATGGCGAAAAAACGAAAGATTCGTCCTTTTGGCATGACAATATTTTCAATTTTTCAAATTCGACCTTTTCGTTGTTTTATAGTTTTTTTATACTGATATACTTTTCTACAAATAAAATATTTTATTAAATAGGAATAATAAAATATACATATCCATGTTTAAGTTTTCCAACATGTATTGATGTTATTCGCTATTTGGATTCCAACCTTTCTAAATTTGAACCTAGAACGTTAATTTCAAAAGAAATAAATAATCATTTACAGAGTTTATTTAATTATAGGGACGTGGTGGGTGATTGTAGTGAGGTGAATTTTTTGTGGCATAAGAAGTTATCATTACTGCTTAAGGAGGCAATTATTTTTTTTCACTTTATTAATATTTGACTGAGGTCAAACATTAATTTGTTGGTCGATTCCAGAGAAGCAGATAACAAATTTCGACACTGTCCGAATCATTTAGTGGGCGTGGCAATAACCAAGATAACGTCACTGAATACGAATTAGCCGAGAAACAACCGACCAGTTCGAGTTCTTGATGGCGACTGCGACCTTTTTATTTCCAATTTTTTGCCACTGTAAATGGGGTTGCAATTTTGACTTCGTCTGATAAAGTGCAAATACATCCACAGTCCATTTGCAATTTATTCAAAACCAGACTATGTATTTATTTTGAATTCAAATCTTTCAAATCTAAAAAAAAAATCTGAATTTGTTTTCAGGTATTAATTTCAAATAACACCATTAAACTAGATAATACGTTGGAAAATTCTATTCAGCTAGATTTTTTGGCGTATTCCAATATCACAAAAAAATACATATTTTTCATTGAAATAAAAAGTTAACAATACGTAAAATATTTATCTACATTTTATACTAAACTCACAAACAGTTTTTAAATTCAACTAATAGTTATTTAGATGTTATTTCTAAAATACACAAAAAAATAAAAAATAAACCAGATACTGCGTTTTTAGAAAGAGGTAATTAATCAAATATTCCAATTCATCGTAAACATTTCACCGTAGGATAACCCAAGCAACAATTCCCAATAAGCAATGATTTAAGGTTCGATAATATATGAGTATTTGATTTTACAACCAGTGTGGATGTAATGTCATGATCAAGCCGAATAAATGAATGTTATTTAGACGATGGTTTTCTAAGCTAAAAAAAACTTGACACGAAATTCAGTACACAAAATTACTCAGTGGCAACCCAGTGACGTGATAAATTAAATGTCATTTTGTTCACCACTGCATACGTGCCACTGCATTCGCACAAACAGTGAGATCATTGTTTTTCGCTTGAATTAGCAAACAGACAAATCAATTAATATATGAGTGCAGGTCCAAACACGAAAGTCATCCAGAGAATTCTACTGCACGGAAAATGCACGATGAGCTGACTAACAATGTAAGTGACCAAGGTTAACGAATACGTTTACGAAATATTAACATATTTTCATTCATACGCAGACAACATTGATATTTTACGCGAACCTGGCAATGTTATACATCGCAGTGGCGCAATTGGATTCACTGGTTTGATCTTCGCGGCACGTCGTGGATTTTACAAGAAGTTATTGTACACTGCCACCGGTGCAGGTGCTGTTGCAGCTTTATAACATACTTTAATTCCTTTTAATATATAGTATTATAAGTTATATGCATTTTCTTTTATTTTATAGTTACACCTTTAATTAGGGAAATATATGCGCTTGAATTCAAGTGTAATTTGAAGATCGAATCACATTATATTTATAGTTACCCAACTAAACAAATTATGCCTGAAAGATGTCTTTAAGTTATCTTTTAAATGTTATCGATGTCCGAAATTTGTCCTAAATGTTACGAGAAAGATGTCTTTTTGTAATACAAATGATTGACCGGAAGTTGCCTTTTTGATTTATCTGAATGATGTCTTTATGGTATGCATAAATATGCCTTAAAGTTATTGTTTAAAAGTAGTCTTTATCAACTGAAAGGCGACCGGTTTAAGTCATTAAAATGTATGCAAAAAGGATGACGTCAAAAATATTCTTTTTGTCAAATTTCCCTTCTGACATTTATAAATCATAAATTAAAACTATTTTTTTTTTTTCATTTTTAATTATTATTTAATGATCTTTGGAAATTTTATTACACAGATTAGCGCGTTGTTAAAGTCAATTTCCATGCCGACCCACAGGCTGCCGCTGTTGTTGACCGCATCTTTTCGAAACGTCTGGACGAACTGTTGTACTCTGAGTGTCTGTTGTCACCCTTCTCTCCAAGTAATTCGCGGGAGCTGTGCGACTTGACGCATGGTTTAATCAGATTGTTTAGCGCTGGAAAATCTGATGGACAGGGTGACTTGCGAAGCGTGTTTACTTTCCACAAGTAGTAATTAACCATTTTTGCACGAAGCAAGTTGAGACGTTTTCATAGTCTTTGTTGGGTCCGATATAGCGGTGGGCGTCTGTCTGATTGGTGCCACCTTGTTGAATTCGGCCACATTAGGAGTCTGCGCCAATTTTCTGGAGCAATCTTGAACATTCAGGTACCCAGCTCTGCTCCACTCCATGGTTGCACATTACTAAAAACAGTAATGATAAAATTATGTTTAAAAATTGAACTTAATGACTTACATGCCAACTCGCGTCGTAAAATTTTCTGTTTATTAAATTTTTGACAGAAGCCGAAAACGAAAATATTTGATTTAACATAACATGGTTGCATTTCAGAGTACGGAATACTGGCAACGTTTAGCTGACTAAAAACGATGCAAATGGGACTTGTTAGAAATTCACTTTTCGGATAGCGTTTTGAGAATGCAAATAAGTTCACATTAGAAAGACATCCTTTTAGGTAGCATTTCGTACAATGTTCTACTTGGGTATATTTAAAGTTAAACCTCGAATGTATATTGAATGTCGGAATTCAAGTTTAGGTAAAGGCTAGATTCAATTAGATAAAAAGCTACCAGTTTTGCTGGAGAACGCTATGGTTTTCAAGCTTACAATTACAAAAAGTTGAACGCTTTTCTCCAGTGAAACTTCGATATCCACCCAGCTAACTCCAGAGTTCAAGTTACACTCAGGCTCCAGTATCTTGAATCTTACTTGAATGTTTTGATTTTATTTCACAAGTGTTTTAGAACTATTGTTCTGATATATATTTTTTTAATCAAGCAACCCATTTATTTAGTTCAAAACAAAATAATATTGATATTGTCACCGTATATTGGGACTTCGTCAGGACGATAGGTGATTATGTTGAGTAAACAATTAACTTAGTAAATTTACAGTTTACTCTACCACGCTTACTCCTCACAGACGATGATTAATTTGCAATTTCCACTGCACAACCTCCACCTATCAGGAGCACAATAGCCGACGATCTGTTACGTCTGAACGGCCGAAAAGTCATATCTTCGATAGTTTCTCAATTACTGTATGCCGCCACTAAAGACATGGACATTTCAGGATCTCGGTCAGCAAGCTGTGAACAGCATTAGTGTAAAATATATATACAGACCAAGCTGGAGGTTCATCGCGGTTCCATCGAGTTATGCGAAATTGTTTTTTATGTTAATTGTATTTTGATATATGTTGAATTGTAATATTAAAAATAAATCAATATATTTGCACTTTTTTATTGCAAAAAAGAAGAGCAATTTTCCAAATTCATTCATTTCAGAGCCTTTTCAGAAGCATTTTTGAATAAAAAAATTAATCTTATAAGATTCAGCTAAAAGTAAGCTAATAATGCTCTACTTTTAGGCTCATTTGCTAGATTGTTTTTAGGCTCCGCTACAAGACTCAAAAAAGAGCCTTCTACCTATGATCAGGTCTGAATGACGCATTTTTATCAGAAAATGTATATTTCAAGACTCTTTTCTGAATGAAATATGAGCGCTCAGGCTCAGGAAAAAGATTGTGAAAACAATCTTTTCGGAGTTCTTGCGTTGACTGGGCATGTTCAATATACCTTCAATAAACACTTAATATCCAGGTTTTTGGTTTATTGGGTTGTAATATTACTGCTCATATGACCAGTAATGTTCTTGCTGGGTTGGGTATTATTCTTGGGTACAACCCATGATACAACTACCAGGTAGTAGTAACAAAAGTTGCTCCCTCTCAACTAAAAATGTAAACAAATAGAAAAGAAAAACAAATGAAAATGACTGTAAATTTAAAATTAAAACTTTCAAATAATTGTGATATTTCCTAAAGAAAAAAAAAACAAAATGATTGGTATCCAACAGGAACCAGAGCTATTTAGTTTTGCGGTTCCGGACGTTATTAACCCGATCGGAAATGCTCTCCCGCACACTTCATACAATGCCACGAACATTTCCGAACGCAGGGGGAAATGCAGGAGCTGCACACTTGCATCAATTTTTTTACAAAAAGCCCTTCGTCACGAGCTCGGCCCTGCAGTTTTCCCGGCACCTACATGCATGCGGGTCACGAAGTATAAAAGCGCAAACTCGCAACCGTGTTTCAAAAACACAAACTGCAGAACCAGCCCTCAAAAACAATGATGAACCGCAGGGCAAGTGCGATGGCAATCATTGCGTGCGCAAATATTTCGCTCCAGGGCCATTACAGCTAACGAAGGACACGTGCAATATAGTGCCAAACGATCCAATGTATTGAAATACATGCGATGGTCGATGACGACTTGAAAAGCAGCTTCATTTAATTTTTCAATATAATTAAACATAAACAAAAATTATTGAAGTTTGAAAAGGAAATAAAAAATACAAAAGTCTATATAAAACAAATTCAAAATAGTTTGACAGTACTTTGGGACTTCTGACATTTCGGTAGGCACAGAAGTAGAACAAGAATATATTTCTCTTTTTATTCTAGTACCTTATAGTTGTATCATGGGTTCAACCCATGAGTAGGGCCCCAGTACTCGATAATCTCGTTACTCGATTCTTTAACATCACTAGACGCAACGAATTAAAATGAGTGTGCTAGAATGGAAAAAGTTCAATTTTTTTCGTTTAATTTCTGCAGATCACAATAAATTAAAAAATACAATTAAAACAAAAATTTCTTCGTGTGCATGTACTTCAGCTCATAAAGTATTTTGCGATGTTTCCGGTTATGTGCACGTATTTTTCAGGAGTTGGGATTCAATTTCTTTCAGCGCATATAATACGGCTGTTCGACTTTGTTCTGTGGCTAGTGAGAAGAATTGGTTGTTTACACTCGCTGAAGATAATTGCAGAAATGAAGTATTGCTCAAAGTCTGGGATTTGAGTAATATTACAAAACGTTACGGAGCAACATGTATAGGCACTGCAGCTATTCAATCTAATAATAAAGCCACAGCCTTAAATATTTCGTATCAGAATTCAAATTTTATCGTTGCAGTTGGATTTGATAGAGGTTATATCAGTGTATTCAAAGGAATAATAATTCGTGATTTTTCTTCTGGATTTCGAAGATCTCAAATAAGCATTAACAGCATAACTGGTATTGAGTTTAAAAAAAGTACTAATTATAAGTGTGTTGATATGTTTGTCAGTTCGGACGCTGGTGTATTCTGTTATTCTTTAAATGAAAGTCATGACGAAAAGGAAATAAAAATTGTATTGGATTCAAGAAATGAACCGACTCGCTGTTGTGCTCTGCAATGTTGTGAATCTATTGACTCTTATTTTATTGTTGGCCGTGATGATGCTATATATTGTTATACAAGTGACGGAAGAGGTCCCTGCTACGCAATTGATGGACAAAAAGAACAAATTGCATGGTTCTCAAATTATCTCGTTGTATTGATTCACCAAACGAATTCACATGGCTATAAAAAAACGTTTTTACTTATAATTGTAGATATAATCAATCAATTGATAGTATACAACAAAACAATGGAATCCGTTTCCAGAATTCTTGTAGATAATCAGACATGTTACGTATTAACTGACACTAATGATATATATCAGGTTTATGAAAAAGACATTAATAGTAAACTGGAATTACTCATTAATAAACATTTATACGATGTAGCGCTACGTTTGATAAATCTCGGTAATTTTGATGATGGAAGAAGAACAAATATTTATAAATTATACGGAGATCATCTGTATTCAAAAGGTGATTACTCAGGAGCAATTCGAAAGTACATTCGGACAATAGGAGTTTTAGAACCATATTGCATTATTAGAAAATATTTGGATTCAAAATTAGTTTACAATTTATCCGAATATCTAGATGCACTATTAAAAACCGATTTTGCAACAGAAAAGCATATACAACTATATATGAATTGCACATCTCGCATACATTTGTCTCCGAAAATAGATGAAATTCTAACGGATAATGGCACTGAAAAAAAATCTTTTAAGGATATTTTTTGTAATATGAACGAATCAATAATTAAAAACTCGTGTCTAGAACAAAACACCAATAATTCCTATACTCGAATAATTGATACACGTTTATCCACATTATTAAGCATAATTGATATTATTGAAAAAATTGAAATATTTTTTTGCCGTTTTGAAGAACATCAAATTTATAATTTCTTTAAAGAGCATGGCTCAACACTTATTAAACATTATACTCTGCAAACAACAGAAACATTAAAACTTGTGTGTATAAATGATAACGAAAAATACGACAGAAATTTTAAAATTAAACATCCAGAATACTTCATTCCTTTGTTTATAGAACACCAATTTTATTGTAAAATATTTTTGGAACATATTATTGTGATATACCCGGATTGTAGTGAAATAGTTTATAATTATTTATTTGAACTATACATACGTGAATGGAAATCAAAGTCAGTTGACTCTCTGCGTCTTATTCGATTTCTTAAGACATATAACGATAAGTTTACTGACAATCACATTTTAATTCTCTGTAAAATTTTCCAATTTCGGGAAGGTCTGCTGTATTTTTATAAAAAAAAGCAATTGCATAATTTGTCGATTCGTAATTGTATGCATAATAATGACTTCACTAATATATATTATTTTTACGAAACATATTTATGCGACAATCCGAAATTATGGATTCATGCTCTTAATGAAATTAAACTTAATTCAAAAGAATCGATAGCCTTTATAAATTACATTTTTAAGGAAAATTATAAAAAACATATTCATTCTCCTTTGCAAATATTGAGAAGTGTGACGGAAATAAAAAAAATCCTTGTTTCACACGTAAAGGAGTTATATTTTCATGCGAGCCTTAAATATTCAAAGAACTTGGAACAAAAATCAAAAAATATTGAAAATATTAAAAATAAATTAAAGGAACAAAAAGACTTATGCCATAATTTTATAGTGAAACCAATAGAGTTTAGAAACATAGAATGTGACATATGTAAAAAGCAATTAAATCACCCCGCAGTATATTTTATGTGTCAACATACATTTCATATAAGTTGCTCGGAAAATGAAAAAATGTGTATTATTTGTGAATCAAAACATAAATCTTCAGAATGGTTCTACGATCAAACAAATGATAACAAAACTGATTTTCCACAATTACATCAATCAAAATATTTTATTTTACTAATTGCGATGGTCTTAAAAAAAGGTATTATCAAAGAAATTTTTTTAAACAAAGAATGCAAAAATAAACTAATGATTAACGAATTAAGCAAACAAAACAATATTAAGATGATTTCAAGACTTGCTGAAAGCAATCCTCAAAGAAATCCTTTTGAATGTGATATTGAAATAAATGTAGAGGAAACCAGAAGTAAATATGATGCAAATCTTAACCCATTTGAGTAATAAAATATTTGTTATAAAAAATTTGTTTAAACATTAAATTGATGTACACATAAATAATACAATAAATGTAAAAGTATATATCTGTCAATTTTAAAATTAAATGCATGGTTATTCGTGTTTTGGGATAAATGAGGCACGCAGTGTTAAAAGAGCATAACCCAAGTAATGGTGTATTACGAAAAGTTGAAGGGAGCGTTCTCTTTCTAATATTTGAACGTCTTCCCAGTGTATTCTCAGCTCCGCTCGGAAGTATTCTGAACTGTGAAATGCAACAATAAGGTTATTCACGAAACGCGTTCAATTGCGATGTAGAGTAGCAGTTTTGTCAAGTAAGAGTTTCTATATAAGGTATGAGTCACTCGCCATTTAGAACTCAAATCAGTCGGTTGTTGTTCGACTGGTGCGTGTTCGGCGCAGTCAATTAGAGTGTATGGGAGAAATCCAGTTAGCTCAGACAGTTATATCTCCATTTTGTGTCGCGAACGGAGTGGCTTCCATGCCAAGGCGCATAAAGTGAAGAAAGATTAATTTATACATAGTTTTTAAACTATACTTTAAGTGATTACCCTGGAAATATAAATGCATTTATGTTTCAGCCAAAAACATTTAAATTAACAAAAAAAATAAGGTATGACCCAAGAAACATTTTAACATAAACTCGAGTTTTTCTTAAATCGACATCACTAATCTTTACTTTGTTTTAATTATAATAAATTGATATGGGATCCTAGTGTTGCGTTCGTTTGTAATTACTTACTCTTTCGTACTCAAACGTACGACATCCCTGACCAAAATGTACGACATTTGTTCAGATTTGGGTATCAAAAGAGGAGACATAGACATCTAACGTATTTTTCAAAACTAAATCTGAGATAAATTACGTTCAAAACAAAGAGAGCGGAAACGAGAAATATTTTGAATCAGCCAATCAAAAACGATGTGAAGCAGAACTGATGACGCAGTTTGTTCGGAAATTAGAACAGACATATCAAAGCAATGTCGGACGTAATCTGAGACCCAAAGGAAAATTGATGACAAATAAAACAAATGCATTTTTAATATTTTTTTGTATTTACAGTGTTTTATATGATGATTTAGTACAATTTTTTTACATTTGAAATAAATATTTTTGAACAATTTTTAATATATAATAACTAAAATTAATTATTTGAACCGTTTAACAATTTGAACAATAACAATTATTTGAAAATTTAAATGGAAATAAGTAATGTAGGTCTTATGCACATAATGATCTCAAATTCACAGCGTTCTTCGCCTTGACGTTTCTGCGCCTCGTCACATGTAACCTGACAATATTATCATTCGTACAAGGTCTTTTTAAAAAGATTTTAACGAAATGATTATTTCATTCACTGTAATTTATATAAGATGTAGAAATAGAGATTGCAATCAATGGGTCATATTAATAAGAAAAATATTTACTTTTTAGCAAGCTTACATTTTTGAGAATATTTTTTTACTTTATTTCATAATTTTTATTTAAAATGGTCAGTTTAACGTTTTTATTAATACACTAAGAAAACGAAAGATGGTTAAAAAGTATTAGAGCCTAAAACATCATTGCAGTTGCAAATTATTCAAGTCAAATATTTGACACTTGAATCTACGTGAATCTACCACAAATATGATATTTTTCGTGATGTTTATTAGAAACATCTCACAAATAATACAAAATATGTGATGTTTAGAAATTATTTAAACTTTTGCTGCAAATTTATTTATATTTCCTGCATATTGGAATTGTTAAAGCGTATAGTATTTTAGTTGCAGCAACACTCATAAACATTATGTTTTCTTAGTGTATTTCAGAACTATACGTTAGACAACTCTGATAAATGTGTACGAGGTTGATTCCGATATCGAAATTAAATAGGAGTGAAATCAGACTAAAGGAAACACAGAGTTCTTACCAATTTTTCTAAACTGTGCCTGAGAGAAAAAAAAACACAAAACAAAGAGAGCCTGAAAACAAAGAAACTGAAAAATATTTTAAAATCAGCCACTCAAAAAATGTGTGTGAAGATATCCATAAAAAGATATCCATAAATGTTATGACTTAACAGATGTGGAACGTATAGGGAACCTATGTTAATATTGAATATATTTTGATATTTGTAATTTTTAGCGTTTTTTTGTAGTTTTTTTATTATAGAAAGCATTAAAATAATCAATAAAATATTAAAATTATCATTTGCGATAGTCGTTTTATTTTTTTAAACACAAATTGGCGAATTAAGTTGAAAGCAAAGTGCTTTTGGAAACGACCGTATCATCCAAGATCCGTCTCCTCCAGACATGTGCGTCGTTAGAATCCTCATGATCCTACCTTGCATTCATATATAGTCACTACCCCTCGAAAGTTTCAGGAGACCTCCCAAGTGGTGCCAAAGATACCACTCATTATATGCCCAGTATCCTTAAACATGACCCTATGGAAACGGCTATAACTTCCAAGATCCGTCTCCTCCAGACATGAGGGATACGTCATTGCAAACCTCATGGTCCTACATTTCATTCATATATGGTCACTACCCCTCGAAAGTTTCAGGAGTCTTGCCAAGTGGTGCCAAAGCTACCACTTATTATATGCTCAATATCCTTAAACATGACCCCATGGAAACGTCTATAACTTCCAAGAGCCGTCTCCTCTAGACATGAGGGATACGTCATTGGAATCCTCATGGTCCTACCTTTCATTTATATATGGTCACTACACATCGAAAGTTTCAGGAGTCTTGCCAAGTGGTGCCAAATTTACCACTTATTATATGCTCAATATCCTTAAACATGTCCCTATGGAAACGGCTAGAACTTCTAAGATCCGTCTCCTCCAGACATGAGGGATACGTCATTGGAATCGTCATGGTCCTACCTTTCATTCATATATGGTCACTAGCCCTCGAAAGTTTCAGGAGACCTCTCAAGTGGTGCCAAAGATACCACTCATTATATGCCCAGTATCCTTAAACATGACCCTATGGAAACAGCTATAACTTCCAAGATCCGTCTCCTCTAGAGATGAGGGATACTTCGTTGGATTCCTCATGATCCTACCTTTCATTCACATATGGTTACTACCCCTCGAAAGTTTCAGGGGACCTACAAAGTGGTTCCAAAGGTACCAATCACTTTTTGTATGTTAAATTTAACATTTGTGGAACGCATCATCTCATAACTGAGTTAGAGTGAGACAACTACCCCACGTGGTGGTTACCTTGACGTGGTGTGGGGGTTTAAGTTACAATGACTCAATAAGGCTAAGCTGACGGAAACTTTTTTTTTTTAAGTTTCTGGTAGGGTCACCCTTGTCAGACAGGCTTGTGATGAGTAATGAACTAAATACTACCATAGTCTTTTTTATTGGTGGGGTGGCATACTCTAAGAAAACCCCTACACCACCGCGATGGGTCAACATAAAGATTTAACTACTCCAGGTGGTACCCACAATAGTGGCAATCCACCCGCTTCGGCGCCTCAATCCACGCAACCAACCCTGGTACTATGAACCTCTCTGCTCCTGTAGCAGGGGGTTCATCGTGCCCCTCCATCTCCCAAATTTATGAGACAGCTAGGAATCTAGAGGAAGATAACGACAACGCTGCGGTTCCCATACAAGTAGAGGAAAGTGTCGGTTCGGCTATGCCTACGACTAATCCTCCACTGTATGGCTGCTCGACAGTGTTGTTTCCTCTCAGGGCTCCTTTCTGTCACGTATTTGGAAACATGGGTCGATCGAAGGAAAGTGGTGTCTTACCAGCATCTAATCCTAGAGAGACCGACGCCCAACTGGAAGCTAAACTTCCATTGGAGACCGGACCCGGATCTCTGAATACAGAGGTCAGGTTGTCCGATGCCCAGGTGAGTAGGAGAAGGAAGAATAAAGCGAAAGATCGCAAAGAGGCTGAAAAGGCTAAAGGCGAGGCTGGAGCTTTCTCTTCCCCAGCTACCACAGTAAAACGCGATAGATCGGTGGAGGTTACTCCGACTGAAGCCGGACCATCCGCTGCTGCTGTTGTGGCTGCCAATGCACCTGAGAAGCGCAATGGCAAGAAGTTTAAAACATTCACTGCTACTGGAAACCCCGTAACTCCCAGAACTCGACAGTTTCCAGTGATATTGCTTCCACAAGCAAGAGCACTGGTGCTTCATGTTCCGGATCGGCTGCGGATGAACTGCCTTCAACATCCACTGGCAGAGGTAGGCTAGCAGTATCATATCGTGATGCTGCTCGCAAAGCTCTTCCGGTTGCGATTATTGGCAAATTGGGGAAGGAGCAAAAGATGAATGATGCAGAAGTAAAACACTGCAACGATCATCTTTGGTGGCTAGTCAGCACCGGCGGTGTCAGTGCAAACGCAAAAGGCTATGAGACGAGTGATGGCATCATGAAGGTGCTATGCTCTTCTCAAGCCAATTTCGATTGGATTGCCACAGCCGTTGCTAAAATCCCCCCTTGGGCAAATCGCGCTTCGCTGTTTTCAGCGGAGACGAACCCAAACGCATGCGAGCAATATGCTGGATACCTGGTCCTATCAGGAAAACAGCGGAAGTGTTTGCTTGCCTACGTGCTCAGAACCAGGGCATTGAAACGAACGGATGGAAAATCTATAGCCATAAACCAGAGCGAGGTCCGGAGGACAAGGAGGGCTCAACCCTGGTTGTTGGCAGAAGTCGTTAGATGTCATGCTATCTAAGTACGACAACCATCTAAACTTATTCTTTGGACGGATCAAATTCCGAATCAATTCCAAATGAATAGGCATATGATGAGAAACGAGTTAATTATCCTGTCATGATATTTACTCAGATAAATCTGCAACATTCTAAAGCTGCTACCGCTTTACTAGGTAAGCGGCTCTCCATGTTGCATACATTACCTCACATCACAGCTATTCAAGAACCATGGGTGTATAACAAACGCATCTGTGGTCTTAGTGAACTACGTGGTGAAACCATACTATACGATGAGCAAGCCGCAAGGCCTAGAAGCTGTCTTATAGTATCGAAACACTTTGCTGTCACCAAGTTAACCCAATTCTGTGGGCAAGACCTGGCCAAAGTGAGCTATGAAAGCGATAGTGGATGGAAACATCTGATTGTCGCCTCAGGCTACTTCCCCTATGACTCACTACTGCCTCCTCCGCCAAAGGCAATTGTTGAGCTCATAGAGTACTGTGATCTTAAGGAGACCGGCCTTATTCTTTGCTGTGACGCTAATGCTCAACACACTGTGTGGGGCAGCAGTAAATGCAACGCGCGAGGTACCAGACTCCTTGACTTCATCATGACCTCCAATCTGAACATTCACAACACTGGTAATAAACCACTTTTGTGACTGCTAGAAGACAGGAAGTGATTGACCTTACTTTGTCTAACTGTAGACTGAGAGAGTCTTTATCGGACCACAGATATATTGAGTTTCATACTGACCGAGAGGTGCTGCCCTCTATGACGGTAAGAAACCCTAGAAAAACGAACTGGGCACGCTTCAGACATGAACTTGAGAATTCCCTCAATATTCCTGTCAGAATTCGTACCAAAGAAAGTATTGAGACGTCCGTTCAAGTTATGAACGATGTCATAAATTCTAGTTTTGTACGAACATGTCCGGTACGAAAAACGTTATCTAGACCTCCCGTTCCTTGGTGGAACGCTTGTCTTGAAACCTTGCGCAAGGATTCCAGAAAGCTTCTAAATAGGGCCCTAAGGAGCAACTTAGACTCTGACTGGTTTCTTTATCGAGCTAAGAGAGTATAAGAAACGTATTCGTAAATCGAAAAGTGTTTCCTATAAAGACTTCTGCAGTAGCATCGAATCCTGCAGTGAGACTAGCAGATTGGTCAAGTTTCTTAAAAGAGACCGAACTGCTCGACTGGAGACCTGATGGCTCGTATACTGAATCTAAGACAGAGGCATTCAGTGTCCTAGTTGAGACTCACTTTCCGGGAAATCAAATCCACATAGGGCCACTTTGTAATCCCAGCACTGGGGACTGCAATAACAACTCTAATATGACAAATCATGACTGGCAGGTTGCCAGATTGGTTGTGTACGATGAAGCTATCCAATACGCAGTGGCCTCTTTTGATGGCTTCAAGTCACCTGGACCGGATGGCATCTACCCAGTCATGCTACAGGAAGGTATAACCCAATTGCTACCATGCCTAAAGAAGATCTTTAGAGCAAGTCTCGCATGGGCATACATTCCGACATCCTGGCGTTTAGTTAAAGTAGCCTTCATTCCTAAAGTTGGAAGAGAAGACTATTCCATAGCCAAGAGCTTCAGACCCATTAGTATGATGTCCTTCATACAAAAATGTCTAGAAAGACTAGTTGAGCTGCACATCAGAAATCGCTGTCAAGGTACCCTGTCAAGGTACCCACTATCATCAAGACAACATGCCTACCAACGTGGAAAATCCTGTGAAACAGCATTGCAACATCTGGTTGGCCGGATCGAGCATGCTTTTCAGAGGAAGATGTACGTGATGGGCATATTTGTTGACATCGAGGGTGCTTTTGATAATGCGACTTTTGATGGAATGTGTGACGCAGCTAGAAGGCATGGAATAGATGAAACATTGGTCAAATGGCTAAGGTCAATGCTAATGTTTAGGACCATCACTTCGGAGGCGGAGTGCGGTCAGTATATTATGGCAGGGGTGAATAGAGGTTGTCCTCAAGTAGGCGTTCTCTCCCCCCTGCTCTGGTGTATGCTGGTTGACTCTAGTCAACGATCTCGATGGACCAGGTGTCTATTCCCAGGCCTATGCAGATGATGTTGCCATTCTTGCCACAGGCTTTTCCCTCAATGAGGTCTGTGTTAAAACACAAAACTCGTTGAACCGAATTGACAGCTGGTGTACTGCAAACGGTCTTTCCGTCAACCCTCACAAAACAGGGATTGTTTTCTTCACTAGGAAAAGAATAATGACAGGATTATCTCTACCAGTACTTAAGGGTGTCACTATTTCTCTGTCTAACGAAGTAAAATATCTGGGCTTAACTCTAGATAGTAAACTACTTTGGACAAAACATGTTGAAAATAAAATTTTGCGAGCATTGAATGCCTTCTGGCAATGCAGAGGAATTTTTGGGAAGACATGGGGACTATCGCCGAGCAAAACCTTATGGATTTACACGGCAATGATAAGACCGATGATATCATATGAATCGGTAGTCTGGTGGAACAAGCTGTCGCGAAAATGCGTGACAACTAGTCTTGCCAAGATTCAGAGAACCGTGTGTCTGGGTGTTACGGGTGCCTTTCCCACTACACCTGGTCCAGCACTGAATGCAATCTTAAACCTACCACCACTTGACATCTTCATCAGAGGCGAAGCCATGAAAGGCTGCTGGAGACTAAAACGAGGTGGTTTCTGGTTTAATGTTCCCTGAAATATCTCTGACATTGCACTTGACACTCCATTAGACACCTGTCTACGGGAGATGCCCTCTGATGCAATGATAACAGAAATATTACCAAGACGAAATTTTGAGGTCTGCCAACCTGACATTCAAGACTGGCTAACGCCTGACTGTGAGCCAGGTAGAGGGTCACACCGCATAAAAATCTCAACATTGTGGTGAAACTGGTAAGAAGATTCATTAAAACGTAGACCGGGTGGTGTAGAGCGTCGTTTCCAGGGACTTCAGCGGGAAGGACTTCCACCGAAATGGAAGCGTCGCCATTTGACAATTTGTCAATTCTGGCGACCAGTGAGTTGACTTGAGACGACACCGACAAGGATTGCGCTGGCTTCGCCATGTTGAAGTGTTCAGACACATTGCCCTGTGATAATGGCCCCCATAGTCCCCCGATCCAGAGATAAAAGTTGATATTTATGCAAACTAACATTTACTTTACCTACTTATTTTGCATTTTTTAACTTGTAGAACCTAATGCGTCTGCCAACGCACAACAATTGCCGGTTAGTTGAATGGCAGTGACTGCCGCATGCATTAGCGGCATCACGTGTCATGCATCACGTGTCATGCGTTTTCTTCCTCTATTCCACTACACTCTCAGAAATATATTGTCATTTCCGACAATATTGTAACAATCGCGATGTTCAAAATAGATCTCATCATCAGATTGTCACCTTATAGTCGACTTGACAATTAGATTGTTTATTTTAAACGTCATACGAATGTTCGGTTAACAATCGATATTGTCAATGAATAAAATAAAAAATGTCACACGAATGTTTTTCAAATTTTTATTTCCAATCAATTATTTAATAATGCAGTGGGTATATATGCGAACACGTTCACGTTATTGTGCAGCGCGATTTTTTGAACGACAAGTCTTTGGGAAGCAGTTAACCACAGAAGAGCTCGCGCAAGTTTCTGTCTAAAATGCCCGAATCACGCCCTGGATTTCATCTAAATAATCCTATAATCAGCACGTGTCCGTCGAATATATTATGGAACAAAAGGGTCGGACAACGACCACGAGTTTGGCGGGCATAGTCTGATACTCCTGATACCCGACACGATCTGCAACTTTTTCGCGAGGTGCAGACTAAAAACATGTAAAAATAGAAACTGATTAATTAATCTTAAATAAAATTACAAACAACTTACTTATATTCGGGAACGATTGAACGACTTCCTTAAAGAATTTGAAATTAAAATAATAACAATTCAAATGACATTTTATTTTTTGTATTCAAAGTAGTGCTGCCATGTGATTCAATTATATATAAATGACAATCCCATATTGTTAAAAAGTAACAATATATTTCTGAGAGTGTAGCCACTAGCCTCTATTCCACTCTAACAACTCCTGCCGTTCTTCTACAATATCGTTTAATTGATATATTATATATTATTCACATATTAGAAATTTACTTCTTATATCCCCTTAATTTAAAAATTAATATAAAGTATAAAAAAATAATAAAAAGAATTATAAAAATGAAAGTGGGCGGAACACGCCTATATTTAAGTTTTTTTAGGCTAATATTTTATAGATTTGATTTTAATAATTCACGGCTAAAATTTCCTATATTTTCCTCACGGAAAATAATTTTAAAAAAATGTGGGCGGATCACTTTTCGAGTTATTAGTTCCTACCCAATTAACCAAAAATCTGGATATTAAGTGTTTATTGAAGGTATATTGAACATGGATATCGAAGCTTTCACTGGAGAAAAGCGTTCAACTCTTTGTAATTGTAAGCTTGAAAACCATAGCGTTCTCCAGCAAAACTGGTAGCTTTTTATCCAATTGAATCTAGCCTTTGCCTAAACTTGAATTTCGACATTCAATATACATTCGAGGTTTAACATAATTGTAAGCTATAAATAAAATGTGATTCGACCTTCAAATTACACTTGAATTGAAGCCCATATATTTCCCTAATTAAAGGTTTAAATATGAAGTAAAAAAACGCATATAAGTATTATATACTATATATTAAAAGGAATTAAAGTATGTTCTACAGCTGCAACAGCACCTGCATCGGTGGCAGTGTACAGGAACTTCTTGTAAAATCCACGACGTGCCTCGAAGATCAAACTAGTGAATCCAATTGCGCCACTGCTATGAATAACATTGCCAGGTTCACGTAAAATATCAATGTTGTCTGCGTTGAATGAAAATATATTAATATTTCTTAAACGTATTCGTAAATCTTGGCCACTTACATTGTATATCAGATTTGTCTGTTTGCTAATTCAAGCGAAAAACAATGATCTCACTGATTGTGCGAATGCAGTGGCACATATGTAGTGGTGATAAAAATGAAAATTTTCTTGTTGACATTTAATTTATCACGTCACTGGGTTGCCACTGAGTTATTTTGTGTAGTGAATTTCGTGTCAAGTTTTTTTAACTTAGAAAACCAACGTTGGAATAACATTCATTTCTTCGGCTTGATCATGACATTACATCCACACTGGTTGTAAAAGATAATTCTCAAAATTTATCGAACCTTAAACTCATTGCTTATTGGGTAAAGACTTATGTAAACGTGACTTGTATGGGAGGTGGGCGTGTCCGTTGACCGATTTGGCTCATTTCCAAAGTCAGTTCCTATTTTTGGCTAAAACATATTGAAAGAAATTTCATCGCATTCTGAGAAGTATTCCTCAAGTTACAACGTTTTCGGACAGACGGACATGGCTAAACACACTCGGGTAGTGATGCTGATCAAGAATGTATATACTTTTCCATACCGGACACTCCTCCTAAGGGGCGTTACAATATATACACAAACTTAATATGCCCTGTACCTCATAGTTGTAGGGTATAAAAATGTCATACGCTTTATTTTTGCTTAGAAAAATGAGAACAAATGGTCGATCGGATCCCTGGACTTTATTTCATAAAACCAGACATGTCGACATGTGACGGGCGATAATTGTTTGTCATACAATTTAACAATTGGCAAATTTGTGTTTCATTAAGACAATTTTTTAAACTTGAAGAAAAATTATGGTAAATTGTCAATATTTCTTTTCATATTAAAAATGTCGTGACCAATGACTTTTGCTACAATTGTCGGAGATTTAAGACATAATTATCATGACATACCTTTTGTGAAAGGAAAAATATATCATGTTGGCAATATTGTCAGAATATCTTCTTAAATATTGATACACCGAGAGCAAAACGTAGTTAACTATCTACGTTTTTTCGTAATTAATTGAAAATACTTAAAAAGTAACTACGTTTTAATTTTATAATTACGTCCTAGTAAATAAGAAATATATGAATTTATAATATTCTAAAATGGAAAATATATCTCATTATTTATTTTTTACGCGGTGTTATACAAAAACCAACGTCATCTCAAGTAAGTTACAAATATAATAGCATGCAGCTAACAAATAATATTAATAAATTGAGAAGTGATTCATGGTGTACAAATAAAATGGACCATGCTAAAAAATAACAATCAGCATAAATCGCTATAGCTTCCACTCCACTTCCCGGACGTGATGGTGTTACTGGTGTTACTATATATTGCAACTTCTGTGCGACACCTGCATATGAGCAACTACCAGATGAAGTTGTACAAAATGTCGCACCGACTGTCGTTGGTCGGACGGTATTCATCGATCACTCAGGTGCGCAAGGTGAAAACCATCATGATGAGTCGCTCGAACAAATGTGTTGATCGATTGCTTTCGCAAGATAAGATGGTAAATACATTCCATTCATTTGTATATTTTATTATATCTTATTATCCCCAGGATCAACATATTTAGGGATTGGATTCACTATTCACCTAACTCCCAATCATAACGCTTCAATGACACCGCTGCAATAGCAGAAGAGTGGCTTTCGAGTGTGGTTCCGACTATAATATGCGCACGAGGTATCAAAAGTTCGAACGCTGAACGTTGATGAGCTGGATGGTAGAGTAGGTGGACGTCGAGGGGAATCACGACAAGATCTTGAAAATAGGGGAGTGTGTGATACATGCTTTCGAGCATTGATGACAACAGTTTACTCACAGCGCAAACACTCAACAAACGTCTGTACATTGTCTTATTGTTTCTAAGGCTTTTTTTTAATAAAACGAATAAACATATACAAAATTTTGACATTTTATTTAAAAAATTATTGACTAATTAAAACTGACTAAAGTGTAGTTTCCCAAAATATTTTTTTATAACTATGTTGAAGTGGGACATAACTACGTCGTAGTAAATTTTCAAACGTAGTTAGAATCGACTACGATACGTTGTCGGAGGATTTTCATTCGCGTCGTAGTTGAAAACACAGTTATGAATAACTACGTTTTGCTCTCGGTGTAGGTAAAACTTTGTATGTCAAATTTGAATTGTATTTTTAAATTAATTATTTAAATTCCTGCAAAAAGTGAGACATGTTAAATAATAGAGAGAGGTAGCAGGAATTTATAAGCAAGTGAAATACGAGAGAGGATCATTAAAGATGTTAAGTCATTATCGGATTTTCGATTAAAAAAAATTTTTGAGACTTTTTGCAGCATTCATCAACAAGTCCTTGGTGATACTCAAGGTATTTCCAATCTTTCGATCGATCCATTGCACCCGACGAGTATACATTCACCGCCACTTTCTTTTCATTTTAAAACTTAACTAAATTTACCTTAGGCTCGGTGCTCACAGTGCGCACTTAAGTAAAATTTGAGTTGAGGAAAGTTTAAGATTTTTTGTATACCTGAGTTTTTTTGCGTCTCCACTCAAATGCGTTCAAATATATTTTAACAAATATGGCAGCACGACATATATGACAAATGTTTTTGTTTACAAAACAAAATTATATTAAATTTTCTGTCATAAAAATTACGTTTTTTTTCGTACCAATGCAGTGTAAAATTTAAAAATTCAAATGAGAATGTAGTATTTATAAATTAAATTTTAGTAGATTCACGTATATTATAATTTTAAACATTTCGCAGATCGCAACATAAGGAGAATTGTGTTTTATTCAAAAAATGAGTGAATTTCGCGTACAACGGCAGTTAATGGTGGCCGAATAAGTTATGGCTGCGAAAAATTACTCCAATGATTGGAGTCACTTTTATTTTGGTTAATATAAATGCAATACTCCGGAGAAAATAAGACGAATGTAATTTGTTAGTGTCAGTTTGTATTATTCTGTTGTCAGTAAAACTTAAGTGGGGGGATATCTGACACTTAAATTTTGTGATGTGAAACGATTTTTCACACTTAAGTGTACTTTGAGGAAAAATCGACACTTAAGTGTGCACTGTGAAACCGGGCTTTTCCTAGAAACCAATATCACTTTTTAGCTTGCTATAAAAAAAAACATGTTTTGAACAAGATCGAGATTTTCTTGCAAAAACAAGAGCAAGATAAGAAATTCAAGATCAAGAGCAAGTGCAAGACTAACACTGCACGAAAAGCAAGACTCTTGCATTTTTTATCATTTTAATGTATTTATTATGTTTTTAAGGTAATAATGAAATTCAAAAGAATTCATGATATTACTAAATATTGAACAACAAGTAACAATGGAAAGCGTGTAAAATATTTATGAACGTGAACATTAATATAGATGTGTTTTTTTTTTCATTTCACAGTGCTTTTTGTGTTTTTTTTTTCACAAATCCGCTGATTCGTTTGAAAGTGCAACATCAACAAAAATGCGAATAAAGCAGCATCCAAGCTTTTGATAGAATTTTTGGCGGGAAATTTTTTGTGCCACAAAGAAAACTCGTTGTTGTTGCCAACTATATAGCTGTACTAGATACATACATGTAGTGTGGTGCCATGGGACTGTCTTTTGTCATGCCTCTGTCCGTTGTCATGCGTCAACGGATAGCAACGAAATGTTGTCGTTGTGAAAGTGTGTGTATACGCATCGTAATTCGTTATTCTGTTAGTGATCGCTATGTAGCGTTTGTGTTCGCAAAGATAAATGTTACCCTGCACGATATTATTTGTGTTCTCTTGACATAAGGTACGTGTAGCAGATATTTGTCGTCGATTTTTTTTTATTTAAAATTTAAAAGTAGAAGTTCTTGCAAGAAGAGCAAGAATCATATATTCCTATGCAATAACAATAGCAAGGACAATTGTCTTGTTCTTGCAAATGATCATCACTATTTTAGTCCACACTAAGAAAACAAAGATGATTACCAGAAATATCACAGCCCTAAATATCAAGTTATTTACGAATAGTTGCGGAATATTTGGAAAAGATACTCCATAAGAATTCGCGGTGTAATTTTTATTGAAATAAAAGGAATCATATTTTTATTTATTTTAGAATCATTGTTATACATCGGCATCGTCTTTATAAAGTCTTCGACGGTGAAATTGTACGACTTGAAACATTTTTGCAGATGAACCAGGTCTGGTGGCGTTGTTATCAGCAAGGTGAACTCTGAAAAGAAATCATTTTTCATCACGTGTTGAAAATTTCAATCTAATTTTTTTTATTTCACTTTTACCATTAAAATTTTATATTTGTGTTGACACCTTTTTACACCATTGGATTTAATTAATTGTTGTTGATAAATTGAGCGTAAGGAAAGAGTACGCCATTTGCATTTTTTATAGTAGTCAACTGTCATAAAAAGGCCAATCGGCCAATAAAAAGGATTGTTTACGAAATATTTGCCGCCAAGAATCGAATGTTTGTACTGAGTGATTGTTGTTTGCACTGAATACTTTTAATTTCATATAATTTGCCATAAATAATAAGTGCTTCTGCAAACATTTCAAATTATTAGTATTTGTAACATATAGTCATTTATTTGTCGTAAACACTTTAATTGTTCTAATAAAATACTTCATAATTTGAGTACTTTTAATACATGTTGTTTACGAGCAAATGAAAAATGCATTGGATTAATATTACAAATTATTTTGTAATTGATATACATATATTTCTCGGTAGTCGCGGTAGCTCAGTGGTTAGTGCGTTGGACTGCGAGCCGAAAGGTCCCCGGTTCAAGCCTGGACTGGGGCTAACAACATCTTTTCATAGAAACATTTTTCTATACCGCGCTACCTCTCGGCAGTAAATGGCAAAACTACGAGAGTAAAACATTGCCTATGAAAAGCTCTCACCCGCCGTTCGGATTCGGAAATAAACTGTAGGTCCCGCCACTTTGAGTACAAATATTAAACACGCACATCTAAAATGGTGAGAGAGCTCGGTCTAAGTTCATAGGACTGTAGTGCCAAACTAATATTATTATGTGTGTTTTAATTTTGACCAATTTAGTATAATTTTGTTAATATAATGTTGTGGGCTTTTTTGGTCTAATTGAGTTTAATGCAAATAAAAGATTTTATTTCATTTTTTCTCCGACGTTTCGCTGCTTTTTTGTCAGTTTTTTCAGGGATTTTATTGAATCTTTTTTTGAAAAGAAAAAACATATTTTTACACATAAATATCACATATAACGTTTTTGAATATTTTTTAAATACATTTTACACTTACAAGTCAAGTTTTACATTTGTCAAGTTAAAATTATATTTTGTCCAGTTAACACAACATTAAACAATTAAATACAAAACATTGTCAAGAATTTGTCAAAAAATTAAATAAAAATATCACAGTCCGTTTCATTTGGTGTTTATATTGCTACTGCATATATTGCGTTGATGTTGTCTTTATCTTCTTTGATGTTCATCGTTGTTTGTAGTTTTTGTTGTATCGCAGACTCTCTAAAGTGTACCTTGAATTTTCTCTCCCTTCTATGTCAAGTATTTTTATGTTGTCAAAATCAGCTGTGTGACCTGTCTTCAGAATATGTTGCGCTAATGCTGTTGTTGTCTTCTTTTTGATGATGTCTGTTTTGTGTTCTCCAGTCCGTACTCCAAGCGCTCTCTTTGTTGTCCCTATATAAACTAATTTGCATTTCTTTTCGTCGTTTCCCTTGCAACCGATCTCGTATACTACATTATGTTGTTGTTGTTTGTCAATTTTGTCTTTGAAAATATTCTGATGAGTGTTTGGTTTGATTTGTGAGCGAACGATGCTCTCTCATTCTTAATTGCTGTATGTAGATTTCTGTAGAATGTTTTAGGGTTGCCAGATTTTTCCGTAATTGGTTGTGGGTATTTATTGTAATATTTTTATGAAGTTTGTCGTTTATTAGGTTATTTATTATTGCGTTTATTCGTAATGTCATTTATTAGTAATGCATTTCTTATTTTTTCAATGTTTTCATTTTTAAATTTGTTGTCACTTAAATCAATTACTTTATTTATGAAATTCTTAGCTGTATTTATCTTCTGTCCATGGTTATTGTGTTGAATTGTAGTTTATCATTCGTCCCGATGCTATATCTTTTGAATACCAATTTATTATTATTTTATTATCTTGTCTGTATAGTTTGGTGTCTAGAAACGGTATGCTACGGTTATTTTCTACTTCTATAGTAAATTGTAGTTTTTCGTGGTATTCGCTTAATGTATTTAATATTATTTCTTTATCCTTGTCTTTGATTATTTCGAAAATATCGTCCACACACTTAAAAATACATTTCTGTTTTATGTCCAATTTTTCCATCGTAGTGTCAAGTAGGTTGTCAAGTATTATGTCAGCTATTGTGGGAGAAAGGGGATTCCCCATCGGCATTCCAAATATTTGGTTATATAATGTTTCGTCGGATTTAAAGTAATTGTTATCTTTTAAACAAAATTCTAAAATTTTTAGAAATTTTTGTCTTGGTATCTTTGTGAATTTTTCTATTGCCGTCCATTGGTTCATTATCTGTTTTATAGCTAAATGCTTCGGTATGTTTGTAAATAGTGATATTACGTCGAATGATACCAAAATTTCGTCTTCATCCAAAATTGTGTCCTTTATTTTTTCCTTTAATATGAACGAGTTCTTTATGTTGTATTTGTCTGAGAGGATATTATTCAGAATTTCTCCTACATGTTTTGACGAATTGTAACAAGGAACTTCCACAGACGATGAGATGGGTCTCATTGGTAGGCCGGGTTTGTGTATTTTGGGAAATCCATATAGTCTTGGTGCCGATGCTGCGGTGCATGTCAATCAGAATTTTTGTCTTCTGTCAATTTGTTCATTTTTGTATAGGTCGTTTATAATGCTATTATTTGTTCTTTGTAGTTTAATTGTCGGGTCCAATCTTATCGTTCTATATGTGTCTTTCTCTTCTAGTAGCTGTTTCATTTTTATTTTGTAGTCTTCTCTATATATTATTACTGTTTGTCAGAGTTGGTGACAATAATATCATTTTGATGTTTTTTTATTAGTTTTTGTGTTTTATTGTATATTTTTAGTTTAAATTTTTCTTTTGTGCTGTTTTTTAATTTTCTTGCGTGTGTCACAACTTTGTTTGTGATGTTGGATCTTGCTACTTCTTTGTCCCTATCATCTTCCATAGATTGTATGCATTGCTCAATATCGGCAAGTATGTGGATTGGTGAAAAATTCTCATATGATATTGGGATTGCAAACTTTTTTCCCAATGAGAGAAGCCATTTACTTTCAATTGGAAAATCTATTTTGGTCGTGTTTACAAACCAACTCGCATTGAATTTAAAACCCCATTTCTCTAAGTTTGTTTCTTTTAATTTGTTAATTTTGGATGAATGTGTCTTTCTGGTTTGAATAGATATGTACTTATACATATTGGTTTGGTTGTTTACAAAATTTTCGTACTCTTGTTGTTTAACGTGGATTTCATTTTTATTTCTGCGTGGTGAATATTGTTTTTAGTAAATTTTATATTAATGTTTGTTTGTGATATTTCTATGTTTAGTATCTTGGCCAGGAAATTGTGCTCTGTTTTATCTAATATAGTTTTAATGTAGTTTGACGAAAACAAGATTTTAATTTTTGATGTTGTGTTTTGTAGGTGTTTTGGAACAATTCCATACTCTCTACATTCTAATAAGAATTTTAATCTTTCTGTCTGTTTAGCTAATCTCTTTTTTTGCTTACAGTAGTCTTTCAATGTGATACAGGTTTCTATATTATATTTAATTTTGATGTGACTAAAAAAGTTTTTCCTTTTGTATGTGATTCAATAGTTCGTATTAAATTTATAGTTTTCGGCAGGCCCTCCGAGTTTTTCTTTGTGTGTATTTTAATTTTGACCAATTAAGTATAATTTTGTTAATATAATTTTGTGGGCTTTTTTGGTCTAATTGAGTTTAATGCAAATAAAAGATTTTATTTCATTTTTTCTCCGACGTTTCGCTGATTTTTTGTCAGTTTCTTGAGGGATTTTATTGAATCTTTTTTTGAAAAGAAAAAACATATTTTTACACATAAATATCACATATAACATTTTTGAATATTTTTTAAAAACATTTACACTTAGAAGTCAAGTTAAAATTATATTATGTCCAGTTAATACTACATTAAACAATTAAATACAATACATTGTCAAAAATTTGTCAAAAAATTAAATAAAAATATCACAGTCCGTTTCATTTGGTGTTTATATTGCTACTGCATATATTGCGTTGATGTTGTCTTTATCTTCTTTGATGTTCATCGTTGTTTGTAGTTTTTGTTGTATTCGCAGGCTCTCTGAAGTGTACCTTGTATTTTCTCTCCTTTCTTTGTCAAGTATTTTTATGTTGTCAAAATTATTATTATATTTCTCGACAGAACTCACATTGTTTTTGCGAGTAATAATTTAAGCATTTCCTACAAATCATTTAAATTTGATGTTGTTGCAAGTAATATTCCTTCAAGTATTGGTTTGCACCAAACAAGATATTTGTGTGTGTGTGTGTGAATCTATTGTAAATATCACAATTATATTGCTGTTGTGGCAAACACATTGTAACTATCTGCATATATTTCATATTTAAAAATGTTAAGAGTTTTGCAGCAAGTTTATTGAAAGTTATGGGATGTTTAAATATTTTCTATTAGGAGTAAATTTAAACTGATAGTTGCACCATGACTTTTTAGTTCATAGTCAAACTTTAAGTGTGGCAGTTTGAGCATGCGTCTCTTTCATCATCGTCTCAGCCATGGTTGAAGTATATACAGGTTAAGTCATCTTTCAAAATTCAGTCGCCATTTCCTTTTTTTTTTGAAAACTGTTTGAAAGACTCAACATTTGTTTACGAAAAATTTAAAACAAAACATCAATGCTTTGTTTACAAATTCATAAAAAAATTTCAACTCAAAATTTTAAAATAAATAAATTTCAACAATTTAGTAATTTCCAAGCTGTCTATGGGCTCCAGAAGGACACCGCAGTGTATTACCAAAGTGAAAAAGCTAATTCGTGGTGTAAAATTTTAATAACTTTGCCAAATTAAAGTGCAAAAAACATAACCTTGAAATAAAGTTTAAATTGACAATTAATTGTTGTATTTCTTAAATTTTCTTATTGACATTCTCTGCATAGTGTATGCCAACTAACTGTCTAGATGAACTAACCTATATATATATTCTTCAACCATGGTCTCAGCCATGATACAAATATATACAGGTACGATCACTCTCTCATTTTTTTCCAATGTTTACTTTAGCTGACACTAGGCAAGTTTTTTGAAGTTTAGATTTAAAAGCAAAACAAAATCGACAATTGAAAAAAACGAATATAAAATTCTATAGAAATGAAAAATTATTATCAAGGCATGCTTTGAGATAACTTAAAAATGTTCTCAAAAATTTTTATAATCAAAACAAAATCTGAAAAATAATTTTAATTTTTTCTTTGAACATAAATTTCAAAATTTGAAAATTTAAATTTGAATCAAAACAAAATATTCCAAAATGTGTCAAAAAAACTTGCCTAGTGTCAGAGTGATCGTACCTGTAAATATTTGTATCATGGTCTCAGCAGTTTCCTTCGTAATTTCATGCCGTACGTCACACTGATGGGTGCTGTGGTACGAATTTGGCTACACGACAACCGCGTCCGAACCCATCTTCGATCGCATGGGAGTCAGCTTCTGTCTGCAGACATGACATACACCTGGACATAAGAACCGATTATCCATTCTCCCTTTATGACCGTTACGCTATTGTCTATCATCTATAATTGCCTTCTGGGCCAATCTCTTCATCATAGTAGTGGACACTGCCTAAAATGTTCATAATTTGAAGAAAAATTGCATTGGACATTTCCAAAGCAACATCAACGGCTGCATTCTTTTTTTTTTAATGAATTTTGAATGTAAGTTTGTTATAAAAACAATAATATATTGTATTCACTCATTTATAGCAAATAATATCGAGTAATATAGATTTGGGGATAACGAAAGATAGCATGGAAACCATGCATTAAATGGATGAAAAAAAGGAAAAATATGTATGGATTATGGACTAAAAAACAATATAAATATGGATCAAAAAAATTAAAATATGGATAAAAAATAATTTGTACTGAAATAAAATTATTTTTTAATTTTTTTTCTATGGTTGGTGGAAAAATTATGTATGATGGGATTGATTAAATCATATTTTTCGAAAAATCTTCGTTCGATATCAAACAGGTCAATTTGACTTTACACCCAACCAAATTTGCTACAAATCACAATCTATTGTGTCCTGTAGTGATATCGAGATATAGTTTCCTGCAGTAAGATTGCTTGATTTTATCGATTGCACTCCAAATATGTTTAAAATGTCAAAACTTTAGTGGAAATTTGTCGAAAGTGAGACATGTGTATCAAAAACCATTTATTTGTTTCTGCGTGGAATCGGAACAGCTATTTTAAAAATCCCTGTCAGGGAACGCAAAGAACCGGCATCGGAACCGTTATTATAAAAATTTCCTTAATTTTAGGAAATATCATCCATAAATTTAGTTCAGATTTCCTTAATATCTTTAAATCATCCTTAGTTTTAGGAAAAATCATTCTTAAATTTTGTTCAAGTTTCCTAAAACATAGTAAAAATTTCCTTAGTTTTAGGAAATATCATCTTTTAATTTAGTTCACATTTCTTTAAATGCAAAAAAAAATAGTTTATATGTACTTATTTTAAGGAAAATTTCCTTAATATATTAAAAAATATTTCCTTAGTTTAAATAAAATTTTTCCTAAATGTAAGGAACATTTTCCTTGACGCTATTTCAAGTTCAATTTTCCATAAAATTAGTTCATTTTTCCAAAATCTTAGGAAATCTTTTTCTTAGTGTAGGGTTTTAGTCCCTTTAATAAATAATTAAAAAATTAAGTTCGATACTGTTATGTTCTCTTAAATCCACAAAGAAAACTAAAACTACAGATTTTTAAGAAAAGGTTAAAATACCACGAAATTTTTATTTTCTGAAGCTGGAAGTATGGGTTTTTAAAATTGTGTAAAACAATAAAAAATTGTTTAAAATACCTGATTTTGGAGGCACGGACACGCAAGGGCTCGATAGCAACTAGCACGCACGGAGATTAGCACGCACGAACTCAGATTTTCCGGCGTGACACGAAAAAAACGCCCATCTCTAGTTCTAACCAATACGAATAACGGTACGGTTACGGATAACGGTATTGGGGTAATTTCGGTAACGGTATTTGATTTGAAAAGGTAAGGTATTACCGGTAATTACCGGTATTTTACCGGTAAGAGCAACATTTTTTAGATAATTTAATTAAAAGCGTAAATTTTTGAACTTTGTTTTATTTATGGGTATCGGCAAAAAAATAAACAATAAACAGCTAATAAATCTCTTATTTAAAAAGAGAAACGTTAAAAAAGAGAATAACAATTATTTACTTTTAAAAATGTGGTTCGATTTTAAAAGCATTATGGAATTTATCATGTTTGAATCCAGCCGACTTCTTAGTGGTTTTTTTTTATAAATTTTACTCCTGAGAAAAGTCTTTTCCCACTTAATTGAGTGGCTGGTACAGCAAAAACCACTTTAGAAAGCTCGAACAAGAGTAGTTTTATTTGGTGACTGTCGTGCCCACCATTCCAGAATATCTCGTTTTTTGTTCACTCGCTTTTCCTTGAGAAAGGAGTGCAGCTATGCATGAATGGTGGACACGTATTTTCGAGTGGTTTTATTTGGTGACTGTCGTGCCCACCATTCCAGAATATCTCGTTTTTTGTCCACTCGCTTTTCCTTGAGAAAGGAGTGCAGTTGAGCATGAATGTTGACCACTTATTTTCGATCGGCCATTGAATCATTAAGATTGTCGTGTTCCAAGACGCGGATATATGGCTCTAAATCATCCGACCCATTGGACATGTTCTAATTCATGATGAATTCATCTACTGATTTTTCACTAATTGTCTCTTTACTTTTATATCTATCATAAACTCAACATCACCATTTTACCATTAATAAAAAAAAGTAATCCGACTACATTTTATGTTTGTTTCTATTTTTTTTAGATTATTTTTTAATTATTTGAAAATAATTTTAAACACCGTTTGTAACACCCAAAAGGACTCATAGCCGATATGCACCAGTGCAAATGGTATCCACACATTAACTCATATTGTATCATATGTATTTTCATAATTCTTACTAACTTTATCACACCAACTATTACAATTTCTTTATTTCAAAATTTTCCATCTGACCAAACCTTTCTTACTGGTTTTGATTATTTTCAAATGGCCCTATTATGATTAGCGAAGCGAACGTTTTTTTTATCCTTTATTTTTTTATTCTTTTATCTCAAATTTCGAGTTTTTTGTGCTCCAACTAATAAATGAGTTAAACGTATATCATTTTTTTTTTGTTCGTTAAACATATTTATTTTTAAATATAATAATCCCAATAAACATTGAGATAATCCGCAATGTATTCGTAGAGTTATCTCAAAAAGTTGAGGTTGACGCAATAAATTAAACATGAGTTAATCGAAAGTATACACTTGAGCTTAATTTTGTCACCAACGCAAAGTTTGTCGCATGTAGTCCTGACGGTTATCTCAAAAAGTATAAAACAAGTTTAACTCATAGTTGACTCAAATCTGTACTCAAGTATGCCTAGCGATTTTCATAAAATCTTATAAAGGCTAACTCGAAATTTTCGCAATTTTCTGATTTTTATTGGTATTAAAATTCTTAAACATTTAAAAACCTTATTATAGTAGGACTAAACATAGCAATCAATTAAGTAAACAATACGGTGTAACATAATTTTTTCAATACGTCAACAAAATATTAAAATTTTAATGCACCACATTATATATTAAAATTGTAAGATGATTTGTCATACCACTTGAACTCAGAAAAGTCTTGAAGTGCGTAAGTTTCATAAGGAGCTAATGTCCAAAATTTGCAGCAAACATCCAACCGATCTGGCCCACCACATGCACGCATAGAAATATATTGTTAGATTTCACAATTTGAGATTGTCATTTAAAAACAATATATAATAATGTGGCAGCTCTGTTTTGTTCTGCCAAAATAAAAGTTTGGCATTTGTTTGTTTTCAAATTTTTCAAATGATGTTCAACAAATTTCTTCAAATAATGTAAGTTGAATATAAAATTAATAAATATAATCAATAATATTTAAATTTGCTTTGTTTTATGTTTATTTCAGCTACGCTACAGAAACGCATTGAATCCATCGAGGACAAAGATCACAGATGCGTGCATATCTTGCATGACCAAGACGCCACACCTGTGATCAACAATTGATTTAAATCTTGCGAACAAGAAATTCTACCCACATTAACTTGACTATTCTAAACGATTTTCTTGCGCAGAAAGCAGACGCTATCATGGTATCATGTATAATGCCAACTTTGCTTTGCCCAAGCCTACACCTATGTATGTAGGATGCAATTATAAACGATGCAATTATATTAATGTTAATAAAATAAAAGATTAAAAATATAAAAACAAATTTTGATTTATATTTATTTGGCAATCAAATATTTTAAATGACAATTTAATTCTATTAAAAAATAACAATATGCAATGTTACCAACCACAATTATTTTTTTTTTAAATTTATCAATCGAATTTTCAAAACCGACAATGAAATAACAACAATACAATGGGATCTATTTGGAACATGCTTATTGTTAAAATATTGTCAGATCTAACAATATATTTCTATGCGTGTGGTAACTCGTAAGAACAACGATATGTTGATGTCACAATACCAGTATATCGGGAAAATCCATGTATTTGCAGAAGGCGTGCACGAGAAAAGGTGTTACAAAGTGACCGGTGCGTGTAAACAAATATGCCGAATAGAAGCCGAAGAGTGTGGTTCAAATTAATTGAAAACCTAAAAGATGAAATTAAAAGGTGTCTTAATAAAATATTTGCTCACTTAAACGATATTACAAGCGCCAACTTCAGCTCCATGGCAAGACTGGGCCGCTCGACAATTGAACAAGCGCGGTGGTAAAGAAGAGCGGCGTCACAAAGACCACCACCATTGGTGAGAACGATTGCAGCAGAAGCTACGTCATGCAGGCACGAAACACAAACTCTTCCTTAAGCGGCGCATCCAGGGTTACCGTTGAGAATTTTGAAAAAGTGTCAAAAAAAGGCGCACCCGGTCAAAAAAAGTCGCAACATGTATTTTTTTGTCTTTATTTATTAACAATGTAGCGTAACAAAAATAATTAATTTATAAAAAAAAAACAAAGGTACAAATATTTCATATTTGCCACCGAATTCCAGATAATTCCAATATTTTTATAAGAAAAAGTTGTGTCATACGCCTTGTACTCAAAAATTTTGTATAATTTACTAAGCAATTCTGAGTTTTCAAATAAAATAAAATATAACGAAATAATTTCCAAATACGTTATTTGTTCTTTTGACTTTATGATCCGGTGTTGTAAGAATCGCAAAACGATCTGTATCTTATCCGTGTTGTCTTATCGTGATTTTACTTGTTTTCGATAATAAACAATTTTTTTTTAACTTTTTTTTTTATTCATAACTAAAAAAATTAACATGGAAAAAAGAAAAATTATATCACAAATGAAGAACTTTTTAGTTTTACAAAATTTCAATATTGATCACATTTGATCACTGTTATTTGGAATTTTAAATGATCTCAATTTAAATCTGATCTTTACTTTCTGAGAATGGGCAAATGTGAAATACATGAATTTTTGCCACATCTCCTATTGATTGTTGGGCTTTACACAATAATTTCATCGCAAATTTACGATTCATAAATCCTGATTGTCGACATGATCTACGATCACTATTAATGAAGATGGTCTCTCGAAACCGAATGGTCATATTTCTATAAGTTTCCTGAGATACAGATTATATATCTGCTATAATTACATACGATATAGAACGGTTTGCTAAACCAAATGTCCACAATTTGTTTTCCCACTTTTTAGAATTTTTTTGTTAACGCCATGATCGATCACATATAACTGACAACTTGTTAGGTTACTTGTTTAAATTTACGGTTTTTTTACATTATTTGCTTTGACTACAATATCCGAATTTGAAAATATTATTTTTTTTTCAATCTTATGTTCCGGAACTTTAAAAATGTCTTAGAGGTCTATTTTAATAAATTTTTCTGAAATAATTTAAATAAATCTAAATAGTCTCAAAAGTCATTCCAAAATTCTATAAATTCGCAAAATAAGGTAATTTTTGAAAAGTCGTCTCATAGTCTCATGGCAATAAAAAGGTCGCATTTTGCCACTTTAGTCGCATAACGGTAACCCTGGGCGCATCTATATGATTGCGTATAGGGAGTTATAGCGCAGCGAGCCCTTCCAAAACTCAAGATCTTCAGTAGTAATTTGAAAATTAGCTTCTAAGTATATTTAACATTTACAAAACTCACCTAAAAATAAACGCACCGTGTGATGCTGCACCTTTACAAAGAGTGGACCGAGGAAGAGCAGCGCCGTCAGTAAATACGTAGAGCATAACCGAGACACTTGTGCTTTTTGGATTTGAATTTATCTACATATTTTCTTAAGACCGTATTTTTATTTATAATTGAACATTAACTCAATGAGACAGTGCCAAACTAATTTTAGATATTTTTGTTAGTAGTAAACAGCTGTTTGGAAATTTTAGGGTTTCTTTAAACCAAAATAAAAAAAGGTATTTCTACATATAAAAAAAATACTTTAAAAAAAAAGTATTTAATTGTGAGTAAAAATAGTACCAATATTAATATTTAAAAACATTTTTAACTATAAATATTAAATAATGTGAATTGTTGCGAAATTTATTTTTAAAACTTTTGATCTTTTAGACAAAAAAATAGCAAAAAACCGAAAAAATATTATTGGTCTGAATGGAGTTACCGTTTTTTTTAACTATAAATAATATAAAATATAATAATATAAAACAAAAAGGGTTTTATAACAACAAAAATTAGATATTAAGATAAATTAGTATCTGTTCTAAAAAAAAGGAAGTACTAAAAGCACGCAACATGATACTATTTTTTTCAACTCTGAAGTACGTCATTTTATCCGTCAATGTTGTAAGAGTGCCGTGACATAACCCCCAACGGACATAACCCCTAATTCGAATTTGGGGGTTATGTCCATCGGTGTTTCGGACATAATCTCCAATTTGGGGTTCGAATTTGGGGTTTATGTCCAATTATGAATTCGGCCATAACCCCCATTGGCGGTTATGTCCGATTTTATATTTTTGATTTTTTTTTTTTAAATCGAATTTATTTATTTTGTTAAATTTGTTTGTTATTGATATTTTTTTAAATACTTTTTTTTTGTAAATTTGTAACTAAATCTTTTTGTAAATAAAATGTTGTTATTCTCATTAACGTATAAAACAAATATAAAATTTTATTTTGGTATTTTTGAATTTATGTGAAACTGAAGCGCCGCAGGGGAAATTTTATTTCCAAAAAATCGCGCGATTTTTTGTAAATATAAATTCGTTCTTCTTATTAATGAATCAAACAAGGATATAATTTTATTTTGATATTTTTAGAATTTATGTGAAACTGAAGCGCCGCAGGCCAAATATGAATTTATAAAAAAATCGCACATGATAACATATTTTTTAGAGGTTTATGTCCGCATAGTAACGCGGACTTAAGCAACAAAATCGATTGGGTATTATGACCGAATTTTTTTTGGTATTATGTCCGCGGATCTCGGCGGACATAACCCCCAATTCGAATTTGGGGATTATGTCCGCATAGGAACGGTTATGTCCGCGCACCGTTGTAAGTGTTGCTCACTTTTAAAACCATAAAAACTAGTACATTCGCCAGTTCATGCGCCAAATTGCGTTCGCTTCGCCAATCATAATAGGCCCCTACAACTAGTGATGATCAGTTTCAAGAACAAGGCAAGAAATGGTAATCTTGTTCTTGCACGATAAGTCTTGCTCTTGTTCTTGCAAAATTTTACTTTTTAAATTTTAAATAAAAGATCGACGACAAATATCTTAAAATTCATATTATTTATGAAAACGAATAAAATTTAAACACTAATTGTATTAAAGTTACTTATTTTCAATTTCTTCAACAAGAAATAATTTATTTTACTAACCAAAAAAAAAAAAAAATCCAATAACATACAAATTTTAATTATATTTTAATAAGAATTAACTTATAAAAAATAATTGTATAAATCAAGTGATGTTGACGAGACAATTCAAAATCTCAAGGCCATAATAAAATGAACATATACGTTTATCCTATTAATATAATACATCTGTTTGTTCGTTTGTACGTTTGTTCCGTTTGGCTGAACCTATTTGCCCGAAATTTTTACCATAGATGCGGAATGATCTGGAAGGAATGAAGGCGGGATTGGACAAAGATGCATGGCACCTCCTATACAACCTAAACTTTCAATACGATATAATACGGCACTTTCACCAGCTACGAACATGAAACAAAAACTCAAATACAAAAAAAAAAATTAAAAGCAAAAACACAAAAGCAAAAGCACAAAACAAAAACAAATGCAATATCATAAAACTAAAATCCAAACTAAATGAAAAACAAAAAAAAAGAAAGATAAAGAAAAACAAACTCACCACACTAAAACTCACCACAATAAAATTCACTACATTGAAATTCACCACACTAAAATTCACCACACTTAAACTCATCACACTAAAACTCACTACACTAAAACTCACCACACCAAAATTCACCACACCTAAACTCACCACACTGAAATTCGTTACACTAAAATTCACCACAATAAAATTCACAACATAAAAATTCACCACACCAAAATACACTACACGAAACTCACCACACTGAAATTCACTACACTAAAACTCACCACAATAAAATTCACCACATACAAATTCAACACATTTAAACTCACCACACCAAAATTCACTACACCTAAACTCAGCACACCGAAACTCACCATATTAAAACTCACCACACTAAAACTTCTACTGGGAAAAACTGCTTGGGAAAAATTCTACGGGGAAGAATTCTACTGGAAAGAATTCTACCGGGAACAATTCTACCAGGATGAATTTTACGGAAAGAATTCTACCGGGAAGAATTCTATGGGGAAGAATTTTATGGCGAAGATTTCTACTAGGAAGAATTCTACGACGAAATATTCTACTGGGAAGAATTCGTCGGGGATGCGCAGTTTGAGAAAGAATTGTCTTTGAGAAAAGTTCTTTTGGCGGAGAATTATTATTTGATAAAACCCATTAAAACGTCCACAGCGAAGCACAGTCCCCTGATGTATCATTTATCAAATTTGCTTATTTATGAATTATATTCTTGAATTATGTATAATACTAAAAAAATTGGAAAGTTCATGCATAAAAAACTGTAAATCTAAATTTTGTAAATTTTTACTAAATTTTAGTATTAATCATAACAGGTGAAATTATGAATATTTATTCATAACTTGTGTTTCATAATGCATGTTCATTTTTTGAAGGCGCAATTGACGCCAGTTGTGAAAAACCACCATAGAACATATAAGTGAGTGAATAAAGCGAAAAATGTGTCATTTGAAAATAAATATTAATTCATACAAACAAATAAGTTGAAGTGATGTATTTTCCACTGATTTTTTTCATGTTCCTTTTCTTCCAAATGTTCCTTTCCCATTGACGTATTATATCTATGAAATTTTAACCATGAATTATGAATAATAAATCATAAAATGTGTTCCGGAATCTATTCCAATTACTCATAACTTATGAATATATTACATAAACATGATTTTAAACAATTAATCATAAGAATTGATTTTTATATAATGAATAAATACCATATCATTATGATTACTTATTCTTGGCTGGATTTAATGATTAATTAATGCCAAATTTATGCGTATAAAACATGATTTATGAGAACATTTATCTCCGTGTGAGATCTCTTTGAGTATGGATATGAAAACGGTTTCTCAACATAAATTCATATAAAGGTTTTTTTCCCACTTGTAAAGTAACCATGAGATATATTAAAAATAAATTCAAATTTATTAAATTAAAATTTGATGATACTTGCGTCTTTAAAATACAAATAAAAGCCTATGAAGTACATCAATATTTTTTTAAATATTCGACCAAAAATTTAAATAATATTAAATTATGATATGCACTTACATTTCAAATAGATGTAAAACCATTTAACAAATTGATTTAGAAAAACGGTGGAAACACGTGCATTATTTGTAAGCGTACTCTTACGGTGTTGTCATTAGCTAAAAAATTAAAAACTACGAAAGTTATTGATATATAAATTCCGTTTCAAAGAATTTAAATATATGCCCATATAGGTCCGTCAACACATGTACACAATTCCAAGTATGTGAAGTTAAATACGTATTTTTTTTAGCAAAGACACAAACCATTTTTTTCACAGAGCATTAACAGAGCGTTAACAGCCGCTATGTTAGCGGATGGAATGTTCCGATTGCTACACATAAATGACTCCGAATCCGTCCAGGATCTTCATGCTGGAATGCAATTTAGTACATTGGATAGCTAATGAATAGGGTTTTCCAAATATGTAACCTACATATATGGATCTATCCATTAGACATTTTGTATACACTTTTAAACTTGGTCATATATTGAGAAAAAGTCATGATGATGAAGTGGTCACTACTCCGTCCACGGTCCTTGTGCTGGAACTTCTTATAGTAGGTTGGATAGGTAATGATTAGGTCTTTTCGCATGGTCCCCGTGCTGGAACTTCTTAAAGTAGGTTAGATAGGTAATGATTAGGGCTTTTCAAATATGTGATCGATATAGTTGGATCGATACGGTGGATATTTTTTATGAATTTTTGAAACTTGACCATTTACAAGGTACAAAAATATTCATATGAAGAAAAAGTCATGATGATGAAGTGGCCACAACTCCGTCCAGGGTTCCCGTGCTGGAACTTCTTATAGTAGGATGAATAGGCAATCATTAGGGCTTTTAAAATATGTGATCGACATAGTTGGATCGATACGCTGGATATTTTTTATGAATTTTTGAAACTTGACCATTTACAAGCAACAAAAATATTCACATGAAGAAAAAGTCATGATGATGAAGTGGCCACTACTCCGTCCATGGTTCCCGTGCTGGAACTTCTTATAGTAGGTTGAATAGGCAATCATTAGGGCTTTTCAAATATGTGATCGACATAGTTGGATCGATACGCTGGATATTTTTTATAAATTTTTGAAACTTGACCATTTACAAGCAACAAAAATATTCATATGATGAAAAAGTCATGATGATGAAGTAGCCACTACTCCGTCCATGGTTCCCGTGCTGGAACTTCTTATAGTAGATTGGATAGGTAATCATTAGGGCTTTTTAAATAAGTGATCGACATAGTTGGATCGATACGCTGGATATTTTTTATGAATTTTTGAAACTTGACCATTTACAAGCAACAAAAATATTCATATGATGAAAAAGTCATGATGATGAAGTAGCCACTACTCCGTCCATGGTTCCCGTGCTGGAACTTCTTATAGTGACCTACATAGTTATATCGATACGCTGGATATATTTTATGAATTTTTGAAACTTGACCATTTACAAGCAACAAAAAATATTCATATGAATAAAAAGTCATGATGATGAAGTGGCCACTACTCCGTCCATGGTTCCCGTGCTGGAACTTCTTATAGTAGGTTGAATAGGCAATCATTAAGGCTTTTAAAATATGTGATCGGCATAGTTGGATCGATACGCTGGATATTTTTTATAAATTTTTGAAACTTGACCATTTACAAGTAACAAAAATATTCATATGATGAAAAAGTCATGATAATGAAGTAGCCACTACTCCGTCCATGGTTCCCGTGCTGGAACTTCTTATAGTGACCTACATAGTTATATCGATACGCTGGATATATTTTATGAATTTTTGAATCTTGACCATTTACAAGCAACAAAAATATTCATATGAATAAAAAGTCATGATGATGAAGTGGCCACTACTCCGTCCATGGTTCCCGTGCTGGAACTTCTTATAGTAGGTTGGATAGGTAATGATTAGAGCTTTCCAAATATGTTACCTACATAGTTGTATCGATACGATGGATATATTTTATGAATTTTTGAAACTTGCTTTAGAAAATTGTGAAACATATACAGTTAAAGGAATCTATTTAAAAAGTATGTTTTACCAAAAAAATTTCAAACTCTTTAAATTGTGAAGATCAACATAATTTATTTTTAAAAGACTTAATATTTCTACAAAATTTCCAAACGATTTGAAGTAATACTGTGAATTGTGAATTGGGTGAACCAAAGGGTCAATATATGTGAATTTATTAATTTTTTAATGCACATATACCATTTCACAATGTTTTTATCTAAAATGGAAATAATTAATTTTTCATACTTAGATGTTTGAAAAAAGGTTTCCAGTTATATTATACGATATGTTTTCATAAAATAAAGTTTAACTTGTATATATATATTGTTGTATACAAAAAAATCTTGCAAAAACATGTATACATATATATTTAAGTTAAATTTTAATTTTTTTTTTAATATCGTTAATATTTACATTTTTTTATTGTTATCTTTAATTTTTTTTTTATATCTTAAATTTTTTCTATAATCTTTTATATGAGCATATTTATTACAATATATTATTGTTTACAAAAACAATACAAAAAATACAAAAACCAATATTTTAATATAATTACTTTTAAGAATTAAATGTGATAATATGAATTTAAAAAATTATAACCATATATATATATATATATATATATATATATATATATATATATATATATATATATATATATATATATATATAAATATATATATATATATATCCAGCTAGCTGAAATTTTTTTTCTAAATATAAAGGAAAAACAAGATTATATGAAGATATTTTATATTTTTAATGTAAATCCAAAAATGTTCTAAATTTTTTTGGATGTACAATTTTTGGATTTATAATATAGAGTTTTTGGTCTAATGTCCTTTGTGATGTAGGAAACACAGTTTTATTAATGTAGTTCGTGAAATATATTTCTAAAAACCATCCAATAAAATCTAAATTCCAAATTTCAAAAAATCTTTCAAATTTAAATATTTTTACACATATATTTTTTCAATTAAATTGCAATTTTATAATTTTTATATTTGAATCAAAGTTCTGTTTGTCCTACAAGTTTTTTTTTAATTTATATTAAATAATTTACGTAATTTACGTATAAAAACCAATATTTTAATATAATTACTTTTAAGAATTAAAATGTGATAATATGAATTTAAAAATTTAAAACCATATATATATATAAACACAGTAATTGACTGCGCTTACTGTGTTTAGTGCAGTGCACCACACTCTCTCATAAAGAAGAGAGTGTGGTACTCATTTTCATATGGTTGTTGTAATTTAGTTTTTACGTTTTTCTGGCCTTTTTTGTTCTAAAATTATAAAAACTAATTTAGCACGCAATACAATAGATTAATACGAATAGTATGATACCAGTATCATTAAAATCTGTTCAAAAATACGGCCGGTTAGTGAAAATGAAAAAAACACGTTTTGTTTTATTAATATAGATTTATACGTAGTTCTTTTTAAGAGAAATAATTGACATAAACATGAAATGTTTAAGAAATAAAATATTTTTCTAACGAAAATACTATATGAACTATATTTTTCTTCATATAAATATATTTTTTCCTTGTAAATGGTCAAGTTTCAAAAATTCATAAAAAATGTCCAGCGTATCGATCCAATTTTATTTGGAAAGCTCTAATCATTACCTGCTGATTTGTAAAGTTCTAATCATTACCTATCCAACCTACTATAAGAAGTTCCAGCACGGGAACCATGGACGGAGTAGTGGCTACTTCATCATCATGACTTTTTCTTCATATGAATATTTTTGTACCTTGTAAATGGTCAAGTTTCAATAATTCATAAAATATATCCAGCGTATCGATATAACTATGTAGGTCACTATAAGAAGTTCCAGCACGAGAACCATGGACGGAGTAGTGGCTACTTAATCATCATGACTTTTTCTTCATATGAATATTTTTGTTGCTTGTAAATGGTCAAGTTTCAAAAATTCATAAAAAATATCCAGCGTATCGATCCAACTATGTCGATCACATATTTTAAAAGCCCTAATGATTACCTATCCAACCTACTATAACAAGTTTCAGCACGGGGACCATGGACGGAGTAGTGGCCACTTCATCATCATGACTTTTTCTTCATATGAATATTTTTGTTCCTTGTAAATGGTCAAGTTTCAAAAATTCATAAAATATATCCAGCGTATCGATATAACTATGAAGGTCACTGTAAGAAGTTCCAGCACGGGAACCATGGACGGAGTAGTGGCTACTTCATCATCATGACTTTTTCATCATATGAATATTTTTGTTGCTTGTAAATGGTCAAGTTTCAAAAATTCATAAAAAATATCCAGCGTATTGATCTAACTATGTCGATCACATATTTAAAAAGCCCTAATGATTACCTATTCAACCTACTATAAGAAGTTCCAGCACGGGAACCATGGACGGAGTAGTGGCCACTTCATCATCATGACTTTTTATTCATATGAATATTTTTGTTGCTTGTAAATGGTCAAGATTCAAAAATTCATAAAATATATCCAGCGTATCGATATAACTATGTAGGTCACTATAAGAAGTTCCAGCACGGGAACCATGGACGTAGTAGTGGCTACTTCATCATCATGATTTTTTCATCATATGAATATTTTTGTTGCTTGTAAATGGTCAAGTTTCAAAAATTCATAAAAAATATCCAGCGTATCGATCCAACTATGTAGATCACATATTTAAAAAGCCCTAATGATTACCTATCCAATCTACTATAAGAACTTCCAGCACGGGAACCATGGACGGAGTAGTGGCCACTTCATCATCATGACTTTTTATTCATATCAATATTGTTGTTGCTTGTAAATGGTCATGTTTCAAAAATTCATAAAATATATCCAGCGTATCGATATAACTATGTAGGTCACTATAAGAAGTTCCAGCACGGGAACCATGGACGGAGTAGTGGCTACTTCATTATCATGACTTTTTCATCATATGAATATTTTTGTTACTTGTAAATGGTCAAGTTTCAAAAATTCATAAAAAATATCCAGCGTATCGATCCAACTATGTCGATCACATATTTAAAAAGCCCTAATGATTACCTATCCAATCTACTATAAGAACTTCCAGCACGGGAACCATGGACGGAGTAGTGGCCACTTCATCATCATGACTTTTTATTCATATCAATATTGTTGTTGCTTGTAAATGGTCATGTTTCAAAAATTCATAAAATATATCCAGCGTATCGATATAACTATGTAGGTCACTATAAGAAGTTCCAGCACGGGAACCATGGACGGAGTAGTGGCTACTTCATCATCATGACTTTTTCATCATATGAATATTTTTGTTGCTTGTAAATGGTCAAGTTTCAAAAATTCATAAAAAATATCCAGCGTATCGATCCAACTATGTCGATCACATATTTAAAAAGCCCTAATGATTACCTATCCAATCTACTATAAGAACTTCCAGCACGGGAACCATGGACGGAGTAGTGGCCACTTCATCATCATGACTTTTTATTCATATCAATATTGTTGTTGCTTGTAAATGGTCATGTTTCAAAAATTCATAAAATATATCCAGCGTATCGATATAACTATGTAGGTCACTATAAGAAGTTCCAGCACGGGAACCATGGACGGAGTAGTGGCTACTTCATTATCATGACTTTTTCATCATATGAATATTTTTGTTACTTGTAAATGGTCAAGTTTCAAAAATTTATAAAAAATATCCAGCGTATCGATCCAACTATGCCGATCACATATTTTAAAAGCCTTAATGATTGCCTATTCAACCTACTATAAGAAGTTCCAGCACGGGAACCATGGACGGAGTAGTGGCCACTTCATCATCATGACTTTTTATTCATATGAATATTTTTTGTTGCTTGTAAATGGTCAAGTTTCAAAAATTCATAAAATATATCCAGCGTATCGATATAACTATGTAGGTCACTATAAGAAGTTCCAGCACGGGAACCATGGACGGAGTAGTGGCTACTTCATCATCATGACTTTTTCATCATATGAATATTTTTGTTGCTTGTAAATGGTCAAGTTTCAAAAATTCATAAAAAATATCCAGCGTATCGATCCAACTATGTCGATCACTTATTTAAAAAGCCCTAATGATTACCTATCCAATCTACTATAAGAAGTTCCAGCACGGGAACCATGGACGGAGTAGTGGCTACTTCATCATCATGACTTTTTCATCATATGAATATTTTTGTTGCTTGTAAATGGTCAAGTTTCAAAAATTTATAAAAAATATCCAGCGTATCGATCCAACTATGTCGATCACATATTTGAAAAGCCCTAATGATTGCCTATTCAACCTACTATAAGAAGTTCCAGCACGGAAACCATGGACGGAGTAGTGGCCACTTCATCATCATGACTTTTTCTTCATGTGAATATTTTTGTTGCTTGTAAATGGTCAAGTTTCAAAAATTCATAAAAATATCCAGCGTATCGATCCAACTATGTCGATCACATATTTTAAAAGCCCTAATGATTGCCTATTCATCCTACTACAAGAAGTTCCAGCACGGGAACCCTGGACGGAGTTGTGGCCACTTCATCATCATGACTTTTTCTTCATATGAATATTTTTGTACCTTGTAAATGGTCAAGTTTCAAAAATTCATAAAAAATATCCACCGTATCGATCCAACTATATCGATCACATATTTGAAAAGCCCTAATCATTACCTATCTAACCTACTTTAAGAAGTTCCAGCACGGGGACCATGCGAAAAGACCTAATCATTACCTATCCAACCTACTATAAGAAGTTCCAGCACAAGGACCGTGGACGGAGTAGTGACCACTTCATCATCATGACTTTTTCTCAATATATGACCAAGTTTAAAAGTGTATACAAAATGTCTAATGGATAGATCCATATATGTAGGTTACATATTTGGAAAATCCTATTCAAAATGTCTAATGGATAGATCCATATATGTAGGTTACATATTTGGAAAATCCTATTCATTAGCTATCCAATGTACTAAATTGCATTCCAGCATGAAGATCCTGGACGGATTCGGAGTCATTTATGTGTACCAATCGGAACATTTCATCCGCTAACATAGCGGCTGTTAACGCTCTGTTAATGCTCTGTAAAAAAATGGTTGGTATTTTTGCCAAAAAAAAAATACGTATTTAACTTCACATACTTCACAATTCCATCATCTGTTTTTTCAGCTATTATGTTTACTTATTAAACTGATCCTGGGGGTCGATTCTGGATCTGCGTTATCGTGAAGTGAAAAGTTTTTTTTTGTGAATTCATACCACATTTAAAATTCTCAATGTGCTGCACCCAGAAAGAAACATGGAAAATGAATAGTATATCAATAGAAAAATAATAATTTATATTATTATATTTGCTCAATAGAATGCGTCCCATTAATTCAGTAATATTGGAACTGTTAACACAATATTTTGTTGTGTCATAAATATTATAATGTGCTCCTTTAAATACAATAACCAAAACCTATAAATATTTTATGATATGTTTTATTAATTTTATAGTATAGTCGAATTACATTTTCCTAATAATTTATTAAAACAAAAATGGATTTTAGTTAATTTGCTGTATAATTTATTTAAATTAAATGTCGAAACTGAAATTCACTTTTAAAAAATCACACACATAAAGCAAAAGTTATAGCATTTAGAGTCCGTCGCTATAATAGAAGATCGATTCATTATTTATTATCTGTAATATATATAAAACGGTTAAATATAATGAATTTACATTAAATACATTAAGTCCTTACCAATTTCGCGCTTAATAATGTGGATTATTACAAAAAATCCGACAATTTTGAGCAAACACAAACAAGCACAATGACGTACAAAACGAAAAGTTTATATTAGTGTTTATGTTTTTTATGGCACGTTTATTATTATAGGAGGAAACCATTAAAACAATAGTATTTATTCTATTAAAAATAATAATATTGAAATATTTAGATTTATGGTACTGAATTTTCGAATACTATCAAATTAATTAGAAAACTTTTGATTCAAAAAGAAAAAACTATTAATTCATGAACGATAAGATTATGGTCGTACCATAGTACTTAATGGGACATTTTCTTCTGAGTGTGTGAAGTGATAACTATTGTCAAAAGTTTACGAAAATGAAAACAAAGCCGACAGTTTTTAAAAGTTTTTCAAAAATTCATTACATGAATAATAATTAAAAAATTAAATTTTACTAGAATATATTCTTATTTTGGATTAAGAGGATTTTAATAACGATATAAATTATATATACATATATACATACATTCGATCTATGTGAAGTGAAAAAAATGTATATGTTCAGTGAAAAAGTAAGATAAGTATCATTATCACGTAGATCCAGAATCTGCCCCCAGATGTGCTTACATGAAGAATTTAAAATCTTGATTAATTCAGTTATAGAGGGCTTTGGTCGTTTAAGGCAAAAGCAATATCCTTTGCTTTAACTCGTCTTTTACAAATAAATATTATTCTTATGTATAATTTTTATCACTTATGTATAATTTTGGATTTTAATTTTTAAAAATGTTTACCTCCACCCAAAGTAAACCTGAAATAAGGGCGTGGCATCTTCCATACAACCTCAGCTTTTACTACGCTATACATTTTGATTTTGTGCTTATGGTCAATTTGGGCGGGAGAAATGGCGACATAGATATACACTAAAACGCGAAAAATGTATCCACACGCGTGATTGTATCCACACTTTAAAAACTATATAGTGTTGCATTTACAAAAATTTAGCACGGGCGAAGATGTGCGCTGGTTTAGCTAAGTATTTTTTCATAGGGAGTTGCCAGATTATGATTTTTGGTATTTTTTCATACTAAAATAAAAATGTTGGCATTTAGGATTCCAAAAAGTGAGCCACTTATTTACTGGTAAAATAGCGTTTCATACGGGTAACACTTTATATCGGTAAATGGTATGGCGCAATGTAACGGTATTACATATGAAACGAGTAACAGTAAAGGTAACGGTTACAATCCCTGATTTAAATATTGAATGTGCAAATCCATATAAAAGCGAGCCCTGGTTATCACAAACGTATTTGAAATTAACGAGAACGAAATATGTTGGTGGACCAAGGATTTCGTTGGGTTCGTTTATGTCGTACGAGTTTAGCCCAGGGTAAACTGAGAAAAATTCTTCCCAACATAAAATTTTATTCCTTTCAGTTTATGCCGCTATATTTCTAAACTAGATTAAATATTATTTGACAAAAATAAATATTAAATAATTTTCACCATTTGTACAAAGCCAAATACAAAATTGACGGCCTGGAACCTAGAAGCTCCTTTATACGCATCAAAACACTAATTTGAAAGTTGTTTTCACAGTCTACGCGTCCTTTTCTACAGCTTTTCTGTATTTCCTGAGCAGCGACTTCAGTTTTTGACCGTTCGTATAAAATTAGAATATTTGTTTTCTTTTTTTTTTTGTAGGTCACCAGGGTAAACAAATCCTGAAAATAACTACAAACTTTCAATCGCTGAAGAATTTCCATTCATTTGATACCCATATTTACAAATGGGTAGGTGTACCGAATTTCGATTTTTTTTGGAACCACAAGTTGTTTCGCCGGAAACCATTATTTTCATGTATTTGAGTATGAGTCAATATATATTTGACCAGAAAAATTTTACCTATGCACGTATACAGTAAAATTGATCTGTAGATATAAATTTTATATGAGGTATTTGAACATAAGTGGTCGGTTCTCAGGTCACAATGGACCGATCATCTTGTTCAGACAGCTTAGATATATAAGAAATCTAAATCTAAAATTCCATTGCTCTAGCTCTTCTATAGACAGAGGGACAGACAGACGGACATCGCTAAATTGACTCAGGATGTCATGCTGATCAAGAATATATATACTTTTCTTAACGGAGATGCTTCCTTCTGGGTGTTACAAACGGTGTACCAAACTGAATATACCCTTTCACTCTTAGTGTAGGGTATAAAAATCTACAATTATTAAATTATACAAAATAAACAAGAATTAAATTATACTAAATAAACCAGAAATAAATAAGATGACTCATTTCTTACAATATTTCTGAAAAAATTTTCAATCTTGCATTGTAATGTCCTACACGCTGCAAAAAAATGGCTCTCCCAAACACAATTTTGCAGGCATTAACATGTATGTTTGGAATTTTATGTAAACATAATATATAATTGCCTGATAAATCACTTGTAGACAGGGTTGTCTTGAGACTTGAACAGTATTATAATGAGCTCTGATTTACATTATTATATCACGAAAACATTTTGATCTTGCCCCTTAAAATGGTATATGTGCTAATAGAAACATAATAATTAGTACATCCAAATAAAATAAATATTTGAACCGAAACATAAATATGTTTAAAATATAACATAATTTGAAACGACCTGAATATAAATATGTCTCCAGAGAAACATAGCAGTTGTTTCAGTTCAAAAAGTAGTATGTTTGCAAAAAAACATTTCTAAATATTTGTAGAAAGGAATCCTGAAAATAAAATAAAATATTGTTTTTTTTATTATTTTTTATTAAATATCATTACATTAGAAATTAATAATATTTGAATTCATATACAAATTTTTAAATGCATAAATGAAATAAAACTGCAAGTACAAATCTCAGTGCAGCACATAGCGTTTGCTAGGAATTCGCGGAGCCTGTTGTAAAAAAACCATGCCGAATTCTGTTTGAAAATAGAAGCACTGTTTTTTCAGTTGCAGTTTTTTTGATGATATGCCGTGTCCGCTTTTCACAATATTTTTAGAAAAACATTCAGGAACAATTAAATTATATACTGCACTATTAAATTATATAATTTGTTACTATTTGTACTTTTTGTACCACAATTTGTATATTTTTTAAATTTACAAATGGCATCGTATTACCGATACGAATACGTTTTCTCAACAAACATCAAAAGACACGTATGCAGAAAATGGCGGTCACCGAGTATAAACTTCGTATACAAGAAGAATATTGCAAGAATACTTTTATTTACATCTAATTTCATTTTTTTGTTTCTTTTCAAATATCAGTATTTTTAAAAAGACCAATACATACTTCAAACGACGACAAAAGAAACGTAGAAAATTCTGCTCAACGAGTGCCCACTTCGTATACAAGAAGAATGTTAGAAGAATACATTTATTTAAATCCATTTTTTTTGTTTGTTTTTAAACATCAATATGTTCAAACGATGGCGTAGGTAGGTATTAAATCAACATATTTTAAATGATGCCTGAATGAAAAACTATTTTTGTGATTTTTATTATTTTTCAAATTTAAATTTTAAGGCAACTTATTTCTGAAACCACACCATCTATGAAGCTGAAATTTGGACAATATATTTATTGTACGATGCAGAGCTGTAAAGGTTGGATTACGATTACTTTTGATTACGATTACTAAGGAATCGTAATCAAAAATTTTGATTATTATTAGAAATAATCAAAAAGTAATTTGATTCTTAGTACATTTATTGATTATTTTCACGAATACTTTAAAATAATCAAAAACTAGTAATCCGACTACTTTTTTTTGATTATTTGAAAATAATCAAAAAAATTAATCCGACTACTTTTTTTGATTATTTCTATTTTTCTTGGTTATTTTTTGATTATCAAATAATCGAAAAATAATCTAACAAAAATAGAAATAATCAAAAAAAAGTAGTCGGATAACTTTTTTTGATTATTTTCAAATAATCAAAAAAGTAGTCGGATTACCTTTTTTGATTATTTTCAAATAATCAAAAAAAAAGTAGTCGGAATACTTGTTTTTGATTATTTTAAAGTAGTCCAACCAACACCCTTTAAAAAATATTATAAATGAACAATTTTATAAAACATGTTTTATTATACTCAATATCGTATTACAGCATCTGTTTTTTTTTGCCGAAACCAAACATTATTCTTTCATAATTTTTGTAAGTAATTTATCTTATCAATTTTGTGTTAATTCCCTTAGCTTAGTCAGATGCATCATCGTCGAGTCCTGAATATTTATTTGATGTTTGCATAACCTATAAAATAAAAATATGTTAATTTAAAATGTAAATAATAATTTTAAATGTAAATAAGAGATCAGAAATAACTATTAACCTTTACTTAATTTTGGTCTTCTACTCAAATATATATTTTTTCAAAATCTAGAACGAATTGGTCTCTGGTTGAGAGATATTTTTCAGTTTAGAAAATAAACGTGTTTGGTCCCATTTATAGTGAATTTTGTTGTTGTAGAAATTGATAGGAGAAACATACAAACTTGTTGTTTTCAAACATTACGTTGTTTTTGTCGCCCAACATTTTTTTAACAAATTAAAAAAAAAATAGAATATTGTTGTTTTTGTCCAATACTTTTTTGTTGGAATATGTTGTTTTCGAACATTGCGTTGTTTTTGTAATTTTTTTTTTTCGAAATTTTTAGAACATTGTTGTTTTTGTCGAATACATTTTTTTGTTGAACATTTTTTAACAATTTATATGGGAAAAAATATATTAACCGCTGAGACTTTTTCAACGATATATAAAACATGATGAATCAAATAAAGAAGCAAGGACAAAACATTATTTTGGCGGTTTTTGACGGGCTCCAAAAACACATTTTTTTGTTTGGTTTCCCATTTCTCTATGAAAGTTATTTTAGGGGCGTACTTTCATATGGGTCATTTCAATTCGCCGAGTTGTGACCCTGAACACATTCGATTTGCTTCATATTTTAATATGTTGTTATTATTGGTCAATGAAGTTAATTTTTAAGTTTTCTATCGCACCTCCTTAACGAACTCTAAATCACGATTTTGCACAGTGTCAAAAACTGCATTTTTAAAATTCAGAAACAAATTACCTAAATTCTTGACATTGAACAAAGATCATTCAACTTTAATTTGGAGTGGTAAGAATTGATCTTCTCATTTTTTCTTAACTTTGAAAAACATGTTTTTAGTATATAAATCGTCATAATTTTGGATTGGTTTGGGATACATCAATAAAAACTGGAATGTACTCATATATCTTAAGTACAAACCGTGTTACAAAAAATGGGCGATTTTGTTAACTGTCACGCCTAGCTGAAATATAACATTTATAGTAAACACGCTATAACTCTTAAAGATATAAGATGATTGAAATTTTGTCCAACATCATATAATATAATAAAAACAAAACGTTTTACAAAAAATGGTTGAATTCGGCCTACTTCGACGTCTATTTGCATAAAAACCTGACATATAAAGTGCTATAATATATATTTAATTAGATCTTAATGAAAAGAGATGCAGATTTTTCAATGCGACTTGCTTTGCTTGGCTTTGACAGAAGAATAGAACTACATGCGTTCATATGGCGCCAGACTAAATGCAAAGCTTTTGAAGTCGAAAAAATAAAAAAAAAATCTATTTGAAAACCTTGTAGGCTTTGACAGCTACGAAAATGTTAGAAGCCAGTAAAGCAAGCAAAGCAAGTCAGTCGCATTGAAACATCCGCTTGTGGGTCCATTTATCTGCAACACTTCGAAAAATGTTTGTATTTTCTGGAGATTATGGTCGATACCATTAATTTTATAATCAACGCTAACTTCAAAGTCATTTAAAGTCATATTTACTGTGATATGTAGTGTATTAGAAACTTCCAGAAGCTGCTGAAAATGTTTCTGCACCTGTTGACCCATTTTTACTTGATGTTGGTTGGAATTCTCTAGGAGATCTGCTTTCAGCTGATTAGTATTTAAACTACCCGGGTAAACAGGCACCCGTGTAATCGAGAGTTCTGGTGGATTATCACATAAAATGCATGCGACTATTTTCGTGTTTATGTTTTTTATGCTACATTTATTATTATAGGATAAAACCATTAAAAAAATAGTATTTATTTTACTACAAATAATAATATTGAAATATTTAAATGAATATTACTGAATTTTACGAATACTCTCAAATGAATTAGAAAACTTTTAAATTAATATGAAAAAACTATTAAATCATGAACCATAAAATCAATGACCGCATTAAATACTTAATGGGACATTTCATAAATAGATTTTTATAACTTATTTAATACTTACGGGTTCTAATTGATTTTGTTGTAATTTTGGCATTGGCCGCTCTGGTTTTGAATCACGTTTAGGTTTATGTTCATCTTTAGGTTTATTTTCACGACATTGATTTAGTTTATCATTACATCGTTCATTCCTAAAATATAGAACAAATTAGTAAAATGTATACACGGATAGAAAATATTTGTTTCAATATGTTTGAATGTAATTAAAAAATAATACGAAATTACCATACATGTATTACGAATGAAGTGTAATTATATTTTTGTTCAGATTGTTATTATAATCTGAACAAAAATATAATTACAAATAATTACAAAAATATAATTACTATGTGTAAACAATTTATATTCCCCAGACGAATCTGTCAAATTTATCATAAATATGTTAAAATAAAACATAAAATTTTAATTACATATACTATTGATCGCCACTTTCAGACTACAAGTCTTTTGTTGTTCGTTGAGAAAACGTGTTCGTATCGGCAATAATTTTACCATTTGTAAAATTAAAAAAAATATACAAATTGTGTTACAAAAAGTACAAATTGTAACAAATAATATAGTAGTATATAATTTAATAGTGCAGTATATAATTTAATTGTTCCTGAATGTTTTTCTAAAAATATTGTGTAAAGCCGATACGAGGTTCAGAATGCTGTAGTGCACGCGCAAGCCAGTAACCGACTTCTGTTAGTTGCCATAGCCTCTCCTACACAATTCCTAGTCTCACCTTCGCGTTGGTGAACCCCGTTAACCCGAGCAACCAGCTGTAGATCGGGTTTCAACCCTGGTGGGAGGTCTGATCGGGGACAAACGAAACAGGGATATTGGCCCTCCAAAATGGGGGTTGTGCGTTGGGCTTGTGACCCGCCATATAAAAAAGCTGATTCAACAAAAACAGAAAAAATGCCTCGGATACCGACCCGAAAACACGATGACAACCTACGCAAACGTATAAAGGACCATGATTTACGGATATGCACCTGGAATGTCCGAACCCTTTATAGGGAAGGTGCCACTATCCAGCTGGTTGATGTCCTCGAAAGATACAAGGCTGACATCACCGCAATCCAGGAAATACGATGGACAAGACAGGGCTGTTCTACACAGGCATCCTGTGACATTTACTACAGCTGCCATGCGGAGAGGCATGAATTTAGTTGTAGTCGGCAAGAGACTCAGCCACCTTGTCTCTAGGTTCACACCGGTGAACGGAACGACATCAAAATCGTGATTGGCGACTTTAATGCCAAGGTTGGACAATTTTCAACATTTTTAAAAATTTGAAATATCTCAAAACGTTGACTTTTTGTCATTGCAAAAGTTATTGAGATACCTTTGTTCACAAAACTATTTTTTTGTTTGAAAGGTCTCAAATTTGGTAAATTAGTATAAAAAGAATTTAAATATACATCGAATTATATAAGGCTAAGATCAGGAAGCCTGGTCAGGCAACCTGATCAGGATAGCAACTTCGAATAGCGTCACGTTTTGAATCAGGCACTGATAAAAACTCCTGATCATTGCCTGACTTGAAATCAGGCTGCCTGTTCAGACAATGATGGCATCCTGAACAAAATTTCCACTCGGGATGGTATTAATAACTCAATTTGAGCATATCTCGAGTTATGTTGTTATTTCATATTGCCACATATATCATTATGTAAATCAGAGCTCATTACAACAATTATGTTTACATAAAATTCCAAACATACATAACATACATAATGCATCAAAACTTGTTGTATGCAGTTCGAAGGATTGCTTTATTATGCGTTTGGCCCCATCATAAATGAAAATCTGAAATGCATGTGAATTTTGAGATTACTTTAATTACAAAAATTCTGAAAAATACAATAAAATTTTGCTCCACTTGAATGAGGCCAGTTCAAATTATTGAACTACTCTCAGTAAATTATTGATCTGGCCTCAGTAAACCATGGATTTTTGAAAACTTTTGTACAACAATTTTAAAAGTGGCTATTATTTTTATTATTATTCAAATTAACTTAAAAGTTGTCCACGACAGTATTTTAAAGAGTACCTCAATCAACATATTATTTAATCAAGGATACTAAAATCCTGATGGCAATTATTAAAAAAGAAAGTGGCATTATTTCCCATCAGCTTTAATAATATTGTTAACTGACCATTATTTTCTCTACTGTTTAACACACTCTTTTAAGGATTTCTAATTTAAAAACAGTTTAATTTTTTTAAAACTTAATCCTTGTTATACCCTACACCTATTAGGTACAGGGTATATTAACAGATATTGTAACGTCCCTTAGAAGGCGTGGCCGGTATGGAAAAGTATTTATATTATTGATCAGCATCACCAACCGAGTCTGTTTAGCTATGTCCGTCTTCCTATCCGTCCGTCTGTCTTGCTGTCCGTATACACGATAACTTGAGAAATAATGCTTGCAATGCGTTGAAATTTCGTTTCGATATTTTTAACCAAAAATGAGTTCTGTCAATGGAAATGAGCCATCACACACCCCCTCAAAAAAGGCGCACTTTTGAATTTTTCAAACAAATTTTCAAAAAAACACAAAATGAAAAAAATGAGCCTAATATTCAGAATTTTGCGCATTTTTAAAAGAGCGGAAACTATAGAGAAATGCACCAAATCGGCAATAATTTTACCATTTGTAAAATTAAAAAAAATATACAAATTGTGTTACAAAAAGTACAAATTGTAACAAAAAATATAGTAGTATATAATTTAATAGTGCAGTATATAATTTAATTGTTCCTGAATGTTTTTCTAAAAATATTGTGTAAAGCCGATACGAGGTTCAGAATGCTGTAGTGCACGCGCAAGCCAGTAACCGACTTCTGTTAGTTGCCATAGCCTCTCCTACACAATTCCTAGTCTCACCTTCGCGTTGGTGAACCCCGTTAACCCGAGCAACCAGCTGTAGATCGGGTTTCAACCCTGGTGGGAGGTCTGATCGGGGACAAACGAAACAGGGATATTGGCCCTCCAAAATGGGGGTTGTGCGTTGGGCTTGTGACCCGCCATATAAAAAAGCTGATTCAACAAAAACAGAAAAAATGCCTCGGATACCGACCCGAAAACACGATGACAACCTACGCAAACGTATAAAGGACCATGATTTACGGATATGCACCTGGAATGTCCGAACCCTTTATAGGGAAGGTGCCACTATCCAGCTGGTTGATGTCCTCGAAAGATACAAGGCTGACATCACCGCAATCCAGGAAATACGATGGACAAGACAGGGCTGTTCTACACAGGCATCCTGTGACATTTACTACAGCTGCCATGCGGAGAGGCATGAATTTAGTTGTAGTCGGCAAGAGACTCCGCCACCTTGTCTCTAGGTTCACACCGGTGAACGGAACGACATCAAAATCGTGATTGGCGACTTTAATGCCAAGGTTGGACAATTTTCAACATTTTTAAAAATTTGAAATATCTCAAAACGTTGACTTTTTGTCATTGCAAAAGTTATTGAGATACCTTTGTTCACAAAACTATTTTTTTGTTTGAAAGGTCTCAAATTTGGTAAATTAGTATAAAAAGAATTTAAATATACATCGAATTATATAAGGCTAAGATCAGGAAGCCTGGTCAGGCAACCTGATCAGGATAGCAACTTCGAATAGCGTCACGTTTTGAATCAGGCACTGATAAAAACTCCTGATCATTGCCTGACTTGAAATCAGGCTGCCTGTTCAGACAATGATGGCATCCTGAACAAAATTTCCACTCGGGATGGTATTAATAACTCAATTTGAGCATATCTCGAGTTATGTTGTTATTTCATATTGCCACATATATCATTATGTAAATCAGAGCTCATTACAACAATTATGTTTACATAAAATTCCAAACATACATAACATACATAATGCATCAAAACTTGTTGTATGCAGTTCGAAGGATTGCTTTATTATGCGTTTGGCCCCATCATAAATGAAAATCTGAAATGCATGTGAATTTTGAGATTACTTTAATTACAAAAATTCTGAAAAATACAATAAAATTTTGCTCCACTTGAATGAGGCCAGTTCAAATTATTGAACTACTCTCAGTAAATTATTGATCTGGCCTCAGTAAACCATGGATTTTTGAAAACTTTTGTACAACAATTTTAAAAGTGGCTATTATTTTTATTATTATTCAAATTAACTTAAAAGTTGTCCACGACAGTATTTTAAAGAGTACCTCAATCAACATATTATTTAATCAAGGATACTAAAATCCTGATGGCAATTATTAAAAAAGAAAGTGGCATTATTTCCCATCAGCTTTAATAATATTGTTAACTGACCATTATTTTCTCTACTGTTTAACACACTCTTTTAAGGATTTCTAATTTAAAAACAGTTTAATTTTTTTAAAACTTAATCCTTGTTATACCCTACACCTATTAGGTACAGGGTATATTAACAGATATTGTAACGTCCCTTAGAAGGCGTGGCCGGTATGGAAAAGTATTTATATTATTGATCAGCATCACCAACCGAGTCTGTTTAGCTATGTCCGTCTTCCTATCCGTCCGTCTGTCTTGCTGTCCGTATACACGATAACTTGAGAAATAATGCTTGCAATGCGATGAAATTTCGTTTCGATATTTTTAACCAAAAATGAGTTCTGTCAATGGAAATGAGCCATCACACACCCCCCCAAAAAAGGCGCACTTTTGAATTTTTCAAACAAATTTTCAAAAAAACACAAAATGAAAAAAATGAGCCTAATATTCAGAATTTTGCGCATTTTTAAAAGAGCGGAAACTATAGAGAAATGCACCAAATTTTCTAAAACATAAAATTGCAAATGCGCCGAATTTACAAAATTTTTGCGCCACTACAGAAGCGCGCAAAATATAGAAAAAGGCGCAAAATTTTCAAAAAAGCATAACATTGCAAATGCGCCTAATTTACAAAATTTTTGGGCCTCTACAGAAGTGCGCAAAATATAGAAAAAGGCGCAAAATTTTCAAAAAAGCATAAAATTTCACATCCGCCAAATTTACAAAATTTTTGCGCCTCTACAAAAGGGCGCAAAATATAGAGAAAATATAGCAAAATTTTTAAAAATTAAAATTGCAAATGCGCTTAATTTACAAAATAGAGGAAGGCGCAAAATTTATAAAATGGAAAAGGTGCCTGATCGCAAAATATAGAAAAAGGCGCCACAGTTTAAACAAAAAACACACAAAATTGAAAAATAAGCTTAATTTACAGTTTTTACGCGTTTTGTAAATATGCGTCTTTTCCATTTTGTGTTTGTTTTGATAATTTTGCGCTTGTAAAGACTATAAAATTCGGTAAGTTATGCGCTGTAATTTTGATTGTTATTTGAATACTTTACGCCTTTTGGAGTTTTCTCTCTACATTGCGCCTTTGTGTAAAAATTACTAACTATCTTCAGATTACTAATATTCTGTAAATTAAGCGCCTTTTTAATTGTTCGCTTTTTAAAATAAACTTTAAATTAAAATCAGCCTTTTGACATTTTAATCTTTGTTAAAATTGTCCAAAATAGAGGGATTCATTTTATTTTTAAGTTGACTTTAAATTGTCTGCGAATATGCGCCATTGTATTTTGCCAAAGACTCTGAATGATACACAATTCGAGTTTTAAATATTTTGAGTTCTATATTAAAATGTCCCAAGACAAAATTTTTGGCAGGGTCGTGGCAGTTTAGAAACATTTTTTCGACATATTTTAAACAAACAAAGGTTTGTATCACAAGCTGTTTGTTTTCAGCCCGATCCGAAAATATGCCTTGAATCTGCCATTAAAATAACACAAAATTTTACAACCTGCTATACACTTCCAAAATATTCCATTTATTTGTGTGTTGACCGGAAATATGCTCTAAATATTCCTGAAAAAATACATACATTTTGTCTCGGGGTATTAATATTAAATCGAATTTAAACATTATAGGCGCATAACCATAGACAATTTTAAGTGAACTTTAATAATTCGAATTAAATAAAATTGACTTTTTTTTTTTAATTTTTGTATAGAATAAATTGTCAAAAAGATAAATTAAATTTGACTTTAAATTGTCTATACTAATGCGCCATAGTTTTTAGGAAATGTACATATTTTTTTGTATATCTTCGTTGTAAAACTAGAGTTCAAATAGCATTTTTAAAAGTTCGATAAAACTTCGACAATACATAGTTTTAGATGTGTTGGTGTATTTTTCATAATTAAAAATCAAATATTCACAAAATACAGCCTAACCAATAAACGAAATAAAGTCGAATCCTTAGATATTACCAGCTTTTTCGACAATTTTCTCTAATATTTATTTGTCACAAAGCTGATACTTTCTTTAAAGTCGACATTAGTTTTAAACAGGGGTTGGGAACGGAACGAACGAAAAGCAAAAGTTCCGAGCGCAAACGTTTCAATCGGAACTTTTGCTCAAAAGTTCCGGCTCAAAAGTTCCGCTCGGAACTTTTGCATACAAAAAACGTTTGAATCGTTCCGACAAAGAACGTTCCGATGAAGAACGATTGATTCGTTCCGTTTAAAAGTTCCAATGTGTATGGATTCACATCTAGATGTGTCGTTGGAACTTTTTTTGGGTGAATCGCTTCCTGTGGGCCTAGATACGCATCCAGGTGCGTCAGTGGAACTTTTTCGGGTGAATCGCTTCCTGTGGGCCTAGATACGGATCCTGGTGCGTCATTGGAACTTTTTTCGATGAATCTGTTCCTGTGGGCCTAGATACGCATCCTGGTGCGTCATTGGAACCTTTTTGGGTGAATCTGTTCCTGTGGGCCTAGATACGCATCCTGGTGCGTCATTGGAACTTTTTAGGGTGATTCGCTTCCTGTGGGCCTAGATACGGATCCTGGTGCGTCATTGGAACTTTTTTGGGTGAATCGCTTCCTGTGGTCCTAGATACGCATCCAGGTGCGTCATTGGAACTTTTTCGGGTAAATCGCTTCCTGTGGGCCTAGATACGGATCCTGGTACGTCATTGGAACTTTTTTGGGAGAATCTCTTCCTGTGGGCCTAGATACGCATCCAGGTGCGCCATTGGAACTTTTTTTAGGTTAATCTGTTCTGTTGGGCCAGATACCTATCCTGGTGTTCAATGGTCAAAATTAGTTCCAATGACGCACCAGGATGCGTATCTAGCCCCACAGGAACAGATTCACCCAAAAAGTTCCAATGACGCACCAGGATGCTTAAATAGGCCCACAGGAAGCGATTCACCCTAAAAAGTTCCAATGACGCACCAGGATCTGTATCTAGGCCCACAGGAAGCGAATCACCCTAAAAAGTTCCAATGACGCACCAGGATGCGTATCTAGGCCCACAGGAACAGATTCACCCAAAAAGATTCCAATGACGCACCAGGATCCGTATCTAGACCCACAGGAAGCGATTCACACTAAAAAGTTCCAATGACGCACCAGGATCCGTATTTAGGCCCACAGGAAGCGATTCACCGTAAAAAGTACCAATGACGCACCAGGATCCGTATCTAGGCCCACAGGAAGCGATTCACCCGAAAAAGTTCCAATGACGCACCAGGATCCGTATCTAGGCCCACAGGAAGAGATTTACCCAAAAAAGTTTCAATGACGCACCAGGATCCGTATCTAGACCCACAGGAAGCGATTCACACTAAAAAGTTCCAATGACGCACCAGGATCCGTATTTAGGCCCACAGGAAGCGATTCACCGTAAAAAGTTCCAATGACGCACCAGGATCCGTATCTAGGCCCACAGGAAGCGATTCACCCGAAAAAGTTCCAATGACGCACCAGAATGCGAATCTAGGCCCACAGGAACAGATTCACCTAAAAAAGTTCCAATGACGCACCAGTATGCGTGCATATGGCGATAGGAACGATTCAAACGTTTTTTGTATGCAAAAGTTCCGATCGGAACTTTTGAGCCGGAACTTTTGAGCAAAAGTTCCGACTGAAACGTTTGCGCTCGGAACTTTTGCTTTTCGTTCGTTCCGGAACGGAACAATATCGGAACGATTGCCAAACGTTCTTTTTATAGTTCCGGTTTCTACCCCTGGTTTTAAAGTATGTCCAATCGGCACTGGGCTATAAGGTTATGATTGTTCCAAATTATAATTTTATTAGCAAAAAAAAGTGTTTGCTTGAAAAAAATTAATTTTAACCAGGAATCTTTATTTCCCTCTTCAACATTTTTGTTTTCCGTACTGTTTTAGATACCTCTTGAAGATTTAAAAGATCTGAAAATTTTACTTTTTTTCACCTGAAAATTAAATTTAAAATTTCTACTTAGGGATTGCTGCTTATGGATTTTTGCTTACATAATTTTAGTTCAAAATGTATATAGTTATATTTAATATTTTTGTTTCTTTAAAACTAGTTAACTTAGAAAAACCATGATTATTCGATTAGAAAGGTAATAAATGTATATGGCTGAAAATGCAATATAATCGATATTGAAACAACATTTATTTGACGACTTTTATTTCTATAACGACGATTTATAATCATATTTTTACGTTTTCAGTCTTTTTTAAATTAAAAAGATCTGTTGTAAATTTATTTAATAATTGGTCAAGTAACTATTACCTTTTACTTCTTGAATAAATGGTACAAAAAATAGGTGAATCGTCAAACTTGGTACAAATGTTGTACTTAAAAAAAAATCAAATTAAAATATTTTGTATATTCCGAAATATGCTGACTTGAAAAGTGAAAATAATCATTAGGGCGAGTTTACACGATAGAGAAAATAGCTAGAGAGAGAGCAAAAAATCGCATAGAGTTGTGTAAACACTACATAGAGCTCCACTGTAGGGAGCACTACGGTAGATTTTTTTCTCTATCTCCAGCTAATTTCTCTATCGTGTATTCGACCCTTTAAAAATACATTGTGTACATCTGAAATAGTTTACAAACGAGATGGCGGTATTAATCACCTTTAATATGATACACACATTTTGTTTCAAAGGGTACTAAGATATGTATACCATCCTAAAATTAGAGACCAAAAATAATTATTATATTCAAAATTTATATGTAAAAAGTCATTGTAAGAAATGTTTGCACTGAAAAACAAAGTGTACCATTAGATACAATTCTATAAACATTTTTAATGTATGGTCTTATTTTTATTATAGGACTGTTAAATTTTAAAATATTTTTTAATAATAATATTTGAGAAATATAAATAAAAGTTTGATTAATATTTATCAAAGTCAAAAATAATTATTTTAGATGCATATTTATAAAAATGAAAATTAAATATTATTTTTGATATATATGGAAAAAAAGTTGATACTCCTACCAAAAAATCTCAAAATCTCCAAACAAACAAACAAATTGGCTGAACTTTACATTACCGGATGAAGTGAAATATTTTTTTCTTCAAACTATCCCCTCTGTTTGGCTCCCAGATTGAATTAGGGCGCCGTCGGACATGTGATACCCTAGATAAATCAAAAACTTATAGACCTACCACATGAACATGTAGGTAAATGAAAGATATTGATCTCACGATTAATATGTAATTATGTTTGGCCCGATAACCCCAGTGACCTCAGGACCCTTTTTAGTTTTAACAACTGAGTTCATGTTATACACGAATAATATATAGATACAAGTATGGGTACCCAACCGAAAAGAAATTTACTCAGGAGTCTATTATACACTTTTTTTTATTTAGGTATGTTTTAAAAAATAAAAAATTTAATATTCCTCGAAATAACTTCCCTACGAAATATTATAATTAACTGTTGGGCCACTTCTAGAAAATATAAAAAAAAAACGTTTCAGCGTTATTACCTATTTATTTCTAAATTTCGGCGTGATTTTGATAAATAATTTAATATTTTTCTCAGCAATCACCATTTCATTTTAATTTTTTACATAATCCAAATCGCTATGTTTATCAGATCATAAAAATAACCTATAATTACAAATGTGGCATTATTACCTTTCAACAGTTTTCGATTTTTCTAGGGTACCACACCTATCGCACCCGCGAATTCCTTGACAACGTTATGTGCTGTACTGAGAGTTGCCAGTTCCGTGGGAAATTTCCCATTTTTGGGAATTTTTAGTGGCTGTGGGAAAGGCAATTCCCATGGGCATTTTTAATGGCTGTGGGAATTAAATCAACGAAAATTACCACGTGGGAATTTTTAATAAGTCTTATGGGAAAATGGTATTTTTTTTATTTTTCGTGGGAATTTTGGTTGGCAACTATGAATGTACTAAGACTTGTATTGCAGTTTTAATTCAGTTATTTATTTATGCATTTAAAAATTTGTATATGAATTAAAATATTATTAATTCCCACTGTGTATGTTTAATGATTTTTAATAAAAATTAATAAAAAAAACAATATTTTATTTTCAGGATTCTTTTCCAAAAATATTTAGATATGTTTTTATGCAAACATACTATTTTTGAACTGAAACAACTGATATGTTTTTCTGGAAACATATTTATATTCAGGTCGTTCCGAATCATGTTATATTTTAAACATATTTATGTTTCGGTTCAAATAATTATTTTGTAGTAATTATCAGGGGTTGCGAACGGAACTAACGAAAAGCAAAAGTTCCGAACGCAAACGTTTCAATCGGAACTTTTGCTCAAAAGTTCCGGCTCAAAGTTCCGCTCGGAACTTTTGCTTACAAAAAACGTTTGAATCGTTCCGATGAAGAACGATTGATTCGTTCCGTTTAAAAGTTCCAATGGGTATAGATTCACATCTAGGTGCGTCATTGGAACTTTTTTGGGTGGATCTCTTCCTGTGGGCCTAGATACGCATCCAGGTGTGTCATTGGACCTTTTTTCAGTGAATCTGCTCCTGTGGGGATAGATACCTCTCCAGGTGCGTCAATGGTCAAAATTTTCCTATAACATTTCCTAATTCAATTCTAGTTTTCTTAGATCAATTCGTTTAAAATTTTAAAACTATTTTAAAATTTCAATAGTATCACTCATACGACCCGAATTCTTTATGTTGAATTTATTTAATTTGATTGATGAAATTTTCAGAATCCGTATTATTTATTAAAGTAAATGTTATAAATGTGTATTTATAATTAATTTAAATAATTCTATATACATTAAATTAGATATATTTCATTAATGAAAGACTAAAAACTAATTAATACATCGTCACTTGAGAATTTATTTGTGGCAATGGATTTTGATAATAAAAAACTCAAATCCAGCAGCGAGAAATACCATGTTAATATTTTTATATTATAATTTATGAAATTTATTCTCAAAGTGGAAACTAGAGTTCAGTTGTCAAACATTTTACACTATTGTCGTCAAATATTCTCAACTAGAAATCCAACGTGGATGTTTAATAAAATAACTGAAAATATATAATATGGAGTTTCATAATCGTAATCGTTTTTACTATGCTTGTGGTTTATTTACACCTACAAAGTATTTCATAAATTTAAAAAAAAAATTTGTTGTTGCTTTTGAGGACTTATTTGTTGTTTCGTATGTTCCTAACCTACAGTACGTTTCAGAAGGAGTTTGCGAATATTGTTATCGTGGTTTATTGGGACGAACAAATACAATTTTAAATACGTCCGACCCACAATATGTTTGCGACGAAATGAACAGTCATCTGAATGTTGCTATTTATGTTCAACTAATAAAGGTTACAAAAGTAGAGCGACAGGGAGCTCAAACGACGCCATATTTCTTGCCGCTCTTTTGACATTTCTCTTCAGTAAGGTTTGCCATTTCATGATGGAAAGATATACGAGCCAACAAGTTCGTGAATTGGGCTGAGCAACAACTTGAAAATGATTCGGATTTTCATCGAAAAATCATCTTCTGCGATGAGGATCATTTCTGGCTGAATGGCTTCGTCAATAAACAAAATATGCGTTATTGGTCAGACAGCAATCCACACGTACTCCATGAGTCATCATTGCATCCCGAAAAAATTACGATTTGGTGCGGTTTATGGGCCGGCGGTGTCATTGGGCCGTACTTCTTCGGTGATGATCAAGACCGGCACGTTACTGTGAATGGGAATCGCTACCGTTCAATGATAACCGAATATTTTTGGCTCCAATTGGATGATATGGACTTGGAGGACATGTGGTTCCAACAGGACGGCGCCACAAGCCACACAGCGAATGCCACAATCAATTTATTGGAAACCAAGTGTGGAGAACGTGGCCGCCTCGGTCGTGCGATTTGACGCCGTTAGACTATTTCCTGTGGGGCTACGTCAAGTCTATGGTCTATTCCAACAAGCCAGCGACGATTGATGAACTTCGTACGAATATCGAACGTGAAATTGCAGCAGTATCGGCCGATTTATGCTTGAAAACCGTCGAAAATTGGGTTCAGCGTCTGGACTTCTGCAAGCGTGCCCGTGGTGGCCATGCAAAAAAAAAATCGAGTTCCATACATAATGGCATCGAACGTACTTTTACAGGAATAAAGAAATTCATTGATATCCAAAACTGTGTAACACTCTTATAAAAAAAACTCTTTACTGCTGGGTTCCGATACGTGATAAAATTGAGTATGCTAATTGGTTCTCATTTAAAACAGTAGAATTTGATGGCTAACGTCTTTAAAATTACATCTGCACGTAAACAGGCTAATACGAAATCATTTAATGAATATTTTCTTTTACATGAAGATTCAGAAAAACAATTCTGCAATTGTAATGATGTTGGCGCATTGTTCAAAAAAAAAAGGACATCGACATATTCCAGAGTAATGGAGACTATTTATAGATTCTTCCGTATCAAGCCTGAAGGGGATATTGCTTCATATTGAACATAAATATCCATCTATCCTAATTGCTTATTCCATTTGCATGGCTGAGAGTTATGAAAATATGAAGTTAATTATAGATGCAATTAGTTACCATATGTACAAGTGGAAGATATGCTGTGATCTCAAAGTTGTTGCACTGCTAACAGTTGTAAAGAAAAGCTATTCAAGACACTAATGTTTTTTGTGCATTTGGGAAGGGCGCATACCAAGCTTCATTATTACCAATTTTGAATGGGACTCTCGCATGAATTTTCAGTTGGAGTCAATTTAGCTTTGATCACGTACCACTAGTAGAGTCGAGTGAAATAATTTGACCTCCTCTGCATATCAATTAGTGTTGATCAAAAATTTCTTGTTCTTGCATCTTGTTCTTACATTTTTTTAAAAGAACACTGCAAGAAAAGCAAGACTTTTGATTTTTTTTATAATTTTAATGTATTTATTATGTTTTTAAGGTAATAATGAAATTCAAATGCAAAATATTTATGAACGTGAACATTAATGAAGATGTGCTTTTTTTTTTTTTTTTCAAGGCAAAAGAATATAAACATTTTAAAAATAAGGTCTGTGAAGCACTTTTGAAGCGGTAAATAGCTTCAAAAGTGCTTCAAAAGTCGCTTCAAAAAGATAAAATAGACAAAACTATGTTGTTTCTCTTTTCTTCGCTACCGCTCTTTTCTTCGTACACCGATTGTGCATATGCACTGTGCTATTCACATTACTATTTCTGTTTTACTTTTATACATAGTTTTTTTGTTAATTGTAAAATCGTGAAGTTTTTTTTAAGTTCTATTTAAATTATAAAACACAAAAAAAAAAAAATTAATATATGAACATTTTAACAGTGTACCTCATTTAGCTGATATTGCTTTTTGTATTTTTGTTTGTTTTTTTTTCAAAAATCCGCTGCTTCGTTTGAAAGTGCAACAACAACAAAAATGCGAATAAAGCAGCATCCAAGCATTTGATAGAATTTTTGGCGGGCAATTTTTTTACCACAAAGAAAACTCGTTGTTGTCAACTAGATAGCTGTACTAGATACATAAATGTAGTGTGTTGCCATGCGACTGTATGTTGTCATGCGTCTGTTCCATGCGATGATATAGGATAGCAACGAAGAGTTGTCGTTGTGAAAGTGTTCATATTTATAGTAAGAAAGTGACACCGAGGAAATAATAACTCAGTGGAAGTTGTTACGATTGTCCAAAACGGAACTAAGAGAAGATATATCTATATTTTGGTATAAAGTGCACACCTATAAAAATGGTCTAGGTGACATTTGTTTTTAGAAAATAGCAAATTTTGTATTCAATTTGTTATCGTTGCCACATAGTTCTGCTGCTACCGAACGTACATTTTCTGACCTTTCGCTGATAAAAACCAAATTAAGGATCAAATTAGATTTTGAAACTATTAACAGTATAATGTTAGCAAAAGAGTTATGCTCCAAAAATGTCGAAACTCATTATGTATGATCAGCAAAACATAGCTTTTAGTCATAACCCAGCAAACGGAACGATAATATTACGATATCTAAACGATATCGTTTATAGCCTCAAATTGTCGTTTTCGATAATTTATAATGATACGAAAACGATAGGGTTTTCGATAAAAACGAAATGATATCGTTGTTTTTGATAAAAAAAATTTATTTGTTCAGAAAATTTTATTTATTGACAAAAATTATAAAGAACACGCAATTAAATTTTCAAATACTTTGTGTTTTTAAAAAAAAAATGTATCATTAATATATCGAATTTAAAAATTATCGTCAAATGGTTTATAGGGAATTTACATTATCGCAGAGGTGGTTTATATTGAATTATTTGAAAAATGTTAAGTAAAATCAGCAAATTTAAAGTTCATTTTTTAATTAATACATATTGATCTCAAGGTTGTACCTAATATATTGCATATGTTTATATTATAAATGTATCTAAAATAACTAATATATGCATATATACACTACACGCCATTGAATAAGGCCAGTTTTTTAACGTTAAATTTTGGCTCATACACATGTTGTATGTAGTTCGAAAGATTGCTTTATTACGCGTCTGCCACCATCCCAAAAATTAAAATCCGAAATGCATGTGGATTTTGAGATTACTTTAATTAAAAAAACTCAGAAAAAGACAGTAAAATTTTGCTCAACTTAAGGCCAGTTCAAATTAATGGTGAAAAACACAGTAAACCATGGATTTTTGAAAACTTCGGTACAACATATTTAAGAGTGGCTATTTTTATTAATATTTTAAAAGTCAATTCTTCAAAATAACTTCAAGGTAGTCTACGATAGCATTTTAAAGAATACCTCTATAAAAATATTTCTTAATCAAGGATACTGAAATCCTGACGGCAATTATTTAAAAAAATGGCATTATTTATCATCAGCTTCACTAATATAATATTGTAAACTGGCCTTATTAAAGTGACATGGAGTGTATGTACCTTAATAAATTGTTTTTCTTTTTTCATACAATAAAAAGTAAAATAAAAAATGGGTCATTTTTTTTGGAATTGGTAACTTTTTTTTAAATTTGGTAGCAAAATTATTTTTCAGTGACAACCCGATCGTAATTCGTTATTATTGTATTCTCTTCTTTCTGTTAGTGTTCGCTATGTAGCGTTTGAGTTTATGTTACCGTGCAAGATATTATTTATTTTCTCTTGACATACGGTACGTGTAGCATACGGGTTTTTTTAATCTCTGACGAAAACAGAAATATCCTTTTATTTATTATGAATGCATATGTTCATTTTATTATGGCCTTGAGATTTTGAATTGACTCGTCAACATCACTTGATTTATACAATTATTTTTATTAGTTAATTCTTGTTAAAATATTATTCAAATTTTTATGTTATTGGATTTTTTTTGTTAGTAAAATAACATATTTTTTGTTGAAGAAATTGAAAACACGGAAAATAAGTAAATTAAATACAATTAGTGTTCAAATTCTATTCGTTCACGGAGGGAAATAAAATTCTAAAACTCGAGAAGAATTCGGTTAGAAACAAAAATAGTAGAATTTGACTAATATCAATAAAATACTACTAAAATTCAAGAATTTGTCATCTGGATGTCAAGAAAACAAATTACTTAGTTGTCAAAAATGTAAACAAACTTTATTCAACTGGATTTTCAGAAGTTAATTTATTGATTATTAAAAACCAAAAAGAACACGCAAAATTGTTGCTGTATTCATCGCAAAAAGAACACGTGTTCATGTATTGTTGTTGTTTTCATCGAAATTGTCTGTATGCTTTGTTTTGCGAGGTCGACATCTGTTTGTTAGTCTGCCTGTCTGTCTGTTGAAAGTAACTAAGCCAAATTTTTCTAGATATTCAGACATTAAGTTCTTAGGTATCAAAAAAGTAACTAAGTACAATTTGTCTAGATTGCAAATTCTTTTCTTCTTAGGTATCAAAAAACGGCATGATATACAATGTTTGCATGTGTGTGTTTTCACGAATAGAACAGCACAGCCAGACAAGCAAGCGTATGTGTATGTATGAATGTTAAATATATAAATAAAATAAACGATTTTTCCTACGAATATTGGTATGGTTCCAGTTCGTAAACATAAATTTGGGTTCAATTTTGCATAAATACCAAGTTGATTTCATTCCATTGTTATCTAAATATACTATACAATGCTTATGGGTAACGTGCGGAGAGTTTATACATAACCAACAGAAGAGGAAACAGAAGAGGAGAAAGTGTATAAGGTAAGTAAAGTAAACGGTTTCAGAATAATATACAGAGATTAAATTAAATAATAATAATAAAAATAAAATAAACAATTCAATTACATTATGTATTCAAAGAAGTCATTTACTATACAAAAAGGTAATAAAGTTCTAAATAAACAATAAATTAACTCTACTATTTTTTTTTTTTTATTTTATGTTAGCTTCGAAATAATTGCTTTTAGTTACTTTCAACATATCGACAGACAGACACACGAACAAACAGATGGGGCTGACAGACGGACAAAGTAAAACAAAACATAATAGCGACAAAGCAAGATCGAAAAAACAACTATACGAACACGTGATTATTAAATTTTGGGACGAAAACAACAACATTTTTGATACCTAAGAAATTAATAACTGAATCCAAGAATAATTCTACTTAGTTACTTTTTTGATACCCAAGAAATTAATAACTGCATCTTAGAATAATTCTACTTAGTTACTTTTTTGACAACTAAGAAAATCCATTTCTTGAAATTAAGAATTTTTCGGTTTAGCTGTATATCACTCCGTATTCTTCTTGATTCCTTCTGGATTTTAGAAGTTTTTTGTGTTTTAATAATTAATATGCATAATTAATATCATAATTAATATGCAGTTTAAGATGTTTGTTGACGATCTTTTATTTAAAATTTAAAAAGTATAATTTTGTAAAGGCATTGCAAAAACAGAAGCAAGACTTAGCGTGCAAGAACAAGATTACCATTTCTTGCCTTGTTCTTGAAAATGATTATCACTAATATCAATCTGGGTCTTATTCGGAGCTTTGTACGAACAATTGACTAAGACAGCGCAGCATTCAAGCTATTAAAAACAATTTTTCCAAAGTTGAGTGAAGCGAAAATCGGAGCAGGGAATATTTAAATACCATATTTTTTTTTTTACTATATAACTTTGCCATATTTTTAGGCGTTTTTAATGGATCACAACCAACCAATTATTAAATAATGTAGAATTTATAAATCTGCTCAGTCCATTGGGTAACAAAAGAGCCGACAAAGAAAAATGGCTTCAGGTCAAAATAGTTGACTTATTGTAGTCGACACCTAAGCTCTATATAAAATTTGTGGGAACATTTAAAAATAATGATTTTCCAATTAATTAATTGCAAATATGCCACACAAATGGAAATAATCATTGGAAATAATCATTTGTCATCAAATATTTAGTGATTCAATAGAAATAAATATGTTGTAATGCAAAAAGTTAATTCGTTTCTAATTTGATGCACGGATAGTTTTTAGTTTGTGGGATATAATCCTCGACCATTAAGTAAACATTTGATTGACATTAATAAAAAAGGTTGCAATTTTAAGTTAATATTTAAAAAAAATATATATATAAAAATAGTTATGTCCTGAGATAATATTTAGAATAATAGCGAAGAGTGTGTTTGTACCAGAGCTCTCGATGAGCTACCCGGGTAACACCCGGGTAGTTCAAATGCTCGAAAAACCCGGGTATTAATTTCTTCGAGCTACCCGGGTAATTTGTTCGTTCGTTTGTTCGAGCTATTCGAGTAGCTCGTTTGTTCGAGTAGCTCGTTTGTTCGAGTAGCTCGTTTGTTCGAGTAGCTCGATCGTTGTTCGAGCTTCGAGTAGCTCGTTCGTTCGTTTGTTCGATTGACGATTGTTCATTTGATCGCTTGTTAATTTGTCTGTCCCTTCCTTTGCTTGATGCGGGAGTTGGTCGGAAGTGGTTGGAAAAATGTGGGTGGACAAAAGTGGGCGGAAAGTGATAAAAAGACCGAACAAATTTTTATTGCAGAAATCGAATGGTACCACTCTCAGTGGTTCCTGACCCCCAAAAGGGGGTCAAAAACCACTTTTTGTCAAAAAAAAAAATTATTGCGGAAATGGATAGCGAACCTCATTAGATGACTAATGGTACCCTTTGGAGTGGTCCACGACCCCCAAAAGGAGGTCAAAAACCCATTTATGACCCACATTTTTTTATTTCGGAAATCGATAGCGGAAATCATTAGAATGCTATTGGTACTCTTTGGAGTGGTCCATGACCCCCCAAAAGGGGGTCAAAAAACCATTTATGACCAAAATTTTTAATTTCGGAAATCGATAGCGGACATCATTAGAAGGCTAATGGTACCCTTTAGAGTCGTCCAGGTCCCCCCCAAAGGGGGTCAAAAAACCCATTTTCGAAATTTTATTTTTTTGCAGAAATAGGATAGCTGACGTTATGAAATGCATTTTGACATTCACAAAATATTTTTTTCGAAAATGGGGACCTGGACGACTCTAAAAGGTACCATTAGCCTTCTAATGATGTCCGCTATCGATTTCCGAAATAAAAAAATTTGGGTCATAAATGGGTTTTTGACCCCCTTTTGGAGGTCATGGAGCACTCCAAACGGTACCAATAGCATTCTAATGATTTCCGCTATCCATTTCCGAAATAAAAAAATGTTAGGTCATAAATGGGGTTTTGACCCCCTTTTGGGGGTCGTGGACCACTCCAAAGGGTATCAATAGAATTCTAATGGTGTCCGCTACCGATTTCCGAAATAAAAATTTGTATGTCATAAATGTGTTTTTGACCCCTTTTGGGGGTCGTGGACCACTCCAAAGGGTACCTTTAGTCATCTCATCTAAAGCCGGCCAAACTATCATAAAAGATATCGTAAATGATAGCAAATATTCGTAAATAATGAATAAAATAATCTTATACGAGAATCGTAAATGATTCGAAAACGCATACAGTTTCGTTCTTAATTTGTCCATCGTAACGAGGTATCATAAACGAATTAATAACACTCATATATGATAAATTTTCGATCGTTTATGATCGTAAAATACGATTATATATTCGTTATAAACGATATTTTTTGTTCGTAAACGAACTCGTTTTTAATATTTTAACGATTCAGTTTTTATCGTAAATGATAATCATTTTTAATTCTATTACGAGCTTTTTCCTACTTTTTTTAACGATACAAAAAAAAATTAAGTAAATGCATTTAATGTTTATATTAAGCTCTCAAATGCATTTACTTACTTTTTAATTACAGCAAATGATTTAAAATTTTCACCAAAACAATTGATTTAATATTGTTAAAAATATTGAGCATTTCTTGCGTTTTTTTAAATAAACGTTTGAATAGAAAAAACAATAAAAATGTTGGCAATCTTTTTTTACGATATAAACACTTAAAAAATACGAGCCATCGTTATTTACGAGCAAAATATGATTGTTTTTTTCATTGACATTCATCATCGTTTTTTACGAGCAAAATGATCGAAATTTATGATTATTTTAAATAACTAAACGATCGTAATTTACGATAATCATAAAAATGTGTGTATGTGCCGACTGGGGAGGTTCGCTATCCATTTCCGCAATAACATTTTTTTGGACAACCACATTTTTCCAACCACTCCCGACCAACTCCCACATCAAGCTAACGAACGGACAGACAAATTAACAAGCGATCAAATGGACATTCGTCAATCGAACAAACGAACGAGCTACTCGAAGGTCGAACAACGATCGAGCAATCGAGCTACACGAACAACGAACGAGCAATCGAGCTACTCGAACAAACGAGCTACTCGAATAGCTCGAACAAACGAACGAACAAACTACCCGGGTTTTGCGAACTACCCGGGTAGCTCGAACATTTAATACCCGGGTTTTTCGAGTAATTGAACTACCCGGGTATTATTCGGGCCTTCGAGCGCCTGGGTACCCGGGCTACTCGAAAATACTCGTATGAAATCGAGAGCTCTGGTTTGTACTTGATTTGTATCTAATTAGTAGCACGCAACTATATACACGCTGTGAAAAAAAGAGCTCTCCCAAACATAATATTGTAGGCATTACATATATCTTTGGAGCTTTATGCAAACAGAAATATTATTTCATTGTTAAACATTATTATAATAACAGCCAAACACATTTTTGTTTTCGTCCAAACATATTTATGTTCAAAATGAACAATTTTCGAAGTTCTTACAAACATATATATGTTTGAATGTGAAAAAAAATTTATTTACATGTAAACATATTTATGTTTACATATAATTTTAATGTAAAAAGAGTAAATTTAGTGCTAATATCTTCTTTACACAATATTCATTTTATCCCTTTTTTTAAATTACATTTTTTTTTATTTACATTATATAATTATAAACTTAACCTTTTATTTATACTTCAAAATTTATTTCCATCTATTGTTCCTATTTTGAGCTCAGTGAATTACGGATTAATTTGATATTTCACAAACAGCCACTATCTAGTATTAACAGTAATTGGTGGTACTTAAACAAATTCATCCACCAAAAAGAACATTTGAACTATAAATGTGAGTGTTACTGAGAACTAAAAGTAGGCAGCGTTGTTATTTTTATTGTGATTTCGTAATGATGATTTCATATCATCAAAATAATGCTATTATTTTTAAATTCGTTGTCACCCAATAACAATCACAAATAACCAAATACATATAATTCAAAGAACCTTTTTTGACGTTGGGTGTGTTAAATAGCGGAAATATCAAACATACATATATTAATATCTGATGAAAAATATATATTTCTACAGAAACATTAATATAGTAAATTCATGTAAATCCGGGATTAAAACAATTTATGTTTAAATATCGTATAATACTATTTCAATCTGAACAAAATAATTATACAATTCAATTATAATATAATTAGATTTTACTCCTAATATTTATATGGTGATTTCGAATTACGTTATAATTACATTCCAACATATTCAAACAAATCTTTTCTATCCGTGTATATAATACAAAAATTAATTTAGTTTTAAAATTACATTTATGATGAAAATGTTATTATTAGAGTTAAAGCCGTATTCTGCTATTTTAAATTGTATAAGACATCTGTAAATGTTCATTTGAAACCCACTTCAAAACATTCACTTTGTTTCAAAACATTTATTGTCGTCAACTCTATGCTTGAAAATCAAATGAATGTGTTGCTTACAACAAGAAGCACCAAGTACTGTCAAAACATAAGATTTTTTCCTCTTATTTTTATTTAATTATAGTTATTTTTATTGTTAGGTTAGTCTACTCGAAATATAACCATGTAATCATATATGACCTTTGAAGGCTCCATTATTAATAAAGTAGAAACAAACAAAACACAAACAAAACTGCAGTGAAGAGGTCTATGATCGGAAATGCACGTGTGAGATCGCACAAGTCACATATCTTCTTTCAATGTTACGCAAATTTATTTACGATGTCTCCGCACTCGTGTATCACATTTTTTTACAACAAAACACGACGCCACGAGACAGGAATTGTACTATTCTCGGTACCTGCTTTGTGCGTGCTTCGTTATTTATAAAAACCTATCGCAGCCAAGCGCCGAAAACAAAAACTGCAGTTATCCGACACGAGAAATGTAAAAATTTTTGTTTTTACATTCACAGTGTTAAGCGGATGTTTCAATGCAACTTGCTTTGTTTGCTTGCTTTAATGGCTTCTGACATTTCCGTAGCTGTCAAACCCTACAAAGCAAATAGAACATTTTTCTATTTTTTCGACTTCAAAAGCTTTGAACGCTTTGCATTTAATCTGGCGCCATATGAACGCATGTAGTTCTATTCATCTGTCAAAGCCAACCAAGTCGCATTGAAACATCTGCTTTAGGATAAGAACAGCGGAGACAACCTTCACAATTCTGGACACACACACATTTCGCAACCAGTCCGGAATAAATTTTATTGTTGTATGCCCTCAGGTATAACTTTTTGTGACAGCCAAAATTTTTGACCTCATGCATCTAATTTATGGACTTAAGTTAAGTTAAGTTTTCTGAAATTGTCTTAGAGTATACACCAATTTCTGCAATTTTCCTGTAAGACATGCCTTTACTTTGGCGCTACACTGCTATAATCACCCCAATTCCAACAACTATATTTTCTAAGTAAAACAATATAATTTATTTTCTAACTTAAGAACATACTATTACTTTAACAATGATAAATTATTTAAAAAAAAAATTTAAATATTTAAAAAATAAACCAAAGTTCGCAACTGTCCTTATTAATTTTCACAGCAAATATCAGAGGGTTGAGACAAATTGATTGAAATTTTCAAAAATATTCGGAATAATTATGCTCAATTATGAGTATTCTATTCTGCATATAAGCAATTTTTGAACTACAGTTAGATAACTTTGTTTTTGTAATTAACCCGGTAGACAATATCACTTATCAAATAATTGCATTGGTGTCCCTATTATTTTTCACATCACTGTACAACCCATATACTTATGTACTTACTTTTCATGATATTTACTTTCGCGATGTAAATCTTTATTATCTCTTCGTCGATCATCTGTAATAAATAAAAAAATATATGTACATACGTAAAAAAATGTTTTATATAAAGAATTTGCGTTATCGTGAAGTGAAACATTTTTCATCAATTCACAACAATTGCGATTCTCATTGTGCTGTGAAGTTTTAATTTTGTGCCAATATTTTATTTTTTTGGCATTGAGCGAAACCTTCGATTGGGATCGCCAATATCTTTTTTCAGTATTACGCCCTAGTTATCATCCCAATGTTTGACCAGACATGGACCAACTCATGATTTGGTACTTCACCCAGAGTTGAGTACTATTGGTGTGGGCCAACATTGGGCCGATCGATTTTTCCTACACGAGTGCTGACTAGGGTGGTTTAAATTCATTTTTGTAAAACCACAAATCAACGTACCTCAAATTATGTGAGGGAGTACCGGTCGTAACATCTTGAAAAAAATTTCAACACCCTACGAATATTGGAAGACGGTGCTACATTGTCATATGTGTTAGTGATCTTAAAACAAATCTTTGAAATTTGTATTGTTTTATCGCGATGACAACTGTACGAATTATATCATATATAAATACAGTAAGTCACATATGGTCACATTTTGGACCTGCGAATTTGAAACAAGCAACAACAAAAAAATGTATGTTCGCCCAGGAAAAAATATTCATACTATTTAGGAATTTTTTCATCAATTTTATGAATTTGTCATTTAACCAATTACCAAATTCATCCCATTTATGAATCGTCCATAAAACCCAATGAAACAATTCATAATATTTATGTACGCATCCTATTAATATAATAAATCTGTTCGTTTGTAGGTTTGTTCCACATCTCCGTCTAAACGGCTTATTCGATTTTCTTGAAATTTTTACCAAATTAAATAATAATTGTCACTGAAAATCCAATTTTGCACTTAAAATTCAATTTTTCAATTAAAATTCAATTTTTAATAAAATAATATTTGTTCACAAAATACAGTATATTTGGATAATTCTATGTATATTTCTTTTACAAAACAAAGAATTAAATTTATTTTAGGTTTAGTTTTACTTTGTTACAGCTTACTCTCACCGAACTCTCTTTCCTTCAGTGTTGAATCATTTCTTAAGTAAAATAGGGCCGAAGTTTGTTTGAGATTTTAATCAATTTAGATACAAATTGTATGTCCCAAAACCTTTTACAAAATAATAACAAATAATTAATTTTTTTGCAAGCGAAAATTATATAAATGTTATGAAAAAGAAATTAATTATTATTTAAAATGATAAAATTTAATTGAATTTTAATTGAAAAATTAGATTTTTAGTAAAAATTTAATTTTAAGAGCAAAATTGGATTTTCAGTGACAATTATAATTTTAGTGAAAACTAGAATCTTCGGTGAAAATTTCAATTTTTAATAAAAAATATTAAATTATTAGTGAACAATTAAATTTTTAGTGAAATATCATATTTCATTGGATTTTTTTATTATTATTATTATTTACTGTTTCATAGTATTTAATGCAATTATTATCTAAACATACAAATTTAACTTTTAAAAAAATACAATACGCACGCGGCGAGCTGTAGCGTCGACTCGATCATGTTATTGCATGGCACACATTACAACAACAGAAACTGATAGTTTTATGTGTATTGTTGCTATAGGTCTTACGCAGCCGCGTTGAACAATTCACGAACCTTGTTGTCGTTTCTGAATATGAACTACGACAGTAATGGTTTTTTGCAAAAACCCGAACAATGACTGTCGGCTATTTTGCAACAACCAAACAACGACTATCGATAGTTGTGTTTGACTGCCACAGCCACACACAAAATACGAACATCAACTGTAGTCGTAACAATGTGAACAATTAAATAGCAGCAGTAGTAATTTTTTAAATTTTAATTGCTACTGGTGACTGTCATAGTTGTTGTTTTCAGAAATGTGCTATGACTGCATCTGTTGTATATTCAAAGTCGCAGCCACAGTAGTTGCTACTGCTATTGCAATATTTCAGTTTATTTAAAACCTGTTTTTTTTATAAAATGGTTATCTTATGTATTTCAAGGGTATATATTTTGACTCAAATGAAAGGAAATATATTCACAAAAATAACATATATACCATTGAAATACATAAGATAACCATTTAAAAAAAATAAAAAAAAAATTTAAAAAAAACTCAACCTACAAATGTGGCCATATTACATATTTATAATCGTGAGAAAATTACCTTTCATTTGATTACCTACATGATGTGGAAGTAGGTGTACCGGTTTTTGATTTTTCAAGGTCACCAGAGGTCCGAGCGACTTTTTTTAGCTTTCTCATTTTATTGCAAAAATACATTAGTGACAATTTTTTTTTAATTTCACTTCGGCCAATAAAGTGCAATTCAGCCAACACTGCAATTTGAAAGTAGTGATTGATTTCAAAGCATTCGCAAGTGAATATTAAGTGCAATGGCATATTGGGTACAGACTTTAACAATTACCGATTGCAGAATGGAGACCCAATGAAATTCCGTACAATTTAGTTTAGTCATCAATTTAATCGAACTCGCAGACACCCTTAATACAAAAACTGAAATCTAAACCGAAACCGTAACTTGGAACCGGTGCACCGAAACCGTTTCGTTATAAAAACTTAAAACCGAAACGAGGAAGAAAACCGAAACCGTTATTCGTTTAGGTTTGAATCCTTGGAATAAACTATTAAAAATTGATCTCTTGAATAAGGCCAGATTGATAAAATTAAATTTTGGCCAAATTTCGCCCTATAGTAATGCAAACTTGTTGTATGCAGTTCGATTGATTGCTACATTACGAGGTTGACCCATCTGCACTTGTGCAGATGTCTATTATTTACCCAAAAAAAAATGTGTACAAATGTAACAAATGTCATTATAGGCATTCGATGCGGAGCTCATATATTGCAATTGGCAGCAAGGGATGCATTACAAAATGATATTAGAGCATCGAAATTCAGTTAATTAAAAAATTATTAACACCAAATTTCATGAACCTTATAAAAACGAAAAAAATCAATAAACCTATTCTAGATTGTCCAACTCGCTCGTCTTTGACAGCATATATGGTAGCATATTTAGTTACCATGAGAACATTCTGCGATGGTTTAGAAGAGACAAATTTTACCAATTTTGCAATATTAAAACCGACTGAATAATCTTCATTGAAAGAAATATCCGCAGCATTAGCGCCTGCCAAATTTTTCACAAACCATTTGCAGACAGAGCAGCTGATTCTTGGCGATTTCTATGGTCTGTGGTTTCAGACAAAAACAAAAACCAAGGCTATTGGTACTCCGTTCGTCAATTCCCATGTTCAAAAAATGTACTCAAAAGAAACTAAGCTATGACGACGTTTTTGTTTCGACGATATTTCCGATCCACGATACAAGGTAATTCTTTTCGACGCACAAACTTTTATATTTATTTATTTTAATGAATTCAATGCCCACGCAGGGGCTGATATTGCTAGAGTACTTCTAGAGTAATGATAAAAAAACGAGCGAAACAGATGCATCACAGCATGATGATTTTGAAGGCTCCCTGTTAATGCCAAAACCCGAGAAAAAGTTTTCAAATTCTAATCCGACTCAAAAAAGATCCAAAAGATATGATACTTTGAATGAATGCAATATTAGAGAAAAATACTGTCACAGAGCGCAAATTTTATAGATGTTTGTGTAAAAAAAATGTGAAAGACCAGAATTGCACCAATTGACAATGTTCGTTTTGTCCGTACTAGGGACGTCAATCCCGGACTATTTTTCAATCCCGAAATTTCGGGACTAAAAAATTTGAACCCCGGGGTCCCGGAATTTAAAAAAATAATAGCAAAGGCATAACAAAGGCATAACATATTAATAATCAATAGCTGCGTTTTTCATAATTTAAATTTGAGCTGGAACAAATTTTATACGCAAAACAAAAACAACATTTGAACCAGATAAATTTCTGGTGTAGCTATCCGGCTCAACTCATTGTGTGTGTACTGACTAAATGTGTACTGACTAAAACGTATGCGGCGAAGATTGCTGAATGTTGCTGACAAAAATTGACAGAATATAAACTTCAAAATTTTTAGAAAACAAAAATTATTTTTTGAAAATTAGCTGAAATTTCTTTTGGTGACGACAACCACAACTCCAACCGCTAAAAAAATGATATCAAATTGTATTGGACTTTGGGACCACTAATATCAGAGAATCTGCAGCATCCACAAGAAAATAAATGTGCGTCTGTGTTTTTTGTGCGTGTTAGTGTCGCAGTCTTAACTACCATTTGCGGTGCTGCAAGAACCATTTTCAATGGAATAGTGCCTTCCGCAATCACTCCCACCTCTTGGTAAAATGCCCGTGGTATTGTTAACCATAATAATCGCCGCTGCTTCTTTTTTCAATTTATTTAAAATATTAAAAAATTTAGTGTCATACCAAAGACACAAACCTTTCATATATTAAGAAGAAAGGTTTGTGTATTATTTAAATAGAGCCACGTCGTTTTTTAAATATATTCATGTATTTGTTTTTGTATGAAAAATATAAAAAAATAAGTACATATTTTTATTGAATTTCAGAGCAATTTATGAATAAATTTGTCTTAAATTTGCTGAAATTGCAATTAGTTAGCTGTCCAGAAAAGTACAGAAAAATAAATACATTTTTGTATTTTTAATACAAAAAATGTATTAAAAAAAACTTTTGATTCAAGTTTGTGAATAAATGATCTGTAGCAAATGAGGTTTATAGCGTAACGGTCTTGTACTCGGGAGGTGTGGGTTCAAATCCCACAAGAAACATTTTTTTTTTTTAGCTAAATATGTATATCCATATTATACATATTATATCATCGTTGTGGAACGAAAAGTCACCAAATACATTTTCAAAATGCCAAATAGCCATTTACAAAAATCTTTATATATCTGTCAATTTCTGTCTTTACCACATGGTAAGAAAATGTAAATCTATCAATTGATATTTCAACTTTAAAAATGCATCAATTACTTTTTATAATATTAATTAACAAACTCGAAATTTAAGTTTTTCATTAAAATGTATTTGGTGACTTTTCGTTCTACAACGACGATATATTAAATAGGCGAATATGATTACAACATTTTGGACAATTTAATGATATTTTTAATTATAAAGACGCATACTAATTAATAAAAACGCATAAGAAGTGAGTTTGGTTGCCTTATTAAGGGATATCCTTACAAATCACTGATCATAAATAGGGTTTTCAGGGATATTTCATATTACAACACGAAATTTTTTTAGTTTCAAATTACCACAGCAATAAAAAGATAATACATATATCCTCAGCAATTATATATTGTCACATTAATACCACTTTTAGAACTTCTACACATGTTTTATAACCACAATATTTCACACAAAATATAAATTTTCCATGTTGTATCACAATAGAAAAAAAAAATGCAAACACAAATACAAATAACAAGCACAAATTACATATTTTTTTCTTTTGTAGGAAAACAGAAAATAAGTACGCTTTTCATTAAAAATTAAGAAAATAAATACATATTTAATTGAAATGTATTAAAAATACATTTTTTTGAAACAAGTGCATAAATTGTATTAATTTTAATACATTATTTTTTTGAGTGTATGATTGAAATTTGTAGTACGCACAATTTGATTGTAATGAATGTGGAAAAATAGTGAAAAATGGTAGTTTTAGACCCAAATGAAAAATGTTAGGGTGTTCAATTATATTTGTTTATGTATTTAGTTATTAATAACGGTTATAAAGGTTACAAAGCCGGATTTAATTCGCCAGCATAGTTGATAGTAAATCTTTCGATTGTCTTCAAAGTAAAAATTTGTTTAATATAAAGCCGTCATGACATTATAATTATTTACTATTTTAAAGTAATTTCTGTATTTCGAATCGAATGATTTCACTGTTCGGCTCAAAATTCTCCCTGTTTTCATTCATATCATTTCTATATAATTTGAATGTGCTTATTCGAACTGCGTTTTCAGTTTTTTCCCTATACGTTTTTTCCCTATTTTGAGAAAAACGCATTTTATATTTTTTGCATTTTTCACTGCATTTTACGAACAAAATTTTATATGAAAAGAAAGTTATAACCCAGGAATAAATCAAGGAAGTCCACAAAAATAATCTGTTATATTTAAAAAATTTAGAAAATAAGGGCAATTTATGAAGTTATCGGAAAAGAATATTTAGTAAAAAATAAATGTTATATTTTAAATCATTGGTAATGAGAATACCTATTTCGACCATGGTATTGCTTTTTCTGTGTCCTTTCTACTTTTTGAGTTATATGCATTTAAAAAACTTAACTGTGAATTAATATTTGTCTTTTAAATTAAGATAATGAATATATATTTATTAAAATATTTCTATAGAATTTGTATTCTGGAGATATTGCAACAGAATATATTGATGATGTGAATGAAATATACGATGCATTATTATAAGGTTTTAAATTATGTTATTTAAAAAGAACGATTGAAATATCGATTGATTTTAATTGATATTTTAATGTATTAGTACACATTTCGCATTATTATAGAACATTAGAAATAGTATGTTAATAATTGTTATCATATATTTAGATATAACAGTAAAATACTGCTATAATTAATATTTTTTAAAATAAAAAGTGAATTATTTTTTACAGTTGAAATTCAATCAAAAACTTATTTATCCCAAAAATCAAAAAGGCACCGAAAAGTAATACCATTGTCGAAATGTGAAGAATCTATAGTAATTTTAATATTTTAAAATTACATATTTTTTATTAAATATGATTTTCCGGTGATTTTACAACATCCTTTTTTATCAATTTTTAAACTTTAACCGGTTATTGCAACCAAATCCTAAACGCCATTCAAGTTGACTTGTTTATGGACAACAACTATTTTAATTTTTATTCAATGACTGTTCAGTCTTTTTTTAAATGCAGTGAAAAATACAAAAATAATAAATTGCAGGGAAAAAACTAAAACGCAGTTCGAATCAGCACATTAAAATTATGTAGAAATGATATGAACAGGGAGGAACAAAAGTGCTAATTTTGTCGAACAGTGTTATTAGTCGAAAGTGATGTAATTTTTAACAGTTGTGAATTTGTTAAAAGTCAAAAAGCAGGTGATTCATTATTATTGATGTCAGTGTTTTAAGATTTTAGTCCATTAAATGTTAGATTTACTTTTTCACGAAATGTGTATAAAAACATTGAAAGACTTTTGAATAAACTATTAAAAATTGATCTACAGCATTTTTGTAATCCCGAAAATCTCGGGCTGAGTTTTTCGGGACTTATTTCACTCAAATCCCGGGATTGGCATCCCTAGTCCGTACCAGTCACGCAAGTAAGTGTAGAGCATTTCTTCTTTGGCTTATAATGTGTATTGCTGCCATTGCGATTCAACGTCGTAACATATGTAATCGAGGATTCAATGATAGTTCGAATGAATAGACTTTTTTTTTGTAAACACAATATGTGAAGATATTTGATACGGATACAACTATATATTTCAATTTCAGAACTGACGATGAAGGATCGTCGACCTCAAAAAAACACGAATTAATTTCCTATTTAATAACTCAAGATATAACATATTTCATATATTAAAGAAAAAATTGATAATTAAAAGTTTAAATTTATAAATATGTATGTTTTTTAAAAACAATTTTGCAACTTAACTGTTTAATATCATGGAACCCAAATGGGAACCGGAACCGTTTGATTTTTCGGAACCGGAATCGTTTTAAAAATTTTGGATGGAACCGGAACCGATATTCCAAAGAGTTTTCCTCCCTGGTCACAAGTGTGGGTACACAAACGAAATAAAATTTACTCAGGAAACAGTTATACACTTTTGTATTTATATTAAAAAAAAATAATTTTTAAATTTTCAAAAAATCGAGTACAAAATTTTCAAGTTGGTTCTATTTTGTTATCAGTTTCCCTATAAATGTTACACCGAGGAAATAAAACTTTAAAATCACTTTAAACTACGGTGCAAAACACTTCATAATTAAAAGTGTGCATGTATAAACTTTAAATTTCAAAGGTTTACTTAAAATTTTATATTTTAATGTGAAACTTTAAATTTCTAAAGTGTAACTTTTATTTTTTTTGTAAGATTACAAAAAGTACTCTCAATAAGCGTCAGACCGTATGGTCATTGCCTGCGTTACCTCTCTTTTTCTCATTATTCATCTTTGTTGTAACTCTTAACCATTTCGACATTCCTTTTATTCGCATAGTTCATTAAATTGTGCTTATGAACTATGTTCTACTGGCATGAAGAGAAATTGTGTTAAAATGATATACATTGAATTTTAATGTGATAAATTTCAAATTAAAGAGTTGCACTTTAAATTCGTCAAAGGTTAGTGCGGTAGCTCAAGGTTAGTACGTTGGACTGCGAGCCGAAAGGTCCCCGGTCCAAGTCTGGACTGGGGCTAACAACATCTTTTCATAGAAACATTTTTCTATACCGCGCTACCTCTCGGCAGTAAATGGCAAACCTACGAGAGTAAAACATTGCCTATGAAAAGCTCTCACCCGCCGTTCGGACTCTGCAATAAACTGTAGGTCCCCCTTTTTGAGTGAAAATATAACATGCACAGCTCAAAATGGTGCGAGAGCTCGGCCTAAGTTCTTATAGGATTGTAGTGCCAAACTATTATATTTTTATTTATATATCAAATGTTTTGTCACTTAGAGAAAATTAAAACAAAAATACAAAAAATCGATTTTTTTGGAAAAATTTTTCGACAGCGGCGCTTCCTCGTTATCACTTTTCCTATAAATGTTATAGATCAAGTATTGTGTCACACACTAAGAAAACAAAGATGTTTACCAGAAATATTACAGCCCTATAATATAGGAAAATGATAATATAGGAAAATTCCTACCAAAACGGTCGGCCGATATCGAACCGAGGAAATGAAGGTTTCTCGTTACGAGAATTTTTTGAGAATCGAAGCGTTCTAGAAACTCTTAACGACAGAATGGGGCTTTATAATTGGTCAACTATATATGGCATCCACAATGACAATAAAAAAAACAGAAAAATCAAATTTCTTTACCAATCACTCTATTCTTTTCTATTATGCCCTTCGCATCATGGTCGCCACCATCTCATTAATATATTTTTTTTATTATATTTTAATTTCGTAAAACAATTACTAACCATCACCATTTTCCATTGCAATTTATTTTGTGTGATTTGCTTCTACTTACTGTATTAATTTGTCGTATATTATTTTCATATTCAATTTCAATTTAAACAAAATAATTTTCGAAAATGATGTGTTTTTTTTTTATTTCTGAACGAAAATATTTCTGACATCAAAAACAAAAATAAATAAAAAATGAAAATTCAAAGCTCACTATTTCCCTACAATTATGAAATAATGAAATAAAGTGAAATTAACATAAAAATATAAAAAAATAATGTCCAGTCTATTTATTTTAAACAAAAGTAAATACAGCCATAAAGAAAAGGTCACTGGACATCTGGTGACCTTATTTTTTAAACCAGAAACGATTCGCAATCAGAAGATCTAATATTTATTAACAAAGAAACGAAAATCGTTGCTTTTATAATAATGAAATTGACTTAACTCTTGCGGACACTGACATTACTTGAACGCCAAAGGGGTGTTCCAACAGTTCGGACCTTCATATCATTGAAAGGAGGTACAACTTAATTTTCAAAAATTAGTTTCAATATAACAACGAGATCATTTTTTTTTTCTCGTAGACATTTCAGAAACCTTCTAAACAATTGAATACAAAAATCATTAAAAATTAGTTTCGATATAATAACGAGATAGATTTTTTTTCTCGAAGCCACTTCGAGAATTGTTCGATACACTGGAGGCTCCGAGTCGTGGTATACTGGGTTTTAAATAATTTAAATCGAATTTGAGAAATATTGCTAGCAATCATTTTTAAAATTTACGATTACGTATAACAACCAAATATGAAAATAGCTAGGGTAGGAAAAGGTACTATGGATTTTTATATATGGGCATTTCCATGATGACGTTCGCGACAGTCGTACGTTTCAAAGAGATGATAAACAAGGAAAAACTTATATTTATTTTTACTTTTTTATATTTTTGTGTAGGGAGTAAGTAGCTCTATATTTAGTAAAAGAGAAGAAAACAATCGAACCGCATGGTACTAAAATATAAGCAATTAAAGACGCTAGCGTGACGCGACATAAGTAGAAGTGGTTTGCTTCATGTTTTACAAAAACGCAAAAATCTGAGAATTGCGTCGGTCTTTTCTGACAAAACTTTTTTTAATATGATATAAAATAATTTAGGTTTATTTTACAATTTGCTGAATTAATAAAACTTGTTTTGATTAGTTTTTAAAACCCATAGTTTGGAACGCGCTGAGACCTGGCGTGACGCGACTATTTCCTATATATTGTATATATGTATATATGTAAATTTTTTATATTTTTAATTTATAAAATAAAACATATTATACATTGTATTTGGTGATTTATTTTTGAAAATTACAATGGTTTGCATGCAAATTCAATTAATTAAATTTTATATGAAATTATAGGACTAGCATCGATTTTTTATTAAATACTAGTTGTCTACTGTACTTTATTAACTAAAAATTTCATCTACGTCAAACACATATGGTATGCCCCGATTACCAGAAAATCTTAGGAAAATACTACCATATTAATTATAAATTTATTTATTTGTTTGTAAGTGTTTAGTGTTTAATATTACAATTTAACTAACTATTCAATGTTTATATTTACATAAATATATTTGCATAATGTGTAAAAAAATAAAATTATCATAAGTCTATATATTCAACTTCATATTATATGTTAATGTTAATAATTTGATATCAAATTAAACCTTGCGATATTATTTATTCACACTAATATTTTTCTGATAAATATCAATGTGGTCAAAAACAAAAATAAAATCATCTCGATATCGATATCGGATTTTGAGACATAACATTTCAATTTTTATTCCAGCGACTGCAAGCGATATCCTTCATTCACACTAACTTATTTCTAATCACTATCAGTATTACCAAAAAAAAAAAAAAATCATTTCGATATCGTAAAAATTCTTATTTTAATTATAATTTCACACATTTGTGTATTTCTTTGTAAATAAAGAACCACAAGCCATATCCTCCATTCATACTAATTCAACAGTGTAGTAAAAAATTAAAAATACAAATATTCCGAAACGGATCCGGATTTTAAGAAATCTTTTTTTACAAATTTATTAAGAAACAATATATTAAATATTATAATGCATAACTGTACTTTGATATTTTCTAATTTCATTAAAATCAAATGAAATCAGTGAAATCTACCTATTAGTTTTGAAGATATAATTTGATGTGACGAATCAAAGTTTATAATTTTATAGAAAATTGGCTCTGCTTGACTTGATTCCGTTTTTTTTTTATTTTTTTTTTAAAGCCTTCAAAATTTCAAACATTTCCTACAACTTATGCTTTTTTACCAGGTCGTGTGTTTTCTCGTTCTACTCGGGCATCAAACCAAGCCCACCCCTTCGTAGTCCACTCGACTCTCAACAGAACCACGCATTATACAGAATTCGTTCTTCAGTCGCACGACACGTTTGTAGAACAAACTCCCTGTGTCCGTTTTTTCAGACATTCTTGATATTGGCAAGTTCAAAACAAACATTCACCGACACTACTCCATCTCTCCCCCCTCCACTTAACCTATCATCCCTTCTTACGATCAACACTGTGCATTGCATGAATAGGGGGCATCCCCTGAGCAATGGTTAATTGTAAAAAAAAAATATGAAAATAAGTGACCAAAATAGAAAGTTAACTTTGCTGTCCGTTTTATCAATATCCCAAATAGACAAACATACAACAAATTCACATAATATCTACATAAAATATAATGTCAATCATTCTACGCACCGGTGTGTCGCTTATGATGGAACATATGATTCAGTTTTTATTAAAATAATTGAGGCAATGAATATAGACAAAATGAGATGAATTTCAATTTAAATATGTATTTCATAAAATGGAATCATAAGTCTGAACAAATTAAAGCATTTATACACTTCGATATATGATTGCAAAATGAGATCATGATGCACACATGGCATGATAAACAAAAGATTTCTCATATTTGAATCATATCATTTAACGCAATTGATGGTATTTAAAATTTCAGCATGCATAGTGAACTCATGAAATGACTTCACATATGTATCATGCTAACATATTTTATGAATGCATTATATGAAATTCATGAATGTCTGTCTGGGATGGTAACTAAGATAAGTCAGAAAGAATTGTTTGCCAACTTTTAATTTTTCGGCCACGATGGACTTTCCTGTGGAAATGCCCATATTCTAGAATTAAGACAGTATCCTTGTTATAAATCGCTATCGTCTTTATAAATTTTTTGAAGTTAAAATTGTACAACTTCTTGAGACTTTTTCGCGAATGAACTAAGTCCGACCAGTCATGCTGTCATCAAAGTAAACTCTGAAAAGAAATAATTGTCCATCACGTGTTGAAAATGTCAATCCCAGTAAATGTTATTTCCCTTTTACCATCCTTTTACACAATTGGGTTTACTTAATTGTCAAAATATTCCAATAGTTTTGCTGCAAATGTCCCGCAAAGCAGGATGTTTGCTATCAGTCAACTGTTATTGGTGTTGTGGCCAACTTCTCGTAACTATATGCAATATATGTCAAATTTAAAAAATACTAAGAATTTTGAGCCAAGGCGTAAATTTAAACTGATAGTTGCAGCAAGACTTTCATAAACATCTTGTTTTCTTATTGCATAGAACAAAATGAAATTTTTCCGCCTTCGTCGATTTGTCGTTGAGACTTTCCATATGCTTGTTATAGATCAAGTGTTGTGTCAAATTTGATAGAACGCCGCTTCAGCGTTCTATCAAATAAATTTATAAATTTCGTCGTAATTTACATAAAAAATAAATATTTTTCTCAACAATCAGCATTTCATTTTTTTTAGCATATTTACAAATCCCAAGGTTGCCAGAGTTGACAAAAACCACATAATTACAATCGTGGAATCATTACCTTTCATGTGAGTGTCAATATGACCATACCTATATGGACCGGTTTTCGATTTTCTATGGTACCACAGGGTCGACCGCGCACTAAATTTTATTCTAATGTTATTTATCTAATCGTATAAGTTTGTCTTTTGTGTATGTTCATATTTTTATGAGGTTGTTATATGAAGTTACATTTTTAAAAATTTGAATATATATTGTGTATATAAAGCAATTGATAATTGTCAAAAGTTTTAATTATTGAACAACAAAAAACACAGAAATTATTTTAACAATATAAATTTATCAACAAATTTTCCGTGACTCTGTGTCGTGCAAACAAATTTCCGCAAAAATGCAATTGAATAATTGCCTAGTTATTAAAATCGCGTGCATTTTAAACTTCAAAGTATAAATTGCGACGTTTTCAAAAATTAATAATTTCGGTTGCTCAGAAAATCTAATGCTCAAAGATATCTATGAAATATTTGGTGCACACAGATAAATGGAAGTTTGTAAGAAGAAAATATAAGGCTATCAACTGTCACAAATTTTGTCTCGGATATGTCATTTTATATAAAATTTACTTTATTTCCATTATAATTAACATTCCATGTCGTTTGCTATTAAACAGTACATATTTTGAATTTTATACATTATTAATATCAAACAAAATGACCATTTAAACTATAATTATAATATTGTCCAGCAAAATATTAGAATATTATAAGAAATGTTGAGTTGTAAGAAACATGAAATTTTAGAACTAACAAATTGGGTAAAAGGGTAGATATACTCCCCACAATATCTTACAATTGATTCAAAAACTTGCTTTAAAATTTAATGATATCGCTATACTTGCTATAAAATAAAAATATGCACACTAAAAAAAGAGGAATTATATAGGTATTTAATTAAAGGTTATATATGATTGGAAATAAAATTTTATTAATAGAAAATTGACATCTTCACACATATATAATAAATGGCTAGTTTAATATTTAGTTGGATAATAAAATATCCCCGCGCGTAACTTTAAAACTTCTTGCGTACAGAAAAAAGATATTTATTTACCATGATTTCTACGATGCAACTCACGGCTATCTTCAACATCTTTATCAGAAGGCTCATCTCTATTCCGCCAACTAATTGCAGAATTGGCATTCTCTTTATCTGGTTTTTCTAAATGCACTTCAGATAACTTTTCGTTTACATCATTTTCTCGTTGCTTTTGTTCTTGTTCTTGTTTATTTTTTTCATCACGACGCGACTGAGCTAAGCGTTCTTCAATTTCTAATTCCCGCGATGCTGTATCAACCGGTTTCGCTGCTCCGAAAACTTTAGCAGGTGCAATTCCACTTAATTTTTTTGCACTACCAGTCTCCTGATCGTCTTGATCGCTTTTAACAATATCTTCTCTTTCCGATATAGTACTTATTTCTGGTAATGGCAGTGTACGTGGTTTTAAATTTAATTTAGGTCTTGTTGAGTCTTCATCTGCACCATACCCGCTTCCCCTTCCTTTCTCCCTTTCATTGTCGAAATTTCTGCTTCGTGTGTTACCATCACGATATCTATCTCCTGAGTAACTTCCACGAACTGGAGAGGAATCATTAACTACTGAGCGTGTACCGGAGCGCCAGGATCCTGGAGCACCATTGTCTTGAGAGCTTTCAGTTCGACGTTCACGGGTGAAACCTCGGTCATAATTACTAGATTCTTGTGTCTGATTATCACGGCGCCAATTTGTAGAATCGCGATTTTCTCCAGAATTTCCAAAACCATCGTAGCCTCTTCGGTTGTTTCGTTGACGTCCTTGCTGATCATTTTCATTGGACAAATCAATACGAATACGACGACCCTTAATTACAGGATCAGGCAAACTTATGACGTGAATTAAATCATCTCTTGTATCAAATTCAACATAACCAAATCCGCGAACACGACCAGTCTCTCCATCTTCACGTGGCAAACGTAACGATATAATAGGAATAGCTCCAAAAAAGTCATATATATCATCTTCATTCGCATCAAAAGGTAAGTTTGTGACATAAGCAATAAATGGTGGTTTATGTGGAATTGAATCATCGTCAAATATTCTAGTAGCTCTAGGTGCTGTAGGAAGTTGAAAAACTAATGGGAGTGAAGTGCCGCAATCATCACTATCATCACCATCATAATTTCGTACTTTTTTTGAGACTTGCGTTGTTCCAATCGGTGTATCTGTGCCGTTTGACAGAAATGACTGCAATGATATAACAGTTCCTTTTCCTTTCTTGCCTTTTTTACCTAAAGAGAAAGAGTAAAACAGTTAAAATAATGATGTGCAGTGCTTTATTTAAATAAGTTAGTAATGTACAAAAAAAAAGTAAATGATTTTATACTCGTAATTCCAATTTTATCCTTAAGATTAAACCGAGAGTAACTCTTGCCAACAAGTGGTACTTTGAGCTCAGTAGGTTAAGGAATTGGGCGTTCTAGTATTGTTGGCATAAACAATGTTCATGTTTTCTAGTCACAGTCGTTAGCTAAACGCTGTTGAGAAAGAAAAGTCAGCTAAATAAACTTCAATAGTCCAGTCGAGCTGAGCATGTAGCATCGTACTCGCTTCTGGAGCTGTTATTAAATTGAGCGCTCGAAATGTAGAGTGCTTCTACGTTTTTAGCGGGTCATAGTTGCTTGCTCTCTAAACTATTTCGTTTGTAACGGTTCTTTTGTTTATATTTTAGTTATAAATGAAATAATCAAGGGAAATACTATTCTCTCCCAAAAACAAATTATCTCAGAGACAATTGAAGGGTTTGGTATAAAAAAAGTGTCATGTCCACATTTTTTCGAAATTGGATTTTTGATGACGTATGGTAGCTTTTTATATTTTGCGTCGTTTGGTACCAAAATCATCCATATCCGAAGTATATACACTGAGATACAACGATTTAAAAGAGAAATTATGCTATACACTATACATTTAACTTGTTTTATTTTATTAACTTAAATATGAATTAATACAAAGACCGCAAAAAAAAACAAAAACTCCTAGATAAAATGACAAAATATATCTAAAGTTCACTTGTTTGAAGTTGACATATGATTTGAGTAACTGATTCTATATTAATTTTACATAATTAGAAATATCCAATATATGTAAACAATTTGAAATTGATAAAATTTTGCACGAGGGTTCTCTCATATTAAACTAAGAAATATGCAAAATTTTAAACCTCTACCTTCTATGGTTCCCGAAATATGGCGGCTTAAAAAGTAAAAAAAATTGGTTTACGTACAAGGTCAATTAAGGTATCATTTAAAAGGTATAAAGATGTAAGTAATATGGCATTAATTTTATTTTTGTATCCGAAGGTTAAAGGTCACTATGACATGATTTACATTTTGGAATATTTCTCAAAAATTCATATTTTTAAAATTTTCAAAAAAATATATGTTAATCTTAATACCTTTCAAACGAACATGTTACTGATGTATGTATGTAAATTACTTGTTAAGATAAACGCAAGTTAACTTGATTACACATTTTTTTATTTATAACTCAGGAACCAATACACTTATAAAATTTAACACAAATGTTATGAAGAAAATAAAAAATAACATATATTTTTTTGAAACTTTTAAAAATTTGGGTTTTTGAGAAATTTAATTCCAAAATTTAGATCATGTGATAATGACAATTAACCTTTGGATACATAAATAAAATTATATGCCATAATTTTTCCTTATCTTTACACCTTATAAATGATACCTCAATTGACCTTGTACGTTAACTAGTTTTTAAGATAAATACAATAAAGTAGCCGCGGTAGCTCAGTGGTTAGTGCGTTGGACTGCGAGCCGAATGGTCCCCTGTTCAAGCCTGGACTGGGGCTAACAACATCTTTTCATAGAAACATTTTTCTATACCGCGCTACCTCTCGTCAGTAAATGGCAAACCTACGAGAGTAAAACCATTGCCTATGAAAAGCTCTCACCCGCCGTTCGGATTCGGCAATAAACTGTAGGTCCCACCACTTTGAGTACAAATATAACACGCACAGCTCAAAATGGTGAGAGAGCTCGGCCGAAGTTCTATACAGGACTGTAGCGCCAAAATATTATATTATTATTACAATAAAGTTAACACACCTTTGTGAGTTTTTACCCATTTACCCAAAATTTATAAATTGTCTTAGTTCACTATGGTACAGCATTTGTACCAAATTTGAATTATTTCTGAGGGGGTAGGGGAAATCCGTTCGTTGATTTAAGGACTGCGTCGAATAAAATTGTCCGTTACATATCTTCCCATAATGTGCTATTGCAAGATTCAAATTAAAAAATTTGATCATAGTAGCTCTGAATTAAAGGGCAGAAAATAATTTGTGTCAGTTATAGTCAATACAAAATTTATTTAATGCGAAAATGGCAAACGAAGTGGAAGTGCGAGAAAATATAATTAAAATTTTTCAAAAACAACCTACACGCATAGAAATATATTGTTAGATCCGACAATAAATTAACAATATGTATGTTCAAAATAGATCCCATTATAATATTGTGAATTTTTGTCGGTTTTAAAAATTGTATTGTTAATTTTAAAAAATATGAAATTGTTGCTGTTAACATTGGATATTGTCATTTATAAATATAATAAAATTGTCAACTAAAATATTTTATTGTCAAATTTCAATAAATCAAAACATTATTTTGTATATTTTTTATATTTTTATTTTATTTTATCATGATATTTAAAATTGCTCCATTATCAGCAAAGGCTATTTGTTCAAGCCTTGGGTTAAGCCAAGTGGCATGACGGCTATGTGAACGGGAGCTGTCGGTGGTCGCTTTGTACGCTGCTTTGAAGATCAATTATACGGCCAAACAAATGACCCTTGCATCATCTTTAGGCGTTCAAGTAGGGGTGGCTCGTATCCCTACTTCCGGTTCGCAGAAGTTATATAAATTGTAGGTCACAATAACAGTTGGCGGCTTCCAACACAATGTATGCCATGCATCTTGATGTTAATCATCGAAAGATTCTAAGGCGTCTGGGAGCATAGCTGAAATAAACCATATAAAACCAATCAAATATAACTATTAATAACTATATTTATTAATTTTATATGTAACTTACATTTGTTTTACTTAATTTGTTGAACGTCATTTTAGAAATTTTCAAATAATAACAATTTTTGGCATAACATACCAGAGATGCCACATTTTTATTTATTGTTTTTAAATGACAATCTCATATTATTAAATTTAACAATATATTTCTATGCATGTAGTTGGTCTTTTAAAATAATTGCCAAGGAGGTAGGGGCTAACCCTAAGACCATTTCTCGCGTTATCAACCGCTTTAAGGAAGACCTGAGTATTGATCGGAAGAAAGGTTCTGGTAAAAAAAAAGGCCCACATGATCGTGAAAATTCCAGGATTTTTGTCAGCTACCTGGGCAGGAATTTTATACAGCCGATTCTCGAGGAAATGTCGCTGAAAAATTCAAATCAAAAAAAAAATAACAAAATTCCCAAAAAAATTCCTTGTTTGGCAGGCAATTTGCAGTTGTGGAAAAAGGAGCAGCTCATTCGTGACATCGGGTACAATTAATAGCGAAATATATGTGAAGGAATGCTTGCAAAAGAGATTGCTTCCATTTTTACGCCAACATGAAGTGTCCACATTTTTTTGGCCTGACCTCGCTTCATGTCACTACAGCAAAACGGCCTTAGTGACATGAAGATTGGTGCCTAGAGAAGCCAATCCACCAAACTGTCCAGAATGAAGACAACAAAAAAAGTGGCCAAAGACCTTCAAGACTTTAAAAGAAAGTGGTCTTCAGCAGCTGTGAGGGTGTAGCGGACAATTTTATTCGACGCAGTCCTTAAAATGGAATATCCCTATAGCAGCTTTTACGCAGGAAACTAGTATGTTCAAGCCTGCCCATACCAGGTAAAGACGTTATTTCCTTTTTTTTTATTTGAAAAGCAACTCTAGGGAAAGGTAGCCTGTCTGTAGCAGGCAAAAATATTTTTTTTTGTAATTTCTGTTTTAAAGTTTTTAAAAGTAACTTTATAGCATGATACATATAGGTACGATCACTCTGACACTAGGCAAGTTTTTTTTGACAAAACTAAACTTCAAAAAACTTGCCTAGTGTCAGCTAAAGTAAAAATTTGAAAAAAATAAGAGAGTACCTGTAAATATTTGTGTATTAAGGTGTATTAAGGAATATTTTACTCCGTTCATATGCCGTTTGTTGTCCGTATTTTGAATATTCTATTTTAAATCCGATTTCACTCTGTAGTGACGTATACGTTTATATTCCGTTTGTTACGTTTGTACTCCGTTGAATACGGCAGCATATGTCGTTTTCAATTGTATTTTTTAGAATTTTTATTTCCTATTATTAGAAGTTGTGCAGCTAAAGTATAAGAAGTATCTATGAGCATTTTAACATTAACTAAATGTAAATTAAATTTTATGGCTGGCATTCGGCAAGAAATATGGCCATTTGTTCGTAAAAAATGTATACTGTAAAGCTTAAAATTTTTTGGACATACTCATATACGCAGTAGATACGAAGTGAAATGAATACTACCCTTAATATGTTTTTGCTTCCCAAGAAACAAAACGTATCGTATACGTGCAGCATATACGGAATCAGATTCCGTATATGCTGATCTAATTCTCTTCCAATCAATTCCAACAATGGCAAATTCTAATATGAGACGATCGTTCAAATAAAGAGTAAGAAATTCTAGGATATGTAATTGGAGAATGAGAAAAAATTTAATTTTTTGTCGCTTTTTTTTTAAGCTTTTATATAAAAAAAATACAACACAACAATAATATAATTTTTATGTATTTTACAAAAGAACAGTTTAAAAATTTCAATACTTAAGTGGAGACATGATGATTTAGAAGCTGACGGAAACATAAAAACTCTCAAAACGAACGTACTCAACGTTCCGTTTTATACATGAGTCACAAGATATACATTTTGAAACGAATTGTAGGCGATATCGTCGTTACTGGGAAATGCATGATTAGTGTTGCCTAAATTTATAGAAAATATTATTTGCAAAAAGTTAACATTTAGAGCCAGTTTTTCAGTGGTAGTTGAACTACATTTGTAGTTCAAACATTGTTTAAACTTAGAATCGTGTTTTTCCGTGAACTTTAAACGTACCCACGTAACCCACCGATGTCGGTGAGTTTAACTACGTTTAATCTCTCAATGTTTTTGACAGAAAATGTGGGATGCGCTCTTCACGCTCTGCAGTCCACGCTCATGCGCTCATTTGTCTGTCCATCGGTTTCCATTTTATTAGTTTTCTGGTATTATTCATTGCATAAAGTGACACAAAACGATTACACGCACAAATTCTCACTGGTATTTATTATTTCGTGCATTATACTATTCTCAATTATCATTGTAATTTCTTATAAATTTCGTCATTCTTGAACTTAAATATCAGCTGTTTTAAATAAGAAAAATAATCCTCTTCTTAAATGCTATTCACAATCGATAATTCGCAGATATTATCCAGTGCTGCCATATTTTGGCACTGAAAATCTGCTCGAATAGTTAAACTACGTAAGACGTTTAAGTAATCGTAGTTTAACTAAGTTTAAAATACGGATGAAAAAAAGGGCCGTGACATAACCCCCAAATTTTCTAATTTCGAATTTGGGGTTTATGTCCAACTATGAATTCGGCCATAACCCCCATTGGCGGTTATGTCCGATTTTATATTTTTGAATTATTTTTTTTAAATCAAATTTATTTTGTTAAATTTGTTTGTTATTGATATTTTTTAAATACATTTCTTTGTAAATTTGTAACTAAAACTTTTTGTAAATAAAATGTTGTTCTTCTCATTAATGTACAAAACAAATATAAAATTATATTTCCAAAAAATCGCGCGATTTATTGTAAATAAAATTAATACTTCTCTTTAATGAATAAAACATAGATATAATTTTTTTTGATATTTTTTGAATTTATGCGAAACTGAAGCAGGGCAGGCGAAATTTTATTTCCAAAAAAATCGCGCGATTTATTGTAAATAAAATTTAATTCCTCTCTTTAATGAATAAAACAAGGATATAATTTTATTTTGATATTTTTAGAATTTATGTGAAACTGAAGCGACGCAGGCCAAATATGAATTTCTAAAAAAAACGCACATGATAACATATTTTTTAGAGGTTTATGTCCGCATAGTAACGCGGACTTAAGCAACAAAATCGATTGGGTATTATGACCGAATTTTTTTGGGATTATGTCCGCGGATATCGGTGGACATAATGGTTTCCCAAAATAAAAATTTCTTGGCCCGGTTTTACAGTGAACACTTAAGTGTACATTTTTCCTCAAACTATACTTAAGTGTGAAAAATCGTTTCACAGCACAAAACTTATGTGCCCGATTTCCCCCACTTTAGTTTTACTTTTATTCTGTCAATTGAATATTTATGACATCATAATAATAAAAACTGACACTAACAAATTAAATTCTCCTTATTTTCGCGGATTATTAACCAAAATAAAAGTGATTCCAATTATTAGAGTAATTTTTCGCAGCCATAAATTATTCGGCTACCACCTTTAACTGCCGTTCTACGCGAAATTCACTTATTGTTTACATAATACAAAATTATTCGTATGTTACGAAATGAGAAATGTTTAAAATTATAAAACACGTAAAAATGCAATAATTTTATTTATAAAGATTGCATTATCACATCAATTTTTAAAATTTGCACTGCTTTAGACAAAAAAAAAAAGTAATTATTATGACAGAAAATTTAATATAATTTTGTTTTGTAAAAAAAAACATTTCTCATATATGTCGACAGCACGATCGTGCTGCTATATTTTTTAAAATATATTTGAGGCATTATTTTTCAAATCGGACACGTAATATTTTTGAAACTCTGGATTTGCTTCAATATAAATATATGTTTAATAATATTACAATTATATGATGGGCCCTATTATGATTAGCGAAGCGAATGGTTTTGGCGAAGCGAACGTCCAAAAAGCTATTACGGGTTACATTCGCCAGACTTCATTCGCCAAAAAACGGGAAAAGTTAAGCGAACGTAAAAAAACATGCAACACTCAACCGATTTTCATTCGCTTCAAGTGTCAAAATCAAGCGAATCAACAGTTCATGTGACGAATCGGCGAACGTATCTTTATCTATTGTTTTTCAGTTTTTCTGTTGATTTTTTTTTTCTTTTGTGCTTTTGTTTATTAGGCTTTTTCTGATTTTCAATTTATCTTATCCTTTAGTTTTTCTAAAAGGAAGTCTATAATTTTGAGTTTTTTGTGACCTAACTAATATGCCGGCCTCAGCAGTCCAGAGGTAGCGCGCTGGACTTGCATTCTGAAGGTCTCGGGTTCGAATCCCGGCTTGGGCATGGGCGCTCGTGGTGATATTAACCACAAAATTGTAGGGAATAGATTTCACAGTACAATGGATATAGTCTGTCTGAGTGCTGTGGAACTTAGTATTCCAAAAAAAAAAAAAAAACGTATAAAAAAACATTTTTTTCACACTTTTTAACACTAATAAAAGAAATGTCTGGAACTGGAACAAAAAACCGAAAAAGTGTTATTGTTCTGAATCGAGTTAACGTTTTTTAAACCATAAATTATATTAAATGTTTTTTTAATAAAAGAAAATAGATATTAAGATAAAATAGTATCTGTTCTAAAAAAAAAAAGGCAGTACTAAAAGCACGCAACATGGTACTATTTTTTGCAACACGGAAATCCGTCATTTGATCTGTCAATATTGAAAGTGTTGCTTACTTTTAAAACCATAAAAATTAGTACATTCGCCAGTTTCTTCGCCAAATTGCGTTCGCTTCACCAAAGCGTTCGCTTCGCCAAAAGCATTCGCTTCGCTAATCACAATAGGGCCCGATATTTTTTTATTTATTTATCCCTCCATTTTTATTATAAGAACCGACTTAGCAGTTGAGAGTACCGACACAATGGTGGGTAATAAGTTGGTCAAGGAATTGGTTAATTACACTGAAAATTAAAACGATGCTATATCCAAAACCATGGTTGAAGTATATACAGGTTAAGTCATCTATAAAATTCAGGCGCCAATTACTTTTTTTTGAAAACTGTTTGAAAGACTCAACATTTGTTTACGAAAAATTTAAAACAAAACATCAATGCTTTGTTTACAAATTCATAAAAAAATGTAAACTCAAAATTTTAAAATATCTGAATTTCAACATTTGGTAATTTGCAAGCTGTCCGTGGGCTCCAGAACAACATTGCAGTTTATAACAAAAGTGAAATTGTGGTGTGAAATTACAACAACTTAGCAAAATTAAAGTGCAAAAAACATAACCTTGAAATAAAGTTTAAATTGTCAACTAATTGTTGTATTTTTTAAATTTTCTTATTGACATTCTCAGCATAGTGTATGCCAACTAACTGTCTAGATGAACTAACCTGTATATACTTCAACCATGTCCAAAACACATAACATGCGCCTAGTCGTGTGAACAAAAAAAAATGTTTTTATATAGATGTGCACAAATGACCACTCAACAAAAGAATGTTCTTTATATAGAATTTAACGAGAAAAATTATAGCCTTAATTTAAAAAAGAAACTCTCATTTAGTAAAAAAAAAATATTTGCATATAATAGTTACATGTTACTGAAAAATATACTGATATACTGATAAATTTGTATAACGCAATAAAGAAATGGATAGAGCATGTTCTAGCAGGCGTGTTCTAGCATGTTCTAGCAGGCGATGACGACAACTACTCCGCCGATAGAGAAGACGGCTTGACAACCCCAGTTGCTGACGACGGCGTTGACATACCGATGCATGACCGTGATGAGGTCTGCACAGCAATCAACAGAATGAAAAACAACAAAGCCGCATGATCGGATGGTCTGTCTGCTGAGTTGTTTAAGACCGGAGGCGTTGAGCTCATATGGTCAAAAGAAAGCATGCCCAGCGAATGGAATCTCAGTATACTCTGCCCAATCCTTAAGAAGGGGGATCCCACCATACGCGCCAACTACCGTGGGATAAGTTTCCTCAATATCGCGTATAAGGTTCTAACTAGCGTATTATGTGAAAGACTGAAGCCCATCGTCAACGGACTGATTGGAACTTATCAGTGCGGCTTCAGACCTGGCAAGTCCACCATAGAACCGATTTTCACATTGCGCCAAATCCTGGAAAAGACCAAAGAGAGGCAGATCGACACTCACCACCTTTTCGTCAACTACAAAGCTGCCTTCGACAGTCCGATAAGAAGTCGCTTATACGCCACCATGTCTGAGTTCGGTATGCCTGCGAAACTTATAAGGCTTTGCAGGATGACCCTGAGCGACACTCGTTGCTCAGTTAGAATTGGGAACAACCTCTCCGATACGTTTAATACCGAACGAGGTTTCAGACAAGGTGATACCCTATCGTGTGACTTCTTCAACCTAATAATAGAGAAGATTGTAAGAACTGCACAACTCCACCACAATGGCACTATTTTCAACAAAAGTTCCATGTTGCTCGGGTACGCTGATGATATCGACATCATTGGGCAGAGTGTACGAGCAGTCAGTGCAGCATTCCCCAGTTTAGAGACGAAATCGCGACGAAGTACCTGGTGTAAACAAACAAAGAGTCCCGACGTCACTATAACAACCACAACTTCGAAGTTGTGAAGGACTTCGTCTACCTAGGTACCAGCATCAACAAAGAAAACAATGTCAGCATGGAGATTAGCAGAAGAATAACTCTTGCCAACAGGTGTTACTTTGGGCTCAGTAGGCAATTGAGGAGCAGAGCCCTCTCTCGACGGACAAAAATTACGCTCTATAAAGCGCCCAGCCCATTCAATACTTTGTGTCCGTTACTTCAACGTATTCAACTGACGCGAGAGTATACGGAAAGCGGTGACCTAATCAAAACTTTATATCCGGAGAAGATTTTTGTTTTTGTTTGGTTGATGTAGCAAAAAATGCAGTAGTACTTAATTAATTATGTTTTCTAAAAGATTTTAAATTTATTTTATATCAAATATTAAAAAAAAAACACACACAAAAGTAAATATTTCAAATGAAATTTATGTCAACGCATTCAACGGAACAGAAAAGATAAAAGTTGTCGAACTTTTTTTTCCGTTGCGTAATTTTGAACGCATACTTTGTTATTGGGTCTCTTTTTATACAAATTCATACACCGATGAGCGAACTTTAGGAGCGTTCGAGAGAGATTCTTCGGAAAATCTATGGCCCGATATGCGTTGAAAACGAGTACAGAATCAGATGCAACGACGACTTGTATGAGCACTACGCCGACATTGACACAGACAGGCACATTAAGATCCAGCGCCTACGCTGACTTGGACATGTCGAGCGTATGGATGAAAGCGCTCCAGAAAAAATGGTGTTCAATAGTGTACCCAGTGGTGGTCAACGTAGGAGAGGGCGTCCGAACCTCCGGTAGAGTGACCAAGTGCCAGACAACACTTGGAGTGCAAAACTGGCGCCAGCGCGCGCAATGCAGAAGCGACTGGAGAGAGGTAATTGATGCGGCCGAAACTCATCATCCCAAGAAACATTTTAACTTAGCTCCGTAAATGAACGGAATCACAATTCCGTCTGTAACAGTAAGTTTACGGTACGTACAACACGGATCCGTCGATACTTGAATGAAAACGGAAAATTTACGGCATTCCAAAAAAACTCCACTCCGTTTAAATGCCGTTTATAGTCCGTAATTCCAACATACCGTTTTTCTGCCGTTTTCACTCCGAGGTGACGTATACGTTTAAACTCCGTCTACTACGTGGTACACCGTTTTTATGTCGTGTGTACTCCGTTATGTACGGACACCATACACCGATTTTATTCCGTTTTTACTCAGTTGTTTATTTAAATTTTTAGTTCGTGTATTTACTAGCAGTGTAGCAGATCTGCATGTGAATCAAAATAAATTATGTAAGTTAAATACACATACAATTAATAAAATATTTAATGGTAATAACAACTATTTAGATAATTAATGAAAAAAACTGCTGTATTGGACATGTTAAAGCTGAAATGCATTTGTTTTATCCTAAACGCAACTATGGTTCGAATGACCTAAGAAAATTCGGCAAGCGTTCGATCAGCCAAAACCTGACGGGTTTCGCAACTCCTAATGCTTCTTCAATATAATTTGGCGACATGCTGCTGCTCAAGAATTCCGTTTGTTGGTCGCTGTCTCCGGCAGTTTTCATCAATTTTAAAAAATTATTTTAAAAAATTATCAAACGTAAGTAAAATTGACTTTTGAAACCATATTTGCCACTCTATAAGACATTTTTCTATTTGTGGAGTAGTTGCCAGTTATATACAAAATTTCCCATTTGTGGTATTTTTAATTTGCTGTAGAAAAAGGGAAATTTTGATATATAATTTGTGGTATACTTTAATTATTTCGTATCTCTGATTTCTACTAATAGTTGAATTACATTGGTTAGAAATTTCTTCTGATTAATGAGCCTTATCGTGAACACTTGGGGAATATTCTATTCCCTCGGTAAATCTCCCAGGAAAAGCAATTCCTGCGGAATTTTGTTCAAAATTCGAATGCCGTTTTACAATATGGCCACATGTTTTTTTAAGCGTTTTTTGGTTATCTTTATCATTTCAGATAATAAAGTTGTAAAATAATAGTTGAGATATAAAATATGTATACAGATCTTTATTATTTGCAGTTAACTATATTTTTATGCACAATTTGCAATTAGAACTGAACATCAGACAACGCTAAATCAGCTATTTTGCCAAATGTCAAACAGTGTTGTTGGATAAAATTGCGTTGTGTTGTGAAAATAAATATTGAAGTTAAAATTATGTTAAATTGCAATTAAAAAGTATATAAAATGACTCTTAATTGTAGTTTTTCATTTAAGAAAATGTTGTGATTAGATTGCGTTCATTTTGAAAGAGTTTAAAAAAATTAAGATATTCCCCAGCCGGTGAAGTTTTTGCGGTGGTTGAATATATCTGTAATTTATTTGTGCAGAAATATGTAAATAACTTTTATTTAAATAATGTTGGTGCTATCCATAGATATTTGTTAACATGTTATAAATAAAAGTATATTTAATTATAGTGTGTTTTGTTTTTAATTAATTCTTTTCCCCGATGAAAAAGTGGCGGTATTTTTTCGGCGAAACAGGGGTAATTTTTCCTCCAAAATGTTGTTCATGATACGTAGTTTTTTTAGGGAAACATTTTTTCCCTTTTCAAACATTGTTCACGATACCTATTTTCCACCAAGGGTAAAAATTCCCTGAGGAATTTTATTCACGATAAGGCTGAATAAGTTAATAATAAAAAAAAACCTGTTTAATTTGTTTATTTATTTACAGATGTTTAAATCCATAAATTCAAAGATACAGATGTTAATGCAGTAATTTAAAGGAAACATTTTTAAATATATTCATTAATATTAATTATTTCACGTAATTGTATGCAAACATATATCTTTAATATTTTTAATGTTGTTTCAATTGTACTTAATTTGTAATTAATTTTAGTTTATAACAATTCCAGTATTTTAAATCCAGACAAATATATAGAAAAAAGTAATTGACTGTATTTATTCTAAATAAATTAAAACTTTTAATTTAATTTAAAGTATATATATGAAAAAATAAGATATTCCGTATTTTTAAAAAAAATACGACATAAGTACATAGTACACTCTAGGGATGTCAATCCCAGACTATTTTTCAATCCCGAAATTTCGGGACTAAAAAATTAGAATCCCGGGATCCCGGAATTAGTCCCGGGATTTTAAAAAATAATAGCAAAGGCATAAAATAACCATATCTATGTTTGAATAAACAATTATAATGCTTAAGGCTCAAACAAAACTCATATGTTCGAATGCATCTGTGTTTAGGGTGGGTATGCAAATGGTATGGTATTCAAAATACAAAATCCGCGATATATAAACCCCAGTTGATCATCAAACATTTTTTTAATACTTTTTAATGACATTTTTTTTTTTAGTACAAATATAAGTAAATTTTAATTTTGAATAAACAATCAAAATTTTATTGGGATATTGGTTTTTTGTGGAAAACAATATTTTATAAAAAAAATTTAAATTAAATAAAAATAGTGATTTTTAATTAATAAAAATTTTAAAATTTTTTCAATTTAAGAACGTGGAATATTTATATAAACGCAATTGTTTGAGTGGATTTTATACTGTTAGTTTAATCGAATTCAGATTTTGTAAAAAGATTTATTCTCGCTCAAATAGATTTTATATGATTGAAATTTGTAGTACGCATAATTTGATTGTAATGAATGTTGAAAATGTTAGTTTTAGACCCAAATAAAAATATGTTAGGGTGTTCAATTATATTTATTTAAGTATTTTGTTATTAATAAAGATTATAAAGGTCACATTCAGAGACAACAGTTCCAGTTATATCGCTATTCGAAACTCTGATTTAATTCGCCAGCATAGTTGAAGTAAATCTTTCGACTGTTTTCAAAATAAAAATTAATTTAACATGAGACCGTCATGATATTATAATTATTTACTATTTTTAAATACTTTCTGTATTTCGAATCGAAAGATTACACTGTTCGGTTTAAATTCTACCTGTTTTCATTCGTAGCAATTCTATATAATTTTAATATGCTTATTCGAACTGCGTTTTTAGTTTTTTCCCTATACTTAACGTTTTTAATAAAAACGCATTTTATATTTTTTTTTTGCATTTTTAACTGCATTTTACAAACAAAATTTTATATGAAAAGATTATACAGCTATTGATTTAAAATGAATACGGTTATAGCCCAGGAATAAATCAAGGAAGTCCACTTGAATATCGTTTATGTTATAAAATATATTATATTATGTTATAAAAAATAAATGTTATATTTTAAATCATTGGTAATACTAGAGAGAATACCTATTTCGACCATGGTATTGCTTTTTCTGTGTCCTTTCTACTTTTTGAGTTATATGCATTTAAAAAACTTAACTATGAATTAAAATTTGTCTTTTAAATTAAGATAATGAATATATATTTATTAACATATTTCTATAGAATTTTTATTCTCGAGATATTGCAACAGAATATATTGATGTGAATGAAATATATGGTCGATGCATTATTATAATTATGTTATTTAAAAAGAACGATTGATTCAAATTGATATTTTAATTCAATAGTTCGAAAATTACCATCATAGTTCGCATTATTATAGAACAGTAGAACAGTAGTACATAATAATTGTTATCATATATTTAGAAATAACAGTAAAATACTGCTATAATTCATATTTTTTAAAATAAGAAGTGAATTATTTTTATACATTTGAAATTCAATAAAAAAAAAATTATCTCAAAAATGAAAAAGCCACCGAAAAGTAATACTTTTCAGTCAGTAATACCAATTTTAATTTTTATTCAATGTCTGTTCAGTCTTTTAATAAAATAAAAGTTTTTTTATTAAATGCAGTGAAAAATGCAAAAATAATAAATTGCATTTTTCTCCAAAACATTACGTAGTAGGGAAAAAACTAAAAACGAAGTTCGAATCGGCACATTAAAAGTATGTAGAAATGATATGAATGAAGACTCATTATTTTTGACGTCAGTGTTTTAAGATTTTAGTCCTATAATTTTAAATTTACTTTTTCACGAAATTTGTATAAAAACATTGAAAGATTTTTTAATAAATTATTAAAAATTGATCTACTAGCGTTTTATGTAATCCCGAAAATCCCAGGATTTAACGATGATCCCGGTATGAGTTTTTCGGGACTGATTTGACTCAAAACCCGGGATCCCGGGATTGACATCACTAGTCCACTCAACGGAGTACACTCCGTTTTATAGAAATTATGCGCACCGCATACGGCACAGAAACGTAACGTCGACTACGGAGTTCACTCCGCTTTATTTTGAAAATACGGTACATTAACGGTGCGTCGATACTGTATGAAAAACGGTTTCGAACACCGTTTTCGATGTCACGTTTTATCCGTTCTCTGTACCGTATACGGCTCCGTAATACGGTACGTTTACGAAATCTGATTCCGTATATGCTGTAGCGTTAACGGCACGTATACGGTACGTTTTGTTTCTTGAAATGGGTTGTAATGGCCAAATAAGTAAGTAAGTAAGTAAGTAAGTAAGTAAGTAATAATAATAGTTTGGCACTACAGTTCTATAAGAACTTCGGCCGAGCTCTCTCACCATTTTGAGCTGTGCATGTTATATTTGTACTCAAAGTGGTGGGACCTACATTTATTGCCGAATCCGAACGGCGGGTGAGAGCTTTTCATAGGCAATGTTTTACTCTCGTAGGTTTGCTATTTACTGCCGAGAGGTAGCGCGGTACAGAAAAATGTTTCTATGAAAAGATGTTGTTAGCCCCAGTCCAGGCTTGAACCGGGGACCTTTCGGCTCGCAGTCCAACGCACTAAGCCTCGTAAGTAAGTAATAAAGAAAATTCTATTACCTTTAAAATGAGACCAAACTTGAAGCTATACGATGCACAGATGCAAAGTTATATAATTTTTAAAAAAGGTCTATGCGAAATATTATCATTTTTTAGACACCCTGTATTTTCAGACCTATAGACAAAAAGTAAAAAAATATATGGGTAAACTTATTTTCAATAATCAATCCATAAAAAAATTTAAGCAAATTGTAAAGGGCAACTGAATATTTTAACAAAATCCGTCCGATTTGAAAAAGAACGCCTCATTTGCACTTAAGGTGAGACTGTGAAATGCACCAAAACTTAAGTCGATGAAATATTTTAAAATTTCCTCAACTTAAAACTACTTAAATGCGCATTGTTATTCTGTTATTGATTCTTGTGTCAGTAAAATATATTTTTTTTTAAGACATTGAACAATATGAACAAAAATAACTTTATTTCAAAAACTGAAATCAAAACCGTAACATGGAACCGGTATACCGAAATAGTTTTTTTTTATAAAAACTTAAAACCGCAATATTTATTCGGAACTGTAAACAAACCGGCATCGCAGACAACAACGCGCCTGTCTTGACCTTCGAGCGCTGTTGTTTTTTGCCGAACTTAATTTATGTTGATACGCAAACAAACACAACGGCTCGGTCTACAGAGTTTCGAACTGTTACGCTAGCGCGCTACTCCGAACACCACAACATTTCGACCGCTCGGTTAACTCGCTCATTTTGTAAATTTGCTCTAAATGCATATTTAATGTTCCATATTTAGTAACACATGCATAAAATTAAATAATAAACAAGAATAAACGCAAAAACAACAAAAGAACTGTTGCAAACGAAATAATTTAAAAACGAGCAACTCCGAGCCGCTCGAAATGTAGGAGCGCTGTATATTTCGAGCGCTTCATTTAACAGAAGTTCGAGCAGCGAGTACGATACTGCATGCTCGGTTGGACGATTGAAGTTATCGTAGCTCGTGTTTCTCTTTTTACAGCAGCGAGTTAACGACTGTTGCACGGTACGAACACATGGACGCTGAAACATTGTTTATGACACAAATACATACGAGCGCGCTCTGTTTGCGTGCCCATTGTGCTTAAATAGGATTGTTAGATTTGTGTATCGTCCTCATATAAGTGACCATATTTCTGATTTTGTTATTAAGTTTTTAGGATGCACTTTTAATCAATGTATATCTTTTATACAAATGTAATCAACCGTCGTACATAGTTGTCATATTTAAATTTCTTCACTCGAGTCGTTATCATCACATAGCAATTGAAACTTTTGGTCAAATATATATTGACTCATGCTCAACTACATGAAAATAATGTTTTCCCACGAAACGACTCGTGGTTCCAAAAAAAAAAATCGAAATTCCGTACACCTACCCATTTGTAAATATGGGTATCAAATGAAAGAAAATTCTTCAAGGATGGAAAGTTTGTGGTTATTTTCAGGATTCGTATACCCTGGTGCCCTATATACCACTTTGAATGGTAACCACACATATGTGTAGGGTATTTATAGTCGGTTTTGACCGACTATAATTTTGATAATCCTAACTATCATAATAACACCTACTTTAAAATTTCCCATGTGATCTAACCTTCCCAACTGGTTTTAAGTTAAATTAGTATTAAGCAAATACTATTATGTATCATTATGTACTATCTATTATGTACCTCTATCAATATTAGCTCCTGTGTAAAATTAATTTTGTAAGCGGTATTCGAAAATATAAATAGGCTGTATTGCAGAGTCACCGACGATATGTATTTATTACCATAATATTTTTATTTAAATTTATTTTGTTTTTTGTTTTACCCGGCCACTCCCCTATATTTCAACGCAAAAGGATTTAACAAGGCGTCAGCCAACTATTCGGACCTATCACTAATTTAAAGTAGGTCTACCCTATAGGCCTACCCGCCTATATTTGGACGCATAAGAGTTTTGCAATGCATGTATTGGCTTGGAAGCATCATAAATTAGTCAGGAGTGCGCTGGGATCAACAGATAATTACTCATTTGTAATGGTCTAACGGAAATTCCCACCGGTGCTAGTTTCTAATATATAAGTGGAAATTCGCACCGGTTGTGTCTAATAGATAATTTTATATAAAAACTATAACTTGAGCAGTCTATTCATATCAGTGCCGTGCTACTTCGCCACAAAAAATTTGTTCCTTTGGGATTTGACCAGAACCCACTTGCATCATTGGACAATTTTTTGGAAACATTTGTTGCTTTGGGATTTAGAATTTTTTTGGAAATTTTCTTCCTTTAGGATTTGGCCAGAACCCACTTGCGTCATTGTACTTTTTTTTGAAAAATGTGTTCCTGGAAACCATGTCATCAATGAAAAATGAACAAATTTAGTTCTAATACTATATCATAAATTGAATTTTACCTTTCACTTTTAGTTTAGGGTATTCAAATAAACCTATGAATGTTACTAGAAAATATGAACCCATAATACTACGTATTACAAAACATCCCATATTAATTCTATTTGACAATATTTTCCGATATCTATTTTAAACTTAATTAAGTAATAAGGCAAGGGTCAAAATTGTGTTGTAATTCTATTCTGATAAGGACATATTATGCATAAATCCTTTACAGAATGTTCAAGTCGAAAACACAAATGAAATGCTCGATAAGATGAATGAAACTAATTTATTTAAATATCCAATGCAGTTTCCATAAAAAATATATTTTTTTTTTTTTGCCGAATTTGTCTCAAGTTCTGTTGACGATTTATATAACTCGAAATATAAATCAACATAACTCCAGCACAATGTAGAAACGTGTTTAAATATTTCTTAATATTATTTAAAATTAAAAATGTGCTTTTGTTCGTAGATACAATATAAATGTGTTTCTGATCGAGGGAAATATAAAAGTTATGCTTCTGTTTGTGGAGAAAATGTGAATGAAGTTCTTGTCGTGCCTAAAACAATTTAATGCTTATATTCGTGGATAAAATAAATGTTATCTTGTTTTAATGATTTTTTTTTTAAATGTCGTTTTTCGTAAGCAAATTGAAACGTGTGGGGTTTCGTATGAGGCGTCGATATATTGGCAATCGTAAATTTAATGTTTACTTTTAATTCCAAATTTTTAAAATTATTTTAGTATTCATTTCATGACTTAAGGCATAGATTTATTTTAAAATCCTGGGAATTCATGTATGTAACGTGTAATATATGTTTGCTGCAAAACATAATTCTTCCCTGTGTATACATGAATCAAAATTGTAGTCATACGATATCCAACCGGATTTTGGATTATATCAAAGTGGGTTTTTTTCCCCGACCTATACATAGTTGTGATAGTTGGTGTGATGAAATTAGTAAGAATTATGAAAGTTATAGTCGGTCTAAGTTGGCTATAAATGTTGGCGATTACCATTTAAAGTGGTGCATAGGTCACTAGGGTTTGCGAATCCTAAAACTAAATACAAACTTGCAATCGCAGAAGAATTTTCTTTGATACCCATATGTACAAATGGGTAGGTATACCCAATTTCGATGGAACCACAAAACGGTTAGCGGGAATGCATTATTGTCATATATTTGAACATAAAGTCTATATATATTTGACCAAAGAGTTCACTTAAGCGCGTATAAAATAAAATTCATCTGTAGATGTATGTTTTATATGAGGAATTTTCACATAAGCGGTCGATTTACAGGTCCGTACATGACCATTTTATGGGTCATAGAACGTAGGTCTATAAGTAGTCTAAATTGTAAGTTTCATTGATCTAGCTCTTCTAGTTTGTCTCTAATAGTTATTTCAACAGACAGACGGACATCGCTAAATCGACTCAGGTCATGCTGATCAAGAATATATATACTTTTCCATACTGGAGATGCTTCCTTCTGGGTGTTACAAACGTCGTACAAAACTGAATATACCGTTTCACTCTTAGTGTAGGGTATAGACAATTTTTTTTTACCTTAATTTTTTGGAATATGGGAGTACCAAAATTAAATTTTAAAAACTTAAAATCCCTTACATTCACCTTAACACGGGCACCAACATTTTTTCGACCAGATAACTTCCGGAAAAGTGAAAAATATGTTTGTATTTTTTATGTGTTACAATTATAAAAAGAAAAAAGGTTTATTTTGGTATATAATAGTGAACCAATTTTTTTAGTATTTTATAATGCAATATATATGACACCGTTAGAAGTGCCGTTATCTATTTATTTTATATTGTAATAGTTATAGTAAGGATAGAAGCACCGCAGTCAAATTTTTTTGGAAAAAATTCATTGGACATTATATGTTTTAAAAGTCAATTTTCTGAACCGTATCGATTCATTAATATTTTTGTTTTTTTTCCCAAAAATGTCCACTTGTTTTTTTAATTGAACCTCAAAATTTCCAAACAAAATAATCCCTATTAAAGATTCACAAAATATATTAAAATAATAATGAAAAAACCCATAATATAAGAAATAACATCCAAACAATAATGAAATAATACCCAACATGAGATGTATTATGTTGGGCATACCAAAATTTTAATAAAATTAGTAATAATTTTATTTTTAATAGATTAAGAGCATGTGTTAGTTCGACTAAATTGCTGATTAAACTGAATTTTGCCGTAATGTAGTGTTTGGAACATTTTCTTATTATAAAGGAACTTTTCCCATAATTCTATTTCAAGGTAAATACCCTTAATATTCCAAATATTTCTACCATTTTTCTCTTATTTTTACTCAGATTAAATTTATTTGACAATTGTATGCTATATAAGAATAAATATGCGTTTCCAAAAGTTTTTAACTGCTTTTGAAAACTACCGACTGCATCCAATTATTTTTGAATTTGTCCGAGTCGGATTTAATTTTTTCTTTATTCTTTCTATTTAAAATTTTGTGACCAATATGACCGACTCCAAATTTATATATTGGCAAATTAAAGCAATATAAGTATAAATGACAACCTCCGACTGATTTTAAATATTTTCGCATTTATCCGAGTCGGATTTAATGCATTAATTCGATAAATTGTTCGTATTAAATATTTAAAATATTACGATGTCTAGGAGGGATGTCACACCCCTATAGGTCAGGCCCTGAAAAGGGGACAGACAATTGACACATCGTAGGACATTACATGAGCTTTTAAAAAATACAGTTTGTTCGAATTCGTGCTAATATCTACGGAGAACTAGATCAATACTAGAATTAAACTAGTCCTTTTCACGTTGTTACAGTGACGTTGTTACAGTTTCCGCACCATGATGACCTACGATATTAGCAGTTTTTTTGGCATCGCTATCAACGCTTAAAAATATTTTTCATACGAAAAATAATTTATATACGCTTAGCTAAGCGTGCATAGCTATCGACTCTTAACTAATAAGCGTCGATAGAAAAACCATACCATACCAAAAAAATGTTAAATTTGGCTAAAGTTCACTTTACCGGCTGAAGTGAAATTAAAAAAAAATGTCACGCGCTTTATTTTCGCAAAAAAAAACCAAAATTAAAAATAAGCGCCGCTCAGACCCGTGGTGACCTTGAAAAATCAAAAACTAGTGCACCCACATAAAAGTACATATGGGTACTCAAATGAAAGGTAATTTCCTAACGATTCCAAATCTGTAATTATTTTTTTCGCTTCGGCCGGTAAAGTGAAATTCTCCCCTGAATTTTTGAAAATATTTGACCGCACATAGGAAAAGTTTGACAAAAGTTGACAAATTAATTTTAAAAATTGGTAAAAATTAAAAATGTAAACAAATGTATTTTAGACATATTTATTATCAATATGTTTAGATGCGCAGATCTTTCTGCAGGGTCGAATGCAGTTCAAAACCGACAATTCCGCTCTTACTAGCAGTATAAGCAAAGGATTTTTGTACTAGGAAGTAGCGGAAAACGTTTTCTTGTCCATATTTTAAGGCCTATGCGTTGGGGAGAGAACGTTGCCGGCAGCATCAACAAATTCGATGGGATGTACAGCCATTGTAAGACACAACACATTATCACATATAAAGAAATAACTCCGAACGCGATAATACTCTGCTTTGGTAAAAAGTTGCGAAATGAAATTTTACGCGAATTAATAATTTACAAAAATTGTCCATTATATGTTATGCCAAGTTTTGCTACAAATATATTAAGCAGCGATAGCGTTATTTTGGGAAAATATTTTTAAGCGTTGATAGCGATGCAAAAAAAAACACGGTTATTAAGGACGATTCCTAGTTAATCTAAACAGAACAAATTTATTTAGAAATCCGCGAATCATGTTCATACATGAAAGATGTCACAATTTTCCACATACAGTTTTCACAAAGAACTGATTTTAATGAAAAAGCCAAAATTGAGATAAAAATCTTTCGACGCAATGAAAATTTAGATAATTTTAATACAATACAGACGAATTACTGTAACTATCTCTGTAAGACATTGAACATAACTATAGAAAAATTAATTTAGAGTTTAATTTAATTAGCACTTTTTACATTAATTTAACTATATGTTAAAATTATCTATAATTATGCGCCGTTATGTGTATTATATTAAGTTCCTTGTTATCCATTTTTTCCCATCATGTTTGTTTTCCACACTATTGTTCATATTAACAACGTGAATACATACATGGTAAGTACATTACGTGTACAAAAGCCACGAGGAAAATTTTTTGCACTTTCAACTATTATAGAAAATACAACAAAACAAAAAATTGTACAGATCCCAACGAATTTATACATCATTTATAAATAAAATTGTTTTAAAATAACTTAAAAACACATTTAACTAAAAACGAACCTGCAGAAGCCATTTTAGAATAAACTGAACCGACGAATTGTAAAGATTACACTGTTGCCAACATCACGAATTTTTAATTAAGTGCTACTCAGCAATCATCTCATACAATAACTTAAATTTCACATTTTTTCTATTCTTAATAATAACCCACCCAATGAAAACTCACACACAGAAAAAAAAGTGTGCAAATATAACTAAAATGTTAATCAATCCAATTAATTTTTAATTGAAACTCAACCGATGTAACATTTAGTAGCATTGAATTCCATTTTCGTAATAATGAAAATATGTTAATTGGAGAAACTTTAATTAATTTTTTTGTCATATTGATATTAAAGTTGTTATATATATTCATTTTGTTATTGGGAATTTTTAAGTCATTAATTAATTAATTAATTAGTAATATCAATTAAAAATTTCATTCGATAGAAATTGGATTAAATATTTTGTTAAATTAAATACAAGATAAACATGAAAATAAAAATAATTTAATTCAATATATAACATAAAATAAATATTAAATAAGTATTTATACTGTTTGATATGCTTTGTAAAATTCTTTCAACCTAACGAATGTTTTACCGAAGTCAGTTTTCACAACTTCTACAGGTGGGCCAATTAATTGAGTTAATACTATTAAAGATTTAGTTGTATTGAAATTATATTAAATTTATTCCTATTAATATTTTAATTAAAAAATGTGTAAATACAATTAATTAATTAGTAAATACATTCATATTTTTAATTGGAATACGATTTTGTTTGCTATTAATATCAATTGTTATAAATACGTACAATATTTTTTTCTGTGTGCAAATAACGCTGATATGACAGAACATTTAGGTACGGAAAGGGCTAACTGCACAGACAAAAATATTGTACGTATATATAACAATTGATATTAATAGCAAACAAAATCGTATTCCAATTAAAAATATGAATGTATTTACTAATTAATTAATTGTATTTACACATTTTTTAATTAAAATATTAATAGGAATAAATATAATATAATTTCAATACAACTAAATCTTTAATAGTATTAACTACTTTTATTTGTTACTTTTGATTTATTCATTTTCTTAAATTGCAACACTGCACTGTGGCACAGAAGTCAATTTTAGCTCTCCGTAAATACAGTTTAGCTCAATCTTAACGAAACTTTACACTAAGCATACATGATCTATGAATAGATTTCAATTTAAAAACCAGTTGGGAAGGTTAGATCACATGGGAAATTTTAAAGTAGGTGTAGTCGGTCTAAGCCGACTATAAATACCCTACACATATGTGTGGTTACCATTCAAAGTGATATATAGGTCACCAGGGTATACGAATCCTGAAAATAACTACAAACATTCTATCGCTGAAGAATTTCCATTCATTTGATACCCATATTTACAAATGGGTAGGTGTACCGAATTTCGATTTTTTTTTGTGAACCACAAGTCTTTTTGCCGGAAAACATTATTATAATGTATTTGAGCATGATATCCATATATATTTGACCAAAAAAGTTTACCTAAGCACGTATACATAAAAATTGATCTTTATATGTACATTTTATATGAGGTATTTGAACATAAGTGGTCGGATCATAGGTCACAATAGACCGATCTCGCCACTTTTTTCGCACATACAGCGTAGGTATATTAGTAATCTAAGTTAACATTAACATTTTAACAAAGCTCAACAAAATGAGCATCATAAGCTGTTTGTTCAAATTCTTAACAGCAAAAATAAATTGAGCCATTTAATGCTTTAATAACATAACATACACTAAATAGTGAAATATCCTGTTTTAAAATAGCAACGTAGAAGAAAATAATGTTAGAAGAAACTGAAAGACGCCGCCGTCGCACGAGAGGCACAAACAAAAAACATAATGAAATCCAGAAGAAAAAAACAGTGTTGGAATTTAAGAAAATGAATAAATCAAAAGTAACAAATAAAAGTACACTAAGAAAACAAGATGTTTATGAAAGTCTTGCTGCAACTATCTGTTTAAATTTACGCCTTGTAGCAAATATTCAAACATCCCATAAGTTTCAATAAAGTTGCAGCAAAACTATTAATATTTTTTAAATATAACATATATGCAGATAGTTACGAGATGTTTGCCACAACAGCAATGATAACTGAGATATCTACAGTTAAGTGATAGCAAACATCCTGATTTCTTAGATATTTGCAACAAAAATCTCGAGTTATTTTGACATTTGACTTCTATAAAAAAAGGAAAATGGCGTACTTTTTCCTTACGCTCGATTTGTTCACAACAATTAAGTTAATCCAATAGTGTAAAAAAGTGTCAACATAAATATTACATTTTAAAGGTAAAAGTGAAAATAAAATGTCCAGGGATTGAAGTGATCAAGACGTAATGGAAAATCTTTCTTTTCAGAGTTTACTTTGTTGATAGCAGCACAGGCAAACTTGGCTATTCCGTGAAGAAGTCTCAAGTCATTGTACAATTTTAACTTCGAAGGATTTATAAACGCGATGGCGATGTATAACCAGGATACTGTTAAAATTTTAGAATAAATAAAAATACATTTGATTCATATTATTTTAATTCAATAAAAATTACTCCGCGAATTCTAATGGAGCACCTTTTCCAAATATTCCACAACTATTTTCCTATTTGTAAGATGTTTAATTGATGGTTGCCATAAATAATCGTAAATTTGAAAGATGGTTGCCAGCAATAATTAGCCTATTTGTCAGATCTTTGTCTCAAAGCCGATCTAAATAATTTGTAAATATCTTGATATTTAGGGCTGTGATATTTCTGGTAACCATCTTTGTTTTCTTACACTAAGAAAACAAAATACGATAAATATTGCTGGCAACAATCTTTAAAATTTACGATTATTTATAGCAACCAACCATCAATTAAACATCTTACAAATATGGAAATAGTTGTGGAATATTTGGAAAAGGTACTCCATTAGAATTTGCGGAGTAATTTTTATTGAATTAAAATAAAATGAATCAAGTGTATTTTTATTTATTCTAAAATAGTATCCTGGTTATACATCGCCATCGTGTTTATAAATCTTGCGAAGGTAAAATTGTATAACGACTAGAAATTTCTTCGCTGAAGAACCAAGTCCGACCGGCGATGCTGTCATAAAAGTAAACTCTGAAAAGAAATATTTTCCATCACGTGTTGATAATTTAAATGACGGGATATTTTATTTTCACTTTTACCATTAAAATGTAATATTTGAGTTGGCACTTTTTTACACCATTTGAATTACTTAATTGTTGTGGATAAATAGAGCGTAAGGAAAAAGTACGTCATTTTCCTTTTTTAATCTTTGTCAAATGTCAAAATACCTTAAAAGTTTTGCTGCAAATATCCAAGAACTCAGGATGTTTGCTATCAGTCAACCGTAAATATCTCAATTTTCATTGCTGTTGTGGCAAACATCTCGTAACTTTCTGCATATACGTAATTTTTAAAAAATATTAATAGTTCCGCTGCAACTTTATTGAAACTTATGGGATGTTTAAATATTTGCTACAAGGCGTAAATTTAAACTGATAGTTGCAGAAGACTTTCATAAACATCTTTTTTTCTTAGTGTAGTGTAGTTAATACTATTAAAGATTTAGATGTATTGAAATTAAATTAAACTAATTCCTATTATTATTTTAATTAAAAAATGTGTAAATACAATTAATTAATTAGTAAATACATTCATATTTTTAATTGGAATACGATTTTGTTTGCTATTGATATCAATTGTTATATATACGTACAATATTTTTTTCTGTGCAAAGACTTCGGCACATATGAACGGCACATGAACGCTCAGGCAAAAGATTGCGAAAACAATCTTTTCGGAATTCTTGCGTTGTCTGGGAGGTGTTATATTTTTATTTTTAATTTAATTGTATTACGTTATGTTGTAATAACTTCTCAGACAAGATCTTTCGTATCTGTTATTTCAATGAGGCCGCTGCTCAGTAACATTATTGATATATATTAAAAATGCTGTGTGAGAACGTATCACAATATGCCACTGGGTAAGCGTTTGAAAAATTAATCATAATTGCCTTTAAGGTCTAGTGTGTTTTTCAAATCCGTTTAAAATTTAAAATAAATGCTATTTTTAGCACTTACTCTGTATTTGAGAATGATTTGCTAATAACATTAACAAAAAAGAGCAGCGAAAATTAAGAACAAAAATGTAGTGTCACAAATCCGCTGATTCGTTTGAAAGTGCAAAAACAACAAAAATGTTAATAAAGCAGCATCCAAGCTTTTGATAGAATTTTGTGAGGTAAATTTTGGTTGGCCATGAGGGTATCTTTGGTTCAACGGTTGGAAAATTCAACCGCCACGACAACTTCGCCGCAGCACGAAACACGGTATTTAGTGGTACTAGATTCAAGCATCTCAATATTCATAAGGCCACGTGGGGGTCACCCGATCAGAAAACGCGCAACCAAATTGATCATGTTGCCATTGACGGAAAGCACGCTTCTAGTGTGATGGATGTACGCTCGATCCGAAATGCCAACATCGATTCGGATCACTTCCTTGTAGCAGCCAAGGTTCGCACACGCTTATGCGCTGCGAAAAATGCACGGAAACCCACGCAAAGAAAGCTAGACGTCAGTAAGCTGCACACACAACAGACTGAACAAGCCTATTCCGCTCGACTCTCACACCTGCTTGCCCAAGGCACTCCCCCTCTCGATGATATATGCGCGCAGTGGACACACGTCTCCCGCTCAATGCGTACGGCTGCCGAAGAGGTGCTTGGATTCCAAAGACCGGACCCTCTTCCTGTCAGGACGATGATGGGAATCTAGTAACAGATGTCCAAGGTACACTGAGATTATGGAGAGAGCACTTCTCTGATCTTCTAGCAGGCGATGATTACAACTATTCCGCTGATGGAGAAGACAGTTTGACAACCCCAGTTGCTGACGACGGCGTTGACATACCGCCGCCTGACCGTGAAGAGGTCTGCACAGCCATCAACAGGCTGAAAAACAACAAAGCCGCAGGATCGGTTGGTCTGCCTGCTGATTTGTTTAAGACCGGAGGCGATGAGCTCATAACGAGCATGCACCAGCTCATCAGCAGAATATGGTCAGAAGAAAGCATGCCTAGCGAATGGAATCTCAGTATACTCTGCCCAATCCTTAAGAAGGAGACCAAAGAGAGGCAGATCGACACCCACCACCTCTTCGTCAACTACAAAGCTGCCTTCGACAGTCCGATAAGAAGTCGCTTATACGCCACCATGTCTGAGTTCGGTATACCTGCGAAACTTATAAGGCTTTGCAGGATGACCCTGAGCGACACACGTTGCTCAGTGAGAATTGGGAACAACCTCACCGATACGTTTAATACAGAACGAGGTTTCAGACAAGGCTTCAACCTAATAATGGAGAAGATTGTAAGAACTGCACAACTCCACCACAATGGCACTATTTTCAACAAAAGTTCCATGTTGCTCGGGTACGCTGATGATATCGACATCATTGGGCAGAGTGTACGAGCAGTCAGTGCAGCATTCTCCAGTTTAGAGAGGGAATCGCGTCGAATGGGTCTTACGGTGAACGAGTACAAGACGAAGTACCTGGTGTCAACAAGCAAAGAGTCCCGGCGTCTTGGACAACACGTCACTATTGACAACCACAACTTCGAAGTTGTAAAAGACTTCGTATACCTAGGAACCAGCATCAACAAGGAAAACAATGTCAGCCTGGAGATTAGCCGAAGAATAACTCTTGCCAACAGGTGCTACTTTGGGCTCAGTAGGCAATTGAGGAGCAGAGCCCTCTCTCGATGGACAAAAATTACGCTCTATAAGTCGCTCATCATGCCAGTCCTCTACTATGGCGCTGAGGCATGGACGCTTGTCAACACCGATGAGCGAGCTTTAGGAGCGTTCGAGAGAAAGATTCTTCGGAAAATCAATGGCCAGATATGCGTTGAAAACGAGTACAGAATCAGATGGAACGACGAGCTGTATGAGCTCTACGCCGACATTGATATAGTCAGGCGCATTAAGATCCAGCGCCTACGCTGGCTTGGACATATCGAGCGTTTGGATGAAAGCGCTCCAGCAAAAAAGGTGTTAAATTCTGTACCCAGTGGTGGTCAACGTGGGAGAGGGCGTCCGAATCTCCGGTGGAGTGACCAAGTGCGAGACAACCTGACAACACTTGCGCCAGCGCGCGCAATGCAGAAGCGACTGGCGAGGGTTGATTGCTGCGACCGAAACCCATCATGGGTTGTAATGGCCAAATAAGTAAGTAAGTAAGTAAGTAAGTAAGTAAGTAAGTAAGTAAGTAAGTAAGGTGTTTCAAACATAAAGTTCCATTCATATCAGACAGCACGTTGCGTATCATGCACGTAGCGTATCATGCACGACAAATATTCTTCAGTACATTTTATATGAGAGTGTTCATATCATGCGTTTTGGGTCCCGTTCATGCACGTATCGTATCATGCAAAATAGTTTTGCAGGAGCCTGCTGCATGCATTGTTGCAGAATTATAAAATATTTACTGCTTTTTCTTGTTTTTATTACAAAATTTTGAGATTGTAGTGATATTGTAGTATTTTTTAATAAATTTTTTTAACGAGACTACCCATTTTTTTAAACGTCAAATATTTAAATCAAATTAAATAATCAATCTTGAGCAATATCAACAAACACGCGAAATTCAGAAAGATTTCGGGAAAAAGATATCCGCGGAGTTCTCGCAGGAATTAATGGGAAAGCTGGTCTCCAAATTGATGCGTCTGATAGTCATAATGTGAAATGAAGAAGACTGTCGCTGATGTTAATACGCGCATGAAACTGTTCTCCAGTAGTTGAATATTTTCAACATTTTATAATTATACCATAATAATAAATATACCGAAGACATTTTTTTAAATCGCTTATTTATTTAATTAATGCTTAGTATATTATTAAATTTACAATTACCCTGCTGCTAAGATTTGTAATCTAAAATGATGTATTTGTACAGACGCCAGACAAGTTACAAGTTAGTAACACCACCCTAAAACTTGGCTCACTAGTCCTTAATGTACAAAATCTGGGACGAGAAGATAAGGCGAGACTTGCTAGACTAACCACTTGCTTGACCGCATGAGAAGGCGAAATGTTCAACAACATGTAAAATGGCATCGAAAAGCGCCAGGCTTCAAGATTGGTTTATGGTTGCTTTCAAATAAACACTTTGAAACCTATTAGAGAAGTATATAAGTACATAACATTGTGGAAAGTCAGTACACTGTGCTAAGATGACGGTTTGTAGTAGTGTCCCGGCATGGGGGCGAGCAGCGATCCCCAGTCAAATCGCTCTTGATGAAAACGAAGACAACGTTGCTCTTGATGTGGGGCAACGGGAGGTACGGTTGTTTTCCATCGGTTTGGAGCCAAAAAGATTTAAAACACATTTGTTGTAATTATTTTGACAGTAAATGAAAGGGTTGTTGTTTTATTATAAATGTATAAGTGAAGTTTATATTTCACAACCCTGAGTGCGTTTGCATGATGCTGATATGAACGCCTTTGCATGAACGTGCATGATACGCTACGTGCATGATACGCAACGTGCTGTCTGATATGAATGGACCTTTAACCTCTATGATTTAACTCTATGATTTGAAAGTAATAATAGATTTCAAAGCACTCGCAAGTGAATATTAAGTGCAATGCCATATTGGGATATCAGTTATACTGAAACAAGCACCGCATTCGCCTTAAGTTGCAGACGAAAATTTTTAAGCACCCATATAGCAAAATGTTCGCAGTACGCTAGCACTAAGATCGTACGCACGCGAGTTTTCTCGCACGAATGAGCTCATATTGCAGACATGTGCGTCATCATATGCACCTCAAAAGCATCGCTTACGTGCGAGAAAAATTGTATACGGAGCATATGAGACTCATGCGAGAAAAATTTACGTGCCTCTCATATGAGGCACAATAAGCACGCAGACATGCGGAAAATATACGCATTTTTGCCTCATCTCAATATAGCATTGCACTTAACATTAACTTGCGAATGCATTGAAATCAATCATTACTTTCAAATCGTAGAGTTAAGGTTAACGTTTGAAACACCTTTAACCTAAATTTAAGAATCATAGTTTTTAAATAAAAACTGAAAATTTAACCTTAACTTGAAAATTGAATTTTTACAAATCAATATTAAACTTATTCTTAAATTGTTTTTAACGTTTACATCAAATCAAGATTTAGACTCATTTTCAACTTGATATCAAATTAAACTACATTTAGTTTTTTTTTTCTTTTAAATATTGACTTAATCCCGAAAATAAGTAAAAAAGCGGATCCTCATATTGGACAACAAAAAGGTCATTTTTCAATTAATTATCCCGTTATATGTCATCCAACCAATATCGTAGACTTCAAGCCCGAGCGTCAAGACCACTTCAGAAAATTGATGCCAGCGTCCAAAATGTGGTACACTACGTTTCATATGCTTTTACTATGAAGAATAACAGTTTGTGATTTGTTAACATTTCTAGAAAATTTACTATGAATTGGATTGATCATTAATATGTATAGTAAATTGTAAGTCAAATCTTTTTCAACTGTCACAGAGAACATTTAATGTTAAGTAATAGTTAAAATAATGAATTTGGAGCAAATTCGATGATGGATTTTATTGCGTGACAAGTTCTCATACCACGTTGTCATGTACTTTCTTGCATTATCGATAAGGAAGTGCACTGCATTACCGATGAGGTAGTGCAACAGGGTAACACCGATAATACCGATGAGGTAGTGCAACAGGGTAACACCGATAAAAATATTATGAAAACGGCGCAAAAAAAAATTTGTTAGGTATAATTTTAGGAGCAATTAAAAAGAGAAAACGCGCAAATAAATGAAAGATTCACTTGGAGACGTCTACATCTTCCGCAGAATGTCTATGCCAGGTCCACCATATGATATGGAATTATTCTATAAACAGAAATATTCATTTGAATTTCAAGAAGAAATATACTGTGTAGAACAGAAAAGTAAAGAACACAAATGATTTACTAAATCGTTACCTGAGAACGTGTTTGCCCCATACGCCATTTAGTCGGGTTCGAGTCAATTAATAACGAACATTTACATTAATTTTTTTCGAAATCTACGCGTTAACTATTTTTTTTATATTCGTAATTAATTACAGGATAAATTTGCTCCATATACCAAAAAGTGGTGTATGGAGCAATACAATGTTAAGTAAACGATAAAATAATGAATTTGGGAAAAGTCGATTCTGAATATCTCAGATATAATAATAATATCGAAAAATAGAAATCGGTATTACAACTACAGTATATAAGTGATACGTAATTTAAAGCAAACAAAAATGGCGTATGGGATAATCAAATTCGCAGCCGACTAGATTTGGGAAAAAATCCTAAGAAATCCCACATGTGATATTTTGAACACGAATGGTTACGCGCATGACATGACACAAAATGAAATAACCAAAAAAAAAGATGAAATCGAAGATTCGTCTACATCTTCTTATGAAAGCCCTTACCAGTTATACCAAAGTATATATGGAATTTATTATTATTATATTAGTTACAAGATGACATATTCACATATAGAATATATTTGGATTTTAAAAATGGTTTTGATGGATTCGTTTCTATCTAAAGGATCGATAAAATCAAAAATGCAGGCATATTTATATATCAATACTATTTCCGGTATATTAAATATGCGAATTAATTTTAAGAGCGAATTTTAGTGAATGCAATGAATGAATGGTAGGAAATTCGTTAGGACATTAATACTGGTATCGGAATTTTTGTAAAAATAATATCTATCGAAGGGCATAGGTGTCATATATGCAGAAAATTTTGTTAATCCCAGAAACGAATTTTGAATCAAAAATTTGAGATTATGGCCGATTTGGAAGATCTAGAAATATACTGGTGAAATGACAGTCAAACCATTTGAAAGGTCTCATTTTTAGAAATTTTTTGGTACCATTGTCATTCAATCATTTGAATCCTCCGTCCTCTAAAACGACTCCAAACTTTTGAAAAATATATAAACAATAACAGCTGATCATCGAGCTAGCAACGAATTTTGCAACAACTTTATTTTAATTTTTCTTGTGGTTGTTGTAAAAATCGTTGTCTGTGGGCAACACTCTACTGGTCTGACATTTCATAGAAGAACAAAAGTCAGGGATGTCATAACAAACAAGATCCACAAAAAATAACCCTAAATGTAAACAAATGCTATTAACAGATCAATATTAAGGACAATGAACTTTGGAGATTACTTTGGAGATTACTTTGGACGCAAATTGCGAAGTCCAGAGATGATTCTCCGCATGATGACTTACTATCCATAACTAGATTAGGACATAATGATTCCAAAAAGGTATTCCACTTATTTAGGGAGGCATTTTTTTAAGAATGGGAGTGGTTCTACAGTTGGGCTATTTTCATGAAAAATGTTCATATTTAGAGGTTACTTTGAACGCAAATTGCGAAGTCCAGAGACGATTCTCCGCGTGGTGACCTACTATCCATAACTAGATTAGGGCATAACGATTCCAAAAAGGTGTTCCACTTGGTTGGGGAGGCATTTTTTTAAAAATGGGAGTGGTTCTACAGTTGGGCTATTTTAATGAAAAATGTACATATTTGGAGGTTACTTTTGGAGGTTAATTTGGAGGTTACTTACTCGGAGAAGATTCTCCGAGTACACACCTAGTTAGCGTGATAGCTATGGTGTTGAGGATTCCATCGTGGTATCACACTTTTGTCGGGAGGCATTTTTTTAAAATCTGCAGCAATTTTAATTTCGTTTACTAAATCGTACGCAATAATCTTATTGAAAACTATAATATATTAATGATTTAAGCCTTTTTGTCTAATAAAACTATTAAAAAAAACATTTTTAGAGTTTTTATTCATTTTTAGATCAGTTAAAAATTATTTAACATATGTCCCACATCTGTTAAGCAGTTAACATTTATGGATATCTTTTTATGGATATCTTCACACACATTATTTTGAACGTGTTTATAAATTTTTAAACATCAAGAAAAAGTGAGAAATATTTTTAGAATTAATATTATTTATTAATAATTGTGTTTTGCAGAGCGATTCAACAAGTAGAAGCCTCAAGAGCAATAATTTATTTAAATGAATTGCATTTGCAAGATTTCATCTGTCGCAACATTTTTTTGACAACAACCAGAAGATGTATCGTTTTAATAAGCCATATCCGTACACACGAGTTTGGCTTAGTGATATTCAATCTGTGTACATTAATTAAATAATAAATTATGAATGTACAATCGTATTTTGGATTTTACAATTACATTTTTAAGCTGTTAATTGAATTGTTTTTAAAAATGACAATTTCGATTGTTATCACCAACAATCTTATGACATTTTAAATATTAACAATCTGAATTCAAGTCGACAATATAATGACAATTTGATCATGAGATCTATTTTGAACATCAAGATTGTTACAATATTGTCGGAAATAACAATAAATTTCTGAGAGTGTAGACGTGTTTTTTAAGCTTTTTTGAGTTTTTTAAGCTTTTAAGCTTTTTCAAGCTCTCGAATATAATACTGGAGCCTATTCAAGGTTTGCGGGGGCGGTCGGTATATTGTTTTAAATATTCACAGAAGACCAAACTCTAATAGATTTCGGTAAGCTATTAGATTTGGACGCGCGTTGTTATATTATATTTTTTGTCAGGGTTTCTATCAGAGCTCTCGATTACCCGGGCTACCCGTGTTTTTCGAGCTACACGTGTAATACCCGGGTAGTTCAAATACTCGAAAAACCCGGGTATTAAATGTTCGAGCTACCCGGGTAATTTGTTTGTTCGTTTGTTCGAGCTATTCGAGTAGCTCGTTTGTTCGAGTAGCTCGATTGATCGTTCGTTGTTCGAGTAGCTCGATTGCTCGATCGTTGTTCGAGCTACGAGTAGCTCGTTCGTTCGTTTGTTCGATTGACGATTGTTCATTTGATCGTTTGTTAATTTGTCTGTCCGTTCGTTTGCTTGATGTGAGAGTTGATCGGAAGTGGTTGAAAAAATGTGAGTGTCAAAAGTGGGTGGGTGGGCAAAAGTGAGCGGAAAGTGATAAAAAGACCGCACAAAATTTTATTTCAGAAATCGAGGGAAATCGAATGGTACCTCTTTCAGTGGTCCCTGACCCCCAAAAGGGGGTCAAAACCGCAATTATGATCCAAAAATTTTTATTTCGAAAATCGATAGCGAACACTATTAGAATGCTATTGGTACCCTTTGGAGGGGTCAGGGGCCGGATTCCAAGAGTTGCTAAAGCTAAAACTCTAACGCTAAAAACATAAATTTCAATTTAAGCAAGAATTTCTATTCAGAAAAAATTATAACGCTTATTTTGCTTCGCTAAAACTAAAAATTTTAGAGTGCACGAAAAATATTTTGTGCATTCAACTAATCTAAAAATGAAAAATTTTAGCTAAAAATGCGATTCTGAAATTTTTTTTACAAGCCAAAATTACTTAATAATTTTGAAATTTAGAGTCAACTTTTTGTTGATGCCAAAATTTGGCATGCGAAGAAGAGTTCAATTAGGTAATTTATACATTCAAAATATGTACTTAGATTTACAAATAATGTTTGGATTTATAAATAAAACTTATTAGAGTGTGTTAATTGCTATGTTTCACGATTTATTTAACTGTAAACATAGTGAAAAACAGAAGTGATTTTTAAATGATTTAAATTGTAAATAAAATAGTTAAAATGATACTGAACTATTCTTTAATAGGGCTGTGCGATTAATCGATTAATAATATTATTTGATTAATCAAATAAGTGTTAATTGATTAATGAAAAAAGTATTAATTCAATAATCAAAATTTTCGATTAATCAGAACTATGATTAATCAATTAATCAGGATTCTGATAAGGTAAAATTATGATTTATTGATTAATCAGCATTTTGATTAATCACAATTTCTGTTAATTAACTTCTGCGTCGCGAAATATATAAAATACTTTACTTTCCTTTTAATTTTATATTTATTAAAAAGAAATTTTCACTTTATTTAAGTTGACAAAATTTTCAAATATTATTAAATAAAATTGTTTCATTTTCTATTAATCAAAATTCTGATTAATCAGATTACTCAGGGATCTGATGAATCTAAGTTTCTGATTAGTCGATTAATCAATTAATCAGTTTTCTGATTAATAAAGATTTTTGAACTGCAAGTAACAGTTAACGGTTTTTGGTCGAACAATAAAAATAATGTTTTCAAAACTACACCATTTACAAATGTAATTATAATAAGATCAATTGGAATTCAAAATACATCAATTGAAATTCAGAAATTCCATTTTAAATTCAAAAGACATCAAGTTCCACTTAAATTTCAAATGAAAATTTCTGAAATGTAAATTTAATTTGAATTTAAAATGGAAACTTCTAAATTTCAATTGATGTCTTTTGAATTTCAAATGGAATTTCTGAATTTCAATTTTTTTAAGGTTTCTCAATGAAGCAGGTGCCCATAGCCTGTCCGAACAGTGGACAACTTTGTCGGCAATTTTAAACGCATTAGGTGGCGCTTTAAAAGACGGCGATGGATGGAAAAAAGCATGGGCGAATATGAGGTAGTACTTATTTAATATAGAAAAATAAATTTATTTAAAAGTCAAATTATAATTCACAGAAGTAAGGCAAAACAAAAGGCTCAAGACTTTAAAAATACCATGGAAAGAAGTGGTATTAATGGGACAATTCCATAAAAAAAAAAATTAACCGAGCTCGACGAAAGAATAATTGGTGTTATGTCTAAGGTAGCTGTCGAGGGTCAAATTCAAGTCGAAGAACCACTGGTTAGATTAAACAATATTAAATTAATTAAAGCAAACATAATATTTCATTATATATTATTTTAGAGAAATGCGGGAGTAGTCAGATCGGTTGATATATTTCAGGAAGATGAAGATATATAAATTTAGGTAAATACTACTTAATAAAAATATTTTATTTATTCAGTATACACTCAGAAGAAAATGTACCATTAAGTACTTTATGGTACACCCATTGATCTTATGGTTCATGTATTAATAGTTTTTTCTTTTTAAATCAAACATTTTCTAATTAATTCAATAGTATTTGAAAAATTCAGTACCATAAATTTAAATATTTCAATATTATTATTTTAAATAGAATAAATACTGTTGTTTTAATGGTTTCCTCCTATAATAATAATCGTGGTGTAAAAAACATAAAACTAATACAAACATGTTCGTTTTGTACGTCATTCTGCGTGTTTACTCAATATGGTCGCATGTATTTTTTTGTAATAATCCACATTATTAAACGCGACATTGGTAAGGACTCAATATATTTAATGTAAATAAATTATATTTATATATTTATTTATATTTTTATTTATTACAGAATATAAATAATACATCGAACTTCTATTATGGCAACGGACTCAAAAATAACTGCAGACTCAAGTGCTACAATCAATTATTGGAAACCAAAGCAAACATTAAATGTGTTATAACCTTTTGCAGCAAGAAGTGTCTTATTATGTGTGTGTTGTAAAAGTGGATATCAATTTCGAAATTTAAATAAAATAATATATACAATAAATTAACTAAAATACATTTTTGTTTTAATAAATTATTAGGAAAATGTAATTCGACTATACCATAAAATTAATAATACGTATCATTAAATTTGTACAGGTCTTTCTTATTGTAATTAAAATATCACATTATAAAATTTATGGTACAACCACACATTGTATTAACAGTTTCAATATTACTGAACTAATGGGACGCATACTATTGACCAATTTTAATGGTATAAATTATGGTTTTTTTTATTGAAATACTATCAATTTACCATGATTTTTTTCTGGGTGTATAAACTAGAACTCTATCAGCCTAACCAATAAACGAAATAAAGTCGACTCTAAAGATAGTATCAGCCTTTCCGACAATTTCTCTAATATTTATTTGTCAAAAAGCTGATACTTTCTTTAAAGTCGACATTATTTCGTTTATTGGTTAGGCTGTATGATTTTAGTTCATAGAAAGTCTAGATGAAATTGACGCAACACTCGCACAGATAGCATCTGCCTCTGCCGAAACTATTGCATGTGTAAAATTATGCAGGAATTTATGATTTTTCCTGCTGTAACGGGATTGTAGCAAAATACCCTCTCACTTAAGAGACAACGAAATCGCGATTTTAGGACTCCAATACAACGCTCTACACAGTTTCTCGCTTTACGGTGTATTCTGTTGTAATTTTCCTCTAGTTGAGATAAGTTGTTGCCTTGTATAGGGGTCATTAAAAATGGCAACCTGCAAAATTAACGATTATATAAAAGTTGATATAATTTATATTAAGTTTTTACCAAGTAACCAAAAATGTCGTACTCCATTCGAACGCCTATTTTCTAATAGCACTTTTAATGCACTTGCTCGCCAAATTGATGCATTATGAGCAGTTCCGCCAAACCTAGCATTACAATCCAAAATGCATAAGTTGTAGGCGCATTCCTTCAAAATCTGCTCAAATTAATTATGATGTCATGGATATTTGAGTGTTCTTAAAATAGTAAAGGTTCTTTTATATGTACGTACATTATATCGACAACTCTACTATGCTCTCTACAATCATACATATTATATCGATACTATGATCCCTAGTCACGAAGGACCATAATATGGTTGTATAAGGTATATAATATTGTTATTGGGATCACATTAGATATATATAATAGGATTGCCTACAACCATAACCCCATAGTATAATGCCATTGATATATGATCAACACAACCATGTTTTTTCTCTGTGTGTAAGTATAGAACGGTTTTTAGCGATATTTGATATGTTGTTTAATCTATGAAAACGTTTTTAATTATTACACAATTTATACTTCTTTCTTACCAATTGGACGTTAATTGAATGAACTCCTTTTCGGCAAACATATAGATGTTCTATATCTGCAGACGGTGATTTAATTTTGATATGTGAGCCATCGATTGCTCCAATCACTCCAGTAAAATTAAATTTCTGAAAGAATCTATGAAAATATGCAATATTAGTTTTAATAACAATGAATATATCACATAAATGAACTTACATAGATTTTATGTTGTTGATTTCTTGAGGAGTTGACGGAAATTGAACAAAATTTTGGAGCAAATTTCTACTTAAAACATGTGAAATTTCTGTTACACAACGACTAACACCGCTTTGCGAGACATTGATCATAAAATCCTGCCCAACAGAATGTTGGGCAGGATCCCTAAAAAAATATCAATAACAAGGCGTTCAAATGAGCAGTGAAGTACTTACCCTGTGCAATTAGGCAACCGAAAAAGTTCCACAAATCGTTCTTCGGTCACATCGAATGGATCTGTTGACTCCCGAAGCTTCTTTCTCTTTACGCGAAGTTTATTTCGCAAAAATCTTGACTGATTTAATACAAAATTGTATCTTGCACGCGAATTCATTTTACTGCTGCAGCATGGATATGAAAACTCTTAAATTGTGTTTAAAGAAATTTTGACATTTCAATATGCTAAAATAACTTCAAAATTTCAGAGCAAGCTAAAAATATTTTTAGCTTAGCTGCTCGAAACTTAGAATCGAATTTTAGCTGAAACTCCATTTTCGGTGTGTTTTTTTTAGCATTTTAGCGATAGAATTTTAGCTTTAGCTAGGAGAAAGTGGGAATCCGGCCCCAGGTCCCCCCAAAGGGAGACAAAACCCCATTTTCTAAAAAAACATTTTGTGAATGTCAAAATGCATTTCATAACGTCAGCTATCTATTTCTTCAAATTTTGTTTTTTCGAAAATGGGGTTTTCGACCCCCTTTGGGGGGACCTGGACCGATTTCCGAAATAAAAATGTTTGGGTCATAAATGCGGTTTTGACCCCCTATTGGGGGTCATGGACCACTCCAAAGGGTACCATTAGTCTTCTAATGAGGTTCGACCCCCTTTTAACCCCCTTTTGGGGGTCAGGGACCACTGAGAGTGGTACCATTCGATTTCCCTCGATGTCTGCTACCGATTTCTGCAATAAAATTTTGTTCGGTCTTTTTATCACTTTCGCCCACTTTGGCCCACCCACATTTTTCCAACCACTTCCGACCAACTCTCACATCAATCAAACGAACGGACAGACAAATTAACAAGCGATCAAATGAACAATCGTCAATCGAACAAACGAACGAACGAACGAGCTACTCGAAGCTCGAACAACGATCGATCAATCGAGCTACTCGAACAACGAACGAGTAATCGAGCTACTCGAATAGCTCGAACAAACGAACGAACATATTACCCGGGTAGCTCGAACATTTAATACCCGGGTTTTTCGAGTATTTGAACTACCCGGGTATTACCCGGGCCTTCGAGCCGGGTACCCGGTCTACTCGAAAATACTCGTATGAAATCGAGAGCTCTGGTTTCTTTTGCAATCATAAAAAACGTACTGTTTTTAGCGTCACTACATTTTTGTTCCCGATTTTCACTGCCCTTTTTGGTACACCCAGAAAAAAATTCCCTCAAATCCCATTAAAATTGGTCAATAGGACAATTGTTGATTTAATAGTATACAAAAATTAAATTTTTCATTATATAAACTCAATGGCAATGTCATGGTATTTTCTAGTATTTAATGGTATTTTCCGATTAAAATAATAATTTTTAATAGTAAAAAACTATTATTTATATAGTATTTTTTCTGGGTGTAATGTTATTATCAAATCATTTTCAAATTCAGAGTAAACGCTAAAAATAGCACTTATTTTATATTTGAAACTGATTTAAAAAACACACTAGACCTTAAAGGCAATTACGATTATATTTTAAAACGCTTATCCTGTGGCATATTGGGATATAACCCTCAAGAATGCTTCCCTACACAAAAATTAAAATTATTAAAAACACAATTTTTTTTGACATATAAATTTTATTTTGGCAAAAATGGTAAAAATCAAGAAACAATTAATTATACAACCATTTACGTCTTGACGTTGCGGTATCAAGCAGTATAGTGTGGTGAAGAATACAGCAACGTCGTCGATAACTGCTGCTGACGATTGATAGTCGCCATATCTTTGGCTTTTTTAAGACGTCTGCTTTACTGTGGTGGACACCTCCCAAATGCTGCAATGTTTGGCCATGTGTTCCCAGTTGCAGCCGTTTAAGCGGCGATTAGCTCATAAATGTTGGGAATTGCCGGCAAATAGGATGCACCGCTACCCTGTGGAGTGACATGTAAGCTTGACACAGCAGGCGCCACCACCGTGTACTTGTGGCGAGGGCGACAACTGTGCCGGAAACTGTGCGTGTGGATTGGGTCGCAGTGGTACGGTTTTTCATAAAACGGTTGGTTTTTAACGTTTTATGAACTCCACATAATATTAGTCATCAGAAATTATATAACCACATATAATATTTATAAACTTACCTGAAATAAACTCTGATCTGAAAATAAACAACACAAAAATTCACCACACAACGAAAAAGTTACTGCGAAATAAAAAAGTCACCACACTAAACCCACCACTATCAAAAAAATTATAGTGCCCCCAAATATTGCCATCATTTGGGTGGCACTTTGTGCCCCGCATTTTGTATTAATTCGTACGACTTTATTGCGAGTTGCCCTAAAATTGCCTTCACGCATGCGGATTTCGTGCGAAATTCCTTTGATTCATATTACCATCATACACTAAGAAAACGAAAGATTAGAGCCTTAATTATTCAAGTCAAATATTTGACACTTTTTGTTATATTTAGACAATATTAATAGTTTTTCTACAAAAGCATTAATATCTGTGGAATATGAGAATATTTGCAGCAATGCTACCTATTTCTCTAGTAGTTGCTCTAGTGAATCTACCACAAATATGACATTTTTCGTGATGTTTGTAAGAAACATCTCACAAATAATACAAAATATGTGATATTTACAAATTATTTAAACTTTTGCTGCAAATTTATTTGTATTTCCTGCATATTGGAATTGTTAAAGTGAGTAGAATTTTAATTGCAGCAACACTCTCATAAACATTCAGTTTTCTTAGTGTATGAGTATCACGTCGTACGTATATTAATATCACCCATGCGATTTGTCTGCGAATTTTATAGCATGCAGTGTGTTCATATTGCTCCCATAAAGCCCGCAATCATTCGCAAGCATGCCATGAGACTCATATGTCTCGCATACAACTTACTCGCATACAACTTACTCAATCGCCATAACAAATGCACTAATGTCAATTTTGGCAAAATGAAAAATGCAATCATGAGGTTACGGCAACCGACTAATATTTCGATTGTAGAAAAATAAGGTACGTTCATTTTAATGACATGAGGTTGCAACAAATGTTCCGCTTTTCTGCCGTTTTGTCTTCGTAGTGAAGGACACGATAGTACTCCGTATGCTACGAAGCATACCAAGCATCGTTTGAACTCCGTAAAGTACGGACTTCAAACACCGTTTTTATGCCGTTTTCTTTCCGTTTTTTCAGTCATTGTTTCTTAAAGATTTAATTAATTTTAGTACACAGAGAAAAATATCAAATACATACATGATTAAATCAATTAGGTTTGGCGACAAAGTTGTTTGTTGTGTTATTAATTATGCACATAATATAGAAAATAACTATGTGATTAGAAAATATCAATTCTGTACGCAATAAAACAGACGAATTGGGCAGATACGAAATATAATTATGTACATAATTGATATTGAAATGTATGTTCTTTTTGAAAACAAAGCATTTATATATTGAAGTAATCAAATATTATATTTTTTATTAATATACTCAAGAAACATTTATACGGAGCATACGACACACACGGAATCACAATACCATCATTGACGGCATGTTTACGGAGCATTGAGCAAGTATTCGTCGTAGCATATACGATTACGCACCGTTAACGTACCGTCAAATCGGACGACTTCGTTAAAATTCCGTTTTGCTCACTATTTCTAAATAACTCCGTATGATTGCCGTTTTGTTGTAGTCGTTTATGGTACCGTTGAAACGGAGTACTCCGTAATGTTTCCGTTGAAACGGAGTACTCCGTAAATTTTCTGTTTATACACCAACTCAACGGCACCGATTTTCTTTGGTGTACATTTCAATTCATTTGACAACATGTAAACATGAACATTAAGCTCGGAGGATCACAGTCGGTGAATGCATCTCCTGAATACCAAACAATATATGTGAATATAATATTAATAAAATATGCTTTTATTAAAAACATCTTTGCAGAATTTACATACATTTACAGTCCCATATTTTGAGAATATTCGATGGCTTCAAACGTCTTTCAATTTAAAAATGATTATATTAAAGTGCTCCTGAAAATGTGGTATAAAGTTTGCGAAAAATGTGCGATGTAAAATTGTCTTGGCTTTTTGACTGATAAACCTCCATCACTACCCAAGTAACCATTATCTGGATAAAAAGACTTGATAAAGCTCTTGCAACGGCATTTGATACAGCTAGCTGTAGTATAGCAGTTTTAGTTAAAATTACAACTATTATAAAGCTAGCTATATAAAAAGTTTTTAAATACCTTATCCTGCTATAATTAATAAAGCGTATTTACATCTATTGTATAGTTAGCATCAATTGCTCATAATAAAGCATTTTCTAAACCGATATACAGGAAGCTGTTATATCACAATTAACCAACTGTCTTCAAAGCCTTATCCAGCAAGCACAAATACAGCATAATGGCAGCTAACTGGAATAGAGCTGTTAACATGCAAATATTGAACTTCAATGCGAAAACGTCAAAAAACATTATGTCAATGTGTTTGACATAATATAAATTTATTTTCATAATTTTCAGAAAATAAAAAACATTTTCGACTTTCACGAAAAGAATGATTGTAATCCAGTAAGAGTGGGTGTGTTTAAAGTAGTGTTGTGTGGACGCATATGCCATAATTGTGGAGTTATAAATTGTGTGCTGACGCCTTGCAACCCCCTTCTGCATTCAAGTAGTTGCGAGTGGTCAAATGAAGATTACTCCCCACAGGCCTTGCAACAAGATTTGTTAACATTTGATCCATCAGGAATTAATTTTCGATAGCATTATTGACTATCATAATAGTTCCCTTGCATCGTTTAAATAATGACGTACATTTTTAAACATTATGTGTTTGACGTTTCATATATTTGTATGCAAACTTCCACAATACACGAAACGAAAACTAAAAAAAGCGAAACTATATTTAATTTTTCCTGAAATAAAATATATGATGTGTGTCTGATAGGTCTAAGCAGCACGTTTAATTTCATGAAATGAAAAAGGCACAGGTTGAATTTCGCAAAATAGTAAAATTAGGAAATGATTTTTAAATAAATAAAATACATATAATACGGTTGCATATTTATTGTTGAAGTTGTACTTATTTGTCCTCAAAAGAAAAAAAAAAATATTTTTTAATAAAAAAAATATAAACAAAAATTGGCAGCGCTGAGATTTGAACCGGCACACAAAAGTTAGGAGTCAGACACTCTACCACCTGAGCTATTAGTACAACGTTTTTTTTTCTGGAAAATTTGCTTATTTAAATAACATTAGCTGTATAATAACCAGTATAAAGTCTTATTGAGGTTTTCAACAGTCAAATAATACAGCAAATTGATACTTTGTTAGCTGTTAGGGTTTGAATTAGGTTTGAGAGTTCCTTGTACAGCATTATCGGTTTTATTACAAATTAGACAAGCAATTCCACAACCCTTAACCATCCATATTATACAGCTAATTGTTACTTGCGTAAACATTGTAGCTTACAAAAAGACTCATTCAAGTCACAGGGCGGGCGAAGGGGGCGATCGCCCCCCTAAGACGCCATGATTTTGTCAAAAATTTATATATTTTAAGATATATTATTACAAAAGTTCTCTGAGTACGTTTACTTTCAAAATATATCAAGAACACAGTTGAAATGTATCTGTAATTCATTATTTAAAATTTGTCATCGGTCTTTTATTAGATATGACAACACATATAGTGCAAAGTGCTTGAATTTAAAAATGGCTCAAATTGAAACCTGAAGGATCAGCAAAGTCGAATAATAAACTTTAGTAATAACGCATTATTTTGCTTCACCTTCGTTTGTTATAGGTTAATGTCTGCAAATAAGTTCGGACAATCCACTACTATTTTTGAGTTACTTGAAACATAGCACTCATCGGATATTTTCGTTGAAATTCAAAATTTTGCACGTAAACCATAAGTTAATTATGGAAAAATTGGGTCCAAAAGTTATAAAACTGATTTTGGTGGTCAACACCTAAATTTTTATTTTTTTACCCTTATAGTTCTATATTAATAACACTGCCCTGCACTCATTATGGTGCAGTAAAAGTTGCAGCAAAGAATGGGTGCAATTGTAGAGCTAATTCCGAAAATGGCATCAGTTTTATCAAATTGGCTATAGTTTTTGAGATATTGCGTGAAAAAATTTATTTGCGAGATATAAGTAATAGTTATGTATGAAAAATGTTATTACATAAATGAGGCAGTGTAAAGTACTAAAAAATATAGATTTATTATATTATTTTTTTCAATTATTTTTTTCTGACGTTTGAACTGCGTTACTTAATTAAGCTCGTCTATATATAACAAGATAATGTAATTTAGGGCCTAAAATTTACATTGTGCTGCTAGAGTAAAATAAAATAACGTCCTGTATTCGCACATTGCAGATGATGTTAAAAAAAAACATTTTAAATCCATATTTTTATATTTTTCGGCACACATTTTTTGTGGTAAACTCTAGCAGCAGAATGTAACATTAAGGTCCTATTACATTTTAAAATAAAAATAAAATTTTGGTATGTAGTCAAACATCGAAGTAATGGGTATTCAAATATCTTGAATATTTTTCAACCAAACTGGAATACAAATATTTTTATAAGGAAAAATTATATACATTCTTCTCATGGTATTTTCCGTAAACAAGCATGTTATATCTATGCAATTTAAAAATGTTTACGTACTTCAAACATAAAAAAAAAACGTTCGAAAATAGTAAGCCTATGAGGTGTCACTCTAAATCTTTCAGTGTTAATGCATTATTTTTATAAAAATATGATGAATTAAAAACAATCAAAAAATAAAACCTTTCTGACCATCTATATTTATATATTAAATTATTTATAATTATATTATTTGTATATTAAAAGTTTGAAAAAGCGAGTACACCATTAGAAAAACCAATTCCTCACTTTTCAAATGAGACTAACTTCAATATTCCACTTATACACTCAGAAGAAACCCATGAAATCCCCAATGATTTCATAGTATTTAAAAAATAATTATTTTCATGTGAAAAATGTAATACCTAGAATTTTCTAGTATTTAATGGTATTTACCGATTAAAATAATAATTTATGATGTTGAAAAATCTATCGTTTGTATGGTAATTTTTTCTGAGTGTGGTTGACATGCTATATATATATATATATATATATATATATATATATATATATATATATATATATATATATATATATATATATATATATATTTATTTTGTCATATTTCAAAATTCCCCCCACTAAGAACGACGTCTACATCCGCCCCTGATTCATGCCCTATGATATATATCTTTTTTGTAATAAATTATTGTTTTGATCTTTGTTGACACGAAATCAATGATGTGAAACCATGTGAAACACCAAGGTGTATTTAACAAGGTGAGGAAAGTATAAAAACTCTTCATTTTTTATTTTTCAATATTAATATTTTTTTTTTCATTCGTTTGAAAATTTTCCTTGTTTCCGGTTGACAAATACGGTTATTAAAATTAAAATTGTCAAAACAATTATAAAACAAACATCGCGTATAAACTAATGCCAAGACCATCTTATTCTGCCTGTGACCAGTTGCGGTAAATAAAAATTTCACGTTCCTCGCGATCTCCAAAAGAAAAAAAATGGGGTGCACGAATTTTTTGAACCCGAAGTTCGCATTTGTTATATCAATGGATGCACTCCGTATTTCATCCAGTGTGACGAAACGTACTCTCGACGGACTCACTCCGTTTGTCATCCAGTATGACGGTCCGTTAACGTACCGTTGAAACGTACTCTCAACGGATTCGAAATCTGTTTCGATGTTCCCCTTTATCCGTTCACTGGACCGTTTTCGTATCCAGAAAACGGAACGTTTACGGAATCGTATTCCGTATTGCTGTTCCGTATACGGCACTGTTAACGGACCGTTTTGTTTCTTGGGTATTAAGTTAATTATTAACATATTAAGTTAATACATTTTTAAGGCTAACGCGTTCACTGTTGCCAAAAAAACGACCACTACTTACATAAGACATTTACAGCGTTAATACATTCATTGCTCCAAACAATTCTAATCCAACATTCTTTTATTTTTGTCTTCGTCAATGGCAGCCGAAAAATTGGAGAGACATTTTAGCCCAGACTCAGATTTCTTAATAAGCTTATGCTGTTACGACACTGGCTTATAAAAAGTACACGAATTGACTAGTATTGCGTGAATGAAACAACAATTCAAAGAAATGAATAAATTTTTTCACTTTCGAGCATAGTATATTTGTCTCCTTTTATTGTAACTTTCTGGGTACATTTTAAGCATGAAAAAAAGCCAATGTCATAACAGCATTACTAATAAAATATTTCCCAACCATTTCGTAAATGTTTTCAAAACTCTTACTTTATATTTGTTAATAAGCTTATTAAAAAACACAATTAAAAAACAAAGTGTTTGTAAAATGCTTACGCTCAGATGTTATATTTACTAAATAAAATATTTACAGCTTTTCCTTGTTTTTATTACAAAATTTTGAGATTGTAGTGATATTGTAGTGTTTTTTAATTACTTTTTTTTTAACAAGACTATACCCACTTTTTTAAACGTCAAATATTGAAATAAAATTAATTTTCAGCAATATCAACAAACCCGCAAAACTCAGAAAGATCAAATTGTTTGGGGAAAAATATGATATCCGCGGAATTCTCGCAGGAATTAATGGGAAAGCTGGTCTCCAAATTGATGCGTTTGATGGTCATAAAATGGAGCGTTGCTGTGATGTAGCGGCTGCTGTGAAATGAACAAGACTGTGGCTGATGTTAATAAGCGCATGATACTGTTCTTCAGCAGTTTAATTATTTCAACATTATATAATTATATGATTATAATAAATTCGAAGGATTTTTTTAAATAACATATTTATTTAATTAATACTTAGTATATTATTAAATCTGCAATTATCCTGCGGCTAAGAGTTTTAACCTGAAATAATGTATTTGTACAGATGCCAGACAAGTTAGTAACAATACCTTGAAACTTGGTGCACTAGTCCTCGCGCTTAATGTCCAAATTGTGGGACAAGAAGATGAAGCGAGACTGCTTGACCGCATGAGAAAGCGAAATGTTCATGATTGGCTTATTGTTGATTTCAATTAAACCTATGTAGAGATGTACATGTCATTGAGTTTTCGTATTTTAGTTTACGCGTCTCTTCGACTAAAGCCCCAAAGAGGACTGTATGGCTTTACGAAAAAGCAAATTGGGTTGCGTTAAATGATTTTTTTCGCAACTTTAATTGGAAATTATGTTTTGCTGACAGATACATAAATGCCCCGGCTTCAGTGGTAATAAACTTCCACCTTGTGAACTATCTGAAGCACAACGAATTGCTCAGTGACCGTCAATATGGTGTACGTAGAACCAGATCCACGGGTGACTAAATGGCGGCCCTCTTCGAAAAGTGGAATAATTGTATTCACCTTTACGGAAAGAGTAAGGTTGTAGCTTTAGATATTTCCAAGGCGTTTGATCGAGTGTGGCATGAAGCCCTCGTTTCAAAACTAATTGCTTATGATATTGATGAATCTTTTACTCGATGGATATCGAGTTTTCTCCATGGTCGTTCAATACGAGTTGCGGTGGATAGTGTTCTTTCTGAACAACATTCTATCAATTTTGGAGTTCCGCAGGGTTCCGTCCTATCCCCGTCCCTATTTCTGGTTTTTATCATTGGGCTTCTGCCATTGACCCAGAACCCAATGCATTCCTATGCAGACGATAGCAACATTTGTCATTCATATTCGTTCAACAAGCGCCCAAACTCTATTGAGATTGACAGTAAAAAAAACACACTATGAATGACACACTCAATAATGACTTTAAATCAATCTCCGAGTGGGGCTTGTAAATGGAGTTGATTTTAATGCAAGCAAGAGCCGACTTCGCCGCAGCACGAAACATGGTAGTTAGTAGCACTAGATTGGAACATTTCGATATCCACAAGGTTGTCGCCCGATCAAAACTCTAAATCAAATTGATCACGTTGTGATTGACGGAAGGCACGCTTCGAGCGTGATGGACGTACGCACTATCCGAGGTGCCAATATGGACTCGGATCATTACCTTGTAGCAGCCAAGGTCCGCACACGCTTAAGCGCTGCGAAGAACGTACGGAACCAAACGCAGAGAAAACTAGACGTCGGAAAGCTGCAATCACAACAGACAACGCAAGCCTTTTCCACTCGACTCTCAAACCTGCTTAGACAAAGCACTCTTCCTCTCGATGATATAAGCGCGCAGTGGAATCATATCTCCTGCTCTATGCGTACGGCTGCCGAAGAGGTGCTTGGATTCCAACGCCCCCTGAGGGCTCAGTGGTATGACCAAGAGTGTCGCGCGGCCACTGCAGAGAAAGACGCTGCGTATAAATCCACCCTGCAGTCAGTAGCTACGCGAGCTGCGAAGGAGCGATACAAAGAGAAGAGGAGGGAAGAGAGACGTCTTTTCAGGAGTAAAAAAAAGCGAGGCAGAAAGACGTGAGTGTGAGGAGATTGAGATGCATGGGGACAAGAATGAGGCTCGAAAATTTTTCGAGAAAAAAAGACGTCTAGCCGGAGGTTCAAAATCCGGAGCCTCTTCTTTTAAAGATGAGAACGGAAATCTAATGACAGATATCCAGAGCACACTGAAAATATGGAGGTATCACTTCTCTAGACTGCTGACCGGTGATGATGACCGCAATTCCACCGATAGAGAAGTAAACCCGGCAACCCCAGCACTTGATGACGACGTTGAGATTCCGCCACCCGACCATGATGAGGTCAGAACAGCCATTGCTCGGCTGAAAAACAACAAAGCCGCAGGTGCTGATGGCATGCCAGCTGAATTGTTTAAGACCGGAGGCGAAGAGCTAATAGAGAGCATGCACGAGCTCGTAAGCAGAATATGGTCGGATGAAAGCAAGCCAAGTGACTGGAACCTCAGTGTACTCTTCCCAAGTACACTGCGTCTTGGACAAAAAGTTGATTTTGACACCCACAAGTTCGACATTGTGAAGGACTTCGTCTATCTGGGATCCAGCGTAAACATCAACAACGACGTCAGCCTGGAGATCAAACGGAGAATAACTGTTGCCAACAGGTGCTACTTTGGGCTCAGTAGGCAATTGAGAAGCAGAGCCCTCTCTCGCCGGACAAAAATAACGCTCTACAAGTCACTCATCATGCCCGTCCTACTGTATGGTGCAGAAACATGGACGCTGGTCTCTACCGATGAGAGAGTACTGGGAGCGTTCGAGAGAAAGATTCTTCATAAAATCTTTGGCCCTATCTGCTTTGCTAGCGAGTATCGAATCAGGATGAACCACGAGCTGTATGAGTTATTCGACGACATTGACATAGTCAAGCGCATCAAGATCCAGCGGCTTCGCTGGCTAGGTCATGTCGAACGAATGTATGAAAACACTCCAGCCAAGAAGTTGCTTGAATCGAAACTCGAAGGTGGACAGCGTAGAAGAGAGCGTCCAAATTTGCGTTGGAAAGACCAAGTTGAGGACAACCTGGCAGCGCTTGGTATTTCTAACTGGCGTCAGCGCGCGCAAAGCAGATCCGACTGGCACGGCTTCATATCAGCGGCCAAAACCGACCCACGGTTGTAAGGGCCATTTAAGTAAGTAAGTAAGAGCCAATGTTGTCTGTTATCTCACAAAAGAATGGATTCTCCTCTCCCTTCCATCAATATGGGCTTTGTGGATATTGCGGAGTCAGCTGTCTTGACGTTCTGGGCATTCAATGTGACCACCAATGATCATATATTTTATGTGTCGAAAGAACCGGCAAGTGTCTCGGTTTTTTAAATAATACAATTCGCACATTTGGGTAGGGGCTTCAAAATCATCTTTGGAGTTCCTGGACCGAATACAAGAACGTGCGATATATTTAATAGGGGATGATAATATTTCAACGTATGTTGGTTCTCTTGAGCACCGAAGGACCGTCGGGTGTGTAAGCCTGTTTTATAGATATTACAACGGTAAGTGTTCGAGGGAAATTCATGGCCTGATTCCAAGAATAATAGAAACAAAGATTGCGCTGAACGTTGCTCAAAACTTGAATCTTCTGGGCATGTACGTAGAAGTTTTTTGACAATTGTTATTTTTTATTTTGTCAGCATGTTGTTGCAAAGAAAACAACAAATTTGTTATTATTTTATAAATAATTGTGTTAAATGTGGAAAAACTGGAGGTAATCGGCCACACAAAAACAACAATCAAAACAACAATAAAATATTTTTTTTGTAATTTTTGAAATGTCTAAATTTCAAATTTTAATTTCCGTTACCTGACATTCGGAACTTTCTGACGTCAGCAAAATAGAGTGTACATGCAAAATCTTATTATTCTATTATTCTTGGCCTGATTCCACCAGGTCGTGTTTTCTTTTGTTCTACTCTGGTATCGAACCAAGACCACCCATTCGTAGTCGACTCGGCTCTCAATAGTACCACGCATTACAGAGAGAATTCGTCCTTCAGTCGGACGATACTTTTGTGGAACAATCTCCCTGCGTCTGTTTTTCCCGACATTTTTGATATTGGCAAGTTCAAAACAATCCACCGGCATCCACCAACACTACTCCATCTTCCCTCCTTCCACGCAAGAAGGTACGGTTGTTTTACATCGGTTTGGAGACAAAAAAATTATCAGCGATCGGAAAATTCAAAACACATTTGTTATAATTCTGACCACAGTAAATGAAACGGTTGTCATTTTATTATAAATGTATAAGTGGAGTTTATAATTTGCAACCCTGATTGCGTTTGTATGATGCTAATATGTAAACATTTGCATGAACGTATATGTTACGCAACGTGCTGTCTGATATCAATAGACCTTATTTCTCATATTTAGAGAAAAACAAATGCTCCGTTGGACACTGCGCACGCAAATTGTTGCAAAGAGTACATTGAAGGGAACGTCGTGCAATTAAGTGATCCGTTGGACACTGCGCATGGAAATTGTTGCAAACAGTACATTGAAGGGAACGTCGCAAGTTGCAAGTTGTTGCGAACATTGAAAAATAGAGTGAACATCGCATTGAGTGCTCCGTTGGACACTGCGCATGAACCAAATTGAAATCAATTGCAAATTTGATTGATTTGCGCTGTTGGAAATATTTTTATGGATATTTTTTAAAATTTAGTATCAAAAGACATGCATTGTTGTTCGTTTCGTGCTCGCGCATTCGCTTTACTTTGGCTGTGTGTGTATATTTGTGGTTGCGCACTCTAGTAAAAAGCTTTCGTAATTTCTAGAAGCGTGCCTTTGTTTGATTTGGTTTTTTATACCCTACACTAAGAGTGAAAGGGTATATTCAGTTTGGTACGCCGTTTGTAACACCCTGAAGAAAGCATCTCCGGGATGGAATATATATATATATATTCTTGATCAGCATGACCTCCTGAGTAGATTAAGCGATGTCCGTCTGTCCGTCTGTCTAAGCTGTCTGAACAAGAAAATTGGCATGATCGGTCTATTGTGACCTGAGAACCGACCACTTATGTTCAAATACCCCATATAAAATTTACATCTACAGATCAATTTATACGTGCTTAGGTAAACGTGCTTAGGTAAATATTTTGGTCAAATATATATTGACATCATGCTCAAATACATGAAAATAACGTTTTCCGGCGAAACGACTTGTGGTTCCCAAACAAAAATCGAAATTCGGTACACATACCCATTTGTAAATATGGGTATCAAATGAATGGTAATTCTTCCTCGATGGAAAGTTTGTAGTTATTTTCAGGATTCGTATACCTTGGTGACCTTTATACCACTTTGAATGGTAACTACACATATGTGTAGGGTATTTATAGTCGGTTTTGGCCGACTATAATTTTGATAATCCTAACTACCATAATAACACCTACTTAAAAATTTCCCATGTGATCTAACCTTCCCAACTTGTTTTTGGTTGCTAACGCTGTCGCGTAGCATAACGCACGAACTATTAACATTAAATTGCAAATACATATTCAGTGAGCATTTGGATAAAAAAAAACATGTTTTAATTACATTTAATTATAGACAGATGAAATGAAAAATATTGATTTCAAAAGGTCGTCAGATAAAAGGCGCTGTTACTCGCGCCTTGGCATATGCCCAGAATCCTCCAGACGATTGCATGTTAGGACAAGTCGAAGCGCGACTTATCAGGCTTGAGGTCGTGTGGCAAGAATTTCAAACTTATTCATTTGATTTAACTGCATATGAACATATGGAAAATTATGTGGACCCTGAAATTGAACTTGTTGTTTATGACAAATATATGTGTGTAATTTATTGCAAATGAAACGATCTTTGATGCGTGAAGAACCACAGCAAGTTGAAGAGCAAGGTAATGCGTTTGCCAGGTTAGCAGAACAGCAGACAACGCTTCTTCAAAGATTTTCAGAGTCACCTGTCACCACACAAATAAGAGACAGTAAGCTACCTAAAATCAATATCCAATCATTTTCTGGCGTTTATAAAGATTGGCCATCCTTTAGGCATATTTTTATAAGCATTATAGATTCAAAACCTGGTCTGACAAATACGCACAATGCATACACTGGGCACAATGCATGCACTTCCAAATCCAATTTTCGCTGTAAAAATTGTAACCGTCGACACCTGGTGCACTTTGCTGTCACTTCAACGCAGTCAGCATCGACTTCTAACACTTCGCAAGCGGTTGACTCTATCAATAATAAATCGAGTACCATTCCAAATTCGGTGTCATTGAATCACTCATGCTTTGGTTATTGATACTTCGCTGCGCCATCAAGAAACCAGATCTCTTTTACCTACGGCTATAGTTGATGTTTGTGACGCTCAAGGCTCAAGACGCATCTGAACTGTCATATATAACTGAACATTGCATGCAACGCCTTGGGGGTCCGCGGTTATCGTCACGTATGGTCGTATCTGGAATTTGGTTGGTAAAAGGAGAAACCACTCGTGGTTGCAACAAGCTCCACATACAATCGAAAGTTTATCAACATAGCTTCGAGGCGCACATACGTATACTTCGGCAAATCACATCTTCGTTGCCACACTAAGAAAACAAGATGTTTATGAAAGTCTTGCTGCAACTATCTGTTTAAATTTACGCCTTGTAGCAAATATTCAAACATCCCATAAGTTTCAATAATGTTGCAGCAAAACTGTGAATATTTTTTTAATATGACATATATGCAGATAGTTACGAGATGTTTGCCACAACAGCAATGAAAATTGAGATATTTACAGTTGACTGATAGCAAACATCCTGAGTTCTTGGGCTGTTGCTGCAAAACTTTTGAGGCATTTTGACATTTGACTACCATAAAAAAGGAAAATGGCGTACTTTTTCCTTTCGCTCGATTTATCCACAACAATTAAGTAAATCAAATGGTGTAAAAAAAGTGCCGACTCAAATATTACATTTTAATGGTAAAAGTGAAAATAAAATATCTTGTGATTTAAATTATCAACACGTGATGGAAAATATTTCTTTTCAGAGTTTACTTTGATGATAGCGTCGCCGGTCGGACTTGGTTCTTCTGCGAAGAAATCTCAAGTCGTTGTACAATTTTGCCTGCGAAGGATTTAAATAGACGATGGCGATGTATACCAGGATGTACCATGTACCAGGATACTGTAAATTTTAGAATAAATAAAAATACATTTGATTAATTTTATTTTAATTCAATAAAAATAATTTCGCGAATTCTTATGGAGTACCTTTTCCAAATATTCCACAACTATTTTCCTATTTGTAAGATTATTTGCCAGATGTTTGAAAGATGTTTGTCTCAAAGCCGATCTAAATAATTTGTAAATAACTTGATATTTAGGACTGTGATATTTCTGGAAACCATCTTTGTTTTCTTAGTGCAAGATTGTCGATCCCTGTTTTTGATCAACAACTACTTGCCTACGTAACTCTAGCGGATCCTACTTTTAATTGCCCTTCTTTTATCGACATATTGCTTGGAACAGATTACGTTTGGGATATTTTTACGTTGGATTCATTGTTTGATGCGCGGGGAAATACAATCGCTTTATCATCATTATTTGGATGGGTCATCAGCTCCGTCTCATCGCCTAAGCAGCAAGCAACATCCCTATCATTCGTTTCATTAATAGATATTGACCGCTGCGGACCTTTTGGGAAGTTGAGGAAATAAATCACGCGTTACTAAAAAATGCCGACTCGCTTCAGATGGAGGAACACTTTCTTAAAACGCATAGGCGCCACCCCGACAAATACCATTTATGGATCAAAATGTTACTTTTACTGATACATTAAGAGGCGCACTCTCTCGTTTCAATTCTGTTGAACGACGACTCTTAAGAGATGAAGTCAGTTACGAAGCCATTGCCGCACAAATCAGTCACAGTGAATGCTTGGTGTGATTCGACAGTGGTACTCGCGTGGCTATCCATGCAACCAGTCAAGCTTAAAACATTCATCTCAAATCGTAAATCAGAAATTTTGGATACGCTGCCACGACATGTTTGGAAGCATGTTTCTTCAATGGAGAATCCAGCTGACTGCGCGTTTCGTGGAATGATTTCTCAGCAGCTCGTAGAGTTCGATCTATGGTGGAATGGGCCTAGCTGGTTTAAACGCGACGATGTAATGAAGAATGCATGTATTTATTCAACGCATCATGGATTGGCTGAACCAGAAGTTGTAGCAAAAATAAAAAGTAATGCAGTCTCGATGGTAGCTAACAAGGCGGTTGTCCAGCACCCACTTGAATGCTTGGCAATGCAATGGGTATCATCGTGGGAGAAGCTGCTTCAAGTCACAGCTTATTTACTATGTTTCATAAACAGAATAAAATCGAAGAAAAAACCTGCTAATAGCTTCATAACTTTCGCTGAAATTCACGAGGAGCTCAAAACTGTTTTCATAATGAACGAGCATGTATTCAACGTCATTAAGACTTACCAAAAGAATCTAGACTTTTAAGTCTTAACCCATTCATAGATGAAAGTGGACTTCTTCGGGTGGGCTGACGGATTCGGAACTCTCAACTAACAGCAGATACACAACACCCAATAATTAGTCCGATGGAACATCGCATAACATTACTAATTTTGCTATATGAGCATATGCGATACTTGCACCCTGGTGTTTCGGCGCTTTTTGTTATTGTTCGTCAAGAATATTGGACCATCGGAGCTAGAAATCTGATACGCAAATTGACACACGATTGTTTAAAATGTTACCGGCAACGTAAAATAACGACACAGCAATTTATGGCAGATTGCCTGCAGTACGAGTACGACAAGCATTTCCATTTGAAAACACAGGTTGCGACTATGCTGGCCCTTTCATTCTGAAACTATATCGCGGACGTAATGCACGCACGTCAAAGGGCTACACATGCCTGTTCGTCTGGATGGTGACATCAGCCATTCACCTGGAGTTGGCAACCGACTTAACCACCGAATGCTTCATTGCGGCAGACAATAGCAGCTTCGTTGGCAAAGGAATGAATAAAATGAACAAGCATTCCTCCATATTGCCCACATTGGGGCGGTATCTGGAAATCATCTGTTCGTTCAGTGAAACTACACCTCCGACGAGTTGTCGGAAATACTATGTTCATTTTTGAACAGATGCATACACTACTCCCACAGATTGAAGCAATCATCAACTTTAGGTCGCTGGGAGCTGCACCGGACTCGGATATTAATTATCTTTCTCCTCCTCATTTTCTCATAGGAAGACCGTACACAATGATTCCGGAAGGCAATCTAACTACTGTCAATTCAAATCGCTTGGACTATTGGCAACATGTTCAAAATATGTATCAGAGCTTCTGGGATCGCTGGCGCAAAGAATATTTGACATCGCTACAACAACGACCTAAATGGTGTCGCTAGCAACAAAACATCGATGTGTGAAATTTGGTAATCGTAAAAGATGTCAACACACCACCAGCAACTTGGGCTATGGCAGGGCTATGGCCAGGACGGTTTGACTCTGGTAGTGAGGTTACATTCGGCTAATGGAGAAATGACTGGACCTATTACCAAGCTTGTGTTCTTGCCCATATGCTGAAACCGTGTTTCAGGGTCGCCCGGGATGTTGGGGAACGGCCTATTTGAATAATGAAGATTCGTTTATATAGCCACTACGGATAGATTGAGTAAAGGGGAGTGGCACGTCCGATACAACCAAACTTTTTTTTTAAATGTATTACTCCTGACTTCCTATGAGGAGATTTTAATAATGTGACGCGATATGTTTTTCCCTTTAGACGTGTTTCACATGTCGAAGATGTAAGTAAGGGAATTTTAGTTTGTAGCATTACAAACTATCTGGATATAAGAAACTGTATATTTCTGCAAAAGTTGTTATATTCTAAAACTCAATCATATCTTTCTGATAAGCTAAGTCTTAGCATTTCAAATAGAAGCCTTAATTTTATTTTGCCAACATTTAACAATCTTCAATCGCAAAGACTATTTTTCATTAATGCAATTCGAATCTGGAATTCATTACCACTTAATATTTAATATATAAATCAAACATGCAGATTTAGGTATTATACACTATGTTAAAGTCCCTATTGCATCACCTAAAATAACACATTTAATAAATAACAACACTCACTTTATTTCCAGTTTATCCTTTTTTATAACTTTTATTTCTTTTTACTGTTCAACTTATGAACTAACTTCTTAATCTAATAACAACTCCCTTAAAAACTAAATAACTAAAGCTTATATACTAATACTTAATCTAAGTTTCAATGCTACTTTTCCAGTGTCTTTTGCTGCTTCAGCCTAGAAACATAATTTTGGCCAATCACATTGTGTTTTGCTGCATAATTTTAACCAATCACAAGTTCCGTAAAGAACTCAAGTTCGATCCACAACTCGCTTCTTAACACTGACCGTGAAAGCAACTCTTGCATAATCAGCAACCCGCGATGACATTGAATTTAGACCATCGCAAAGTCATTGAATTGAAGTCATCTTTGTTTACAAACAAATTGCACCACGTGCTTATTTTCTTCAAGCTAGCAATTTGACGCTGCTGCGAATTTGGTTTATAGTTACAATTGCTGACTAAGTAAATTGTCGCCGCTTATTTTGGCAACGACCAGGTGTGTCATCAAACCAACATCATTTACTTTTTGTTTTAACAACTATTAGAATGCATATAATATTATTTAAATATTTAGCAATTAATATTTAGCAACAGCAAATACCCACTAGAAAAATATCAATGAACTGCCACGCTATGGGTGACTGTCATAATGCTAACTCTCAACAACTAATATATTTTTCAGAACAATAATCTATTAACATCTTAAATCTACTATTTATAAGTAGGTTAGGTTAGGTTGAAATGGCTGCTACATGCACACTTAGACCAAAAGAGGACCATTGTGATACCACAGATCTAATCCTTCTTCGACTCCTTGAACCAATCGGCGCTTTTTACAAAGCTACATATAAATTTTATTTCATTGCCGGCAATATCGTTCAGGTTACCTAAGAATTAATGGCCGAATTGTTCCTTTTGTGTGAGAGGGCAGGGCAAGTACAGAAGAGATGCAGAGTGGTTTCCTCCTCCTCCTCGTCCATACACCTCCTACAGAAGTCAGGAGCTTGCACACCTAACCTTTTTGCGTGTCTGCCTATTATACAGTGTCCAGTGATAACACCATCCATTGTGCTAATATACTTCCTATTTGTCATAAGGAGTTGTTTAAATCTCTTCGAGTCTAAATTGTTTAGTGGTGGAGCAGGTTGTACTACCCGCCCCCTCTTGTTTGTTTTCGTTAATGTGTCTTGCTCCAGAATGAGTTTGCAAGTTGATAAGGGGATACCCAGATTACTCATCTCAGGCTGAATGTTCAGTGTGGTCCCCTTCCTAGCTAGTTCGTCGGCCTTCTCATTTCCTTCGATGTCCCTGTGCCCTGGCACCCAATACAGGTGTATATTGAACTGGTTTGCTATCTCCATCAGAGATGAGCGGCAGTCGTGGGCAACTTGACTATCGATGAAAATACTAATATCATTTACGGATACAATATTCCATCTTAGCCAGGTGAGAACCTTTTTAATAGCCATAACTTCCGCTTGAAATACACTACAGCAGTCCGGCAGGCGGAAGGCTATACCTAAGTTTAGTTGTTCACAGAAAACACTACATCCTACCTTACCGTCCAGTTTAGAGCCATCAGTATAGAATTCAAGAGTCTTTCCAGTTGTCAAAGAGCCTCCTTTCCAGTCTTCTCTAGAGGGTATAGTTGCTGTTATGTATTGTTTTTTACTTTAATGTTTTTTACTTGTTTGATTTAATATTAATTTACATAAGTTGCTCAGATTTCTCCTGTTCATATATTTCATTTGGAAAATTATGAATTTTCATTTGAAATAGAACGTTACGAAAAGGAGAAACTGCGGTAAGTTGTTTTTATTTATTCTTTATAATATCTTAAAAAACATGTAAATTATTTTAGAAATAAAATTTCACATTATCGTGAATTTTAACCGCAACATTTCGTAACCGGAACATTTTATTTCGCATCTCAAGCCGATTTGTCTGCGATATTGTGCATATCGACGCCTGCACACTTCGCAATTTGTCTTCGATTGTCTGCATCGCTGCGCAAACTCACGCCTGCGCCTATTTGCAAGATCAAGATACAAGATTAAAGAATAATATTAATTGTCTGCGACACTGCGTATTAATCGACTGCGCTCTTTTTGCAAATTAATATTGTCGTCTACGTTTGTATAGTCCGTGGAAATGCAACATACGCCACCTCGTCGGAGTCAGCGTATTATTGAAGCTTCAAGGTCTCGCACGTCCAGCATGCCGGAAACTAATTCTGAAGTTTTGGATGCGGCATCCCATGCTGCATTCTTTGTTCCAGTAATAAGGCAAGAATCATCTCCAGTTGCTGAAGTTACAAGCAACATTAACGTTGCCTGCGCTAGGAACGTTGCAAGTTTAAGCTCAACAGAGGCATGTTCTTCCGGAAGAGTTGCTTCTTGCACCAACGCCATCATAGTTCATCCGGACGATCATGTTGCAGCTATGAGGAATACAATTGCTGACCTAGAACGCCGTCTGAGAGAAGCTGAAATTCAAAATGTTCAAGCGCGACCGTTGATTGCGCCTGAAAATATACACGCTCCTGCTTCACAGCCGCCACAAGCAACGAATTGGTATCAGCAGTCAGCGAACGCATCATCCACCAACATGCTACATCTAGCGCAGCAGCCATTTCCAGTACATGCAGATACACAATCAGTGTTTTGCAACAGTCGCCCCGCTAATCCATCTTCTGCTGTTCAATCTTCGGCCAGCAACTATATGCCCCCTGGACCAAGTTCGCAAACTGTATTTTGCAACAGTCGCACTGCTTTTCCAATTGCTGCTGCTGTTCAATCTTCGGCCACCAACTATATACGTCCTGGACCTAGTTCGCAAACTTTATTTGGCAACAATCGCATAGCTCCAACAGTTGCAGTTCAATCTTCAGCCTACAACTATATGCTTCCTGGTGCATGCTCGCAAACTTTATTCGGCGACAGTCGCGGTACTCTTCCGACTACATCATTACATTCGCCAGAATATAACTATATGTATTCTGAAGTCAACAATCCATGCGTTCAGAATATGCATCATGCACCGTTTTTTATACAGCGTTTGTTGAAACTACGGCAGCATATAATTATTCAAATTTGGAAAACAATCTGCGGTTAAATAAATGTCTTAAAGGCGAAGCAAAAGAAGCCTTGAAGTCTCTTTTAATTCATCCCAATAACGTTAATGAGGTTATACAACAACTCTCATTTTCATACGGTCGTCCAGAGCAGTTAATCCGAAGTCAGCTAAAGAAAGTTCGAGAAATTGTACCAGTTCCGGAAAATCAATTGCCAAAACTTGTACCATTTGCGATTGCAGCTAAAAACCTCGCAGTTTTTCTACAGTCCGTCAACGGGATGCATCATCTAGCAAATCCCACATTGTTGGAAGAATTGGTTGCCAAATTACCAATGACCAAACGCATTGAGTGGGCTAGATGTGCCGCATCAATTATGCCGTATCCAACTGTCAAGGATTTTAGTGACTGGCTGTCAGAAATAGCAAGATATATTTGCTTGGTTCCAGATTGCTCTTCTGAAGAATCAAAACGTCGCCCGGTGCTGCATGCAAATACCAACAAGCAGTTCAAAAATGTCAAATGCATCATTTGTGATGGAGGACACACGATTGTTGATTGTCACCGCATTACTGATGCCACCGTGCCAAATAGGTGGATCATAGTTAAACGCCATTATCTTTGTTTCAGTTGCATGGCTACCGGACATTCAACTCGTACCTGTCGTCGCCGAAAACCATGCAATGTCAATGGATGTGAACGAATGCATCATAAGTTGCTGCATGATGACTCACGTACAACCAACACATCTGTGGAACCTCAACAAGCAAATGCATCAGATGATATTAGGCCGGTCCTCAGCTGTTCATCTGTTGAAGCGAGAACCAATAAATTACTTTTTCGAGTTTTGCCTGTTACTCTATATGGAGTCTCGAAAAAGGTAAACACATACGCATTATTGGACGAAGGTTCATCTATCACAATGATCGACAAAACCTTGATAGAAGAACTTGGATTGGAAGGCCGACAACAAAAATTAGATATACAGTGGCTCGGAGGTCGTTCTGCGCATGAGCCAGCCCTAGTCGTGGATTTGAAGGTCAGCGGTTTAAAAATGAAGAAACACCATAAATTAAGCAATGTATTTGGTGTCGAAAACTTGAATCTACCTACGCAAAGCATGCATATAAGCGAAATATCACTAAATGCTATTTCTTCAAAAGCAATTTCAACGCAGTCGTATACTAATGCAACTCCTAAACTTCTAATCGGACTTGACCACTGCCATTTGGGTCTGCCATTTGAGTCCATGCGTTTAAACCAAAATGGACCATACGCCGCCAACACCGAATTAGGATGGGTAATTTTTGGACCAACCAAAGAAGGACTCACGTCAACGTCTACATGCTTATTCGTAGACTCTCCAGCAGAAGATAACCTACACCAGCTAGTATCTAATTTCTTCAACACTGAAGCGTTTGGTGTAAGAGCGTCGCCTCCGATTGAAAGTGATGTTGATCTCCGCGCAAGACAAATAATGAAGGCAACAACTGTACACGTCAATGAAAGATTCCAAACGGGGTTATTATGGAAAAGCGATCACGTAAAGCTTCCTGCGAGTTTTGATATGGCGAGACAGCGTTTAGTTGGAGTGGAGAGGAAGATGGCACGTGATAAGCAGTTTGCCGAATCATATAAGGCAAACATCGATAGCTACGTAGAGAAAAATTATGCCCGAAAGTTGAGTTCAAAGGAAGCAGCCAAAGTTGGACCAAAGACGTGGTATTTGCCCCACTTCCGAGTCATAAATCCTAACAAGCCAGGGAAGGTTCGGTTAGTTTTCGACGCTGCTGCGGAGGTTGGAGGAATATCGCTCAACTCACAGTTACTGAAAGGACCACAGGACTATAGAGCACTGCCAGCAATCCTGTTCCACTTTCGTGAAGGTCCCATTGCTGTGTGCGGAGACATCAAGGAGATGTTTCATCAGGTGCTGATCCAGCCGGAAGATAGATGTGCTCAACGTTTTCTATGGCGTGACGGCGATAACACAAGATCACCAGACGTATACGAAATGGTCTCAATGACATTCGGTGCTGCATGTTCGCCATGCTCTGCTAACTACGTCAAAACAAGAAATGCTCTGGCGTACAAGGAGAAATATTCACGAGCAGTTCAGTCCATTATAGACTACCACTATGTAGATGATTTTGTTGACAGTTTCACGTCGGTTCCAGAAGCAATTATGGTCTCAACACAAGTACGAGACATCCATAAAAAGGCGGGTTTTGATCTGCGAAAGTTTTCTTCGAATTCGCCGGAAGTTATTGAAGCGCTTGATGGTTCTGAAGCAGATATGGCGATTAATACCAAAGAATGTCTGTCGTCTGAAAAAATTCTTGGTATGTTTTGGCAGCCTCAGACCGACAGCTTTGTATTTCATCTGAAATTCAATTATGTTGACAAGAGCGTTATCAACACTGGCCGTACACCGACAAAGAGGGAACTTATGAGTATTGTAATGTCTATATTCGACCCTCTTGGATTGATAAGCCACTTTACTGTCATTGGAAAAACGCTGTTACGCGAAGTGTGGAAGCGAAGCGTGCGTTGGGATGACCCTTTACCATATGAAGTCGCAGAAATGTGGAAAAAATTCCGAGTGCAACTAAAAAATGTTTCATCATTTCGTATTCCCCGACACTATTTTCAACATTGTTCTTCAACTCCACATGATTTGCAATTGCATGTGTTTGTAGATGCCAGCGAAGAAGCCTTCGCTGCCGTAGCATACTGGAGGTCATATAGTGCAGAAATTGGCATCAACGTTTCCCTTATTTGCGCTAAATCAAAAAGCGCACCTTTGAAGCTATTGTCGGTACCACGCCTTGAATTACAAGCTGCAGTGTTGGGAACACGCCTGATGAAAACCATATTGGAAATGCACACAGTCAACATAACTCGGTGCGTGTTATGGAGTGACTCTAAAACGGTTGTAAAATGGATACAGAGTGAACATCGTCGTTACAAGCCATTTGTAGCTCATAGGATTGCGGAGATTTTGGATGTATCTAAGCCAGAAGATTGGAGGTGGATCCCAACCAATGAAAATGTGGCTGACGAAGCAACACGGACGAAAACCCGAATTGATTTTAACCCTACGTCGCGCTGGTGCCGAGGTCCTGCATTTTTACAAGAAAAAGAAGATTGTTGGCCAGTTATCGCTTCGAATACAAATGACCTGGCTAGAGACGATGAAGAAGTTCGTGCTAAAGTTACTTTAGTCATTGTTACAAATAGTTTTTTAGATGTAAGTCGCTTTTCTTCATATATGAGACTGAAAAGAACCATCGCTTGGGTTCATCGCTTCATTCAACACTGTAAGAAGGAAAAAATTCAACATTTCGAATATGGGCTCACGGCAGTTGAACTGGAAATTGCGGAAAATACATTAGTTCGATTCGCTCAGAAAGAGAGATATGGTGATGAATTGAAACTAATACAAAGCGGACAACAGTTACCTCTAGACAACAGTCTCCACAAATTGTCGCCGTATATTGACAGCAATGGTCTTCTTCATGTGAACGGTCGTTTGGATGCTGCCAGTTGTTTGACATATGCCACTAAACGGCCAATTATCTTGCCACCAGATCACCTTATTACAAAATTAATGATTGCTTATGAACATTGTCTGATGAGACATCAAAATTTTGAAGCGGTGATATGCAAAATACGAAGACATTTTTGGGTCCCACGTTTACGTCAAGTTTTACGATCAATATCTGCTAATTGTGTGATCTGTAAAATTGCCAAATCTACGCCGTCAATACCATTAATGGGACAACTGCCATGTGATCGGCTTACACCATTTGTAAGACCTTTCACATACACTGGACTCGATTACTTTGGACCAATAATAGTATCTGTTGGACGTCGTCGTGAAAAACGCTAGATAGCACTGTTCACGTGTCTCACCATTCGAGCCGTCCATCTTGAAGTGGCTTATGATTTGTCCACTGATGCTTGTATAATAGCCATTCGAAATTTCATAAATCGTCGTGGGGTGCCTAGTCGAATACGCTCCGACAATGGAAAGAACTTCGTTGGAGCCAATGAAGAAGCAACCAGATTTTCTGAAGTGTTCGACTATGTAGCAGTACAAGCAGAACTGTCATCTAAAGGTATCGAGTGGTTATTTAACTGTCCTGCAAATCCATCAGAAGGCGGTGTATGGGAGCGCATGGTTCAGTGCGTCAAACGAGTTCTACGTTGCACGTTAAAGGAAGTGGCACCGCGTGAACATACGATGACTGCTTTTATTCTCGAAGCAGAGAATATCGTTAATTCAAGGCCTCTCACGCACTTGCCAGTTGAAATTGAGCAAGAAGAACCGCTCACACCGAATCATTTTCTTCTTGGGACTTCTAACATCGCAAACACACCTGGAATAAAGGAGGACGATGTAATGTTATGCTGTCTACGCAAGCAATGGCGTATCGCAAGACAATTAAGAAATTGTTTTTGGAGAAAATGGGTTACCGAATACCTTCCAACTTTAACACGTCGAGTAAAATGGTGCCAAAACTCAAAGCCGCTCAGTGAAGGTGATCTAGTTTTCATATGCGATGCTAATGTGCCAAGAAGAGAGTGGAGTCGCGGACGTATCGAACGAGTTTATCCCGGAACTGATGGAACAATTCGACGTGTAGATGTTCGTACAGCAAAAGGATTATTTCAACGTGCTGTCGCAAAGCTTGCCAAGCTAGATATTGAAAGTGGTGAAACGTAGACGTTTAACGGGGCAGCCCTCTCGAAGTACCCGCACTTTGACGAAGCTCCCCTCAGGAGCGAGTGAGAGGGCTTGTGTTTGCCGCATTGACTCCAAGGGGCATACTGGCAGGTAGCCGGGACAGGTCCTTGGACGAGTGGCCAGACTAAGACGGTTACATCCCCAAAATCCTCCCATGCACTAGTATCTGGTGTTAGGGAGGTAGGCGTCTGTTCCCTGTGGGGCGGCCTCCTCTTCCGACCGTAGGGTCTCTAAACACTTATAGGCGTCTGTTCCCTGTGGGGCGGCCTTTTGTGCGACCGAAGGGTCGTTAAACACATACAACCGAAGGGTCTGGAAACACTTCGACTTGCGGGGTCGTTAAAACCAACTATGAAGTCGTTTACGGAACAAGATACCGGGTCTACGGACCCAGGGGTAGGGATATCTGCCCCGGCGTCTGCAGCTGTCGCCATGCAGCCAGGCGTATGCCCTCCCAGCAGGACAGGCCGACTCAGCTCGGCTGGTAGGGCGCCAGTGGTGGCCTGCGATGTAAATTCCGCAGGTGGAGAGAGGGTTGGAGTTATGGACTCCTCCCAGAGTTCGGACAGGACGGTAGTCGTGCGTCCTTCCGCAACTCCAGATGGTCATGGAGAGAGGAACCCGGATGGGAAAAGGCGACTCTCTGGTGCGGCTAGGCGATTAAAAGCCAAACAACGCCAGAGAGCTGCCTCTCACATCACTGGGACCCCCTCCCCGGACAGTCAACAAACCGCTGACAACAGGGACCCTCAGTTGAAGCCAGCCGCTACACTTGGTTCACAAGGACCGGGCAAGCGACTGCGCTCTCCTGAGGAGATGACCCAGGTTGGATTGGCGAAGAAAAACAAGACAAACGTGTCTAAAATCAAGGGGTCTCTTCCCAGCGATGACATCCCGTCGTGCTCGTCCAACGTAGCGTTTCGGCCTGCACTGCGAAATGCAGGGGCCCGCGCAACAAAAAGACAGGGTCGCGATGGGGAGTCTAAGGCGAAGAGGTCAAAGGCGGACGGCAAAACGTATGCGGGGGTGGCACGTGAATCGATTGATGACAAACGCAAGTTTGCCATCATCGATGAAAGCCAGCCCTGTGGAAAGATTGCTGAGGATAAAAGGGGGCTGCTGGAGGAAGTGTGGAATGACGCACTTGCGAACTCGATTATCGAGTCTTCTGACAGCACCCCCGAAATCCATCTGGAATACTGCAGCTTTGTCCGCGGAGTCTACAGGATCACCGTGGTGTCTTTGGACTGTGTCGACACCCTGCGCGATCTGGTGGAAAGGTTGCCTGAGCCATGGGCAGACGCTAAGCTACGGCTTGTGGCTATGAGCGACATACCCGTTCTGCGTAAGGCAACCTTCTTCGTCAGAGCAAACGGGGCGAAGCGACCCACGTGTGATATCCTTAGGATTCTGGCGAGGCAGAACCGTGGGCTGAGAGTGGAACTTTGGGAGGTGTTCCACAGGGATGAGATGACCGATGGAAACCTCATCGTTGTGGGCATTGACCAGAACTCCATCACGACACTGGAGAAGTCTGGGGGTCGTGCCTTCTTCCTTACGTCATCCGTGACCATTAAGCTGGGCGGAAAACCTGTAGGAGCTGGGGCCCAATCCGGGAAACAGCATTCCAAGGGTAATCTTCCCAGCCCGGTCGTGGAGGATAGTAAGGATAAGGTCAAGGCCGCGGGCAGTATGGGGGTTCAGGTCTACCCGACCAAAGAAGCAGGGACGAGCGGAGGAGAGGACGAGGGCCTATCAGAATTTTCTGATGATACCCTTACGCCCTCTCAGGAGGACGAGCTACTCGCCCAATGATTCTGCTTACGCAGATCAACCTCCATAGGAGTCGACTGGCGACGGCTGCGCTTATGGAGAGAATGGAAGAAGGTAAGACGCACATCGCACTGATCCAGGAACCCTGGACTGTAAATGACAGGGTTGCTGGTTGGGGTGACACGCGATACCAAATATTTTATACACTCAATGCAGGCCGCCCTAGGACCTGTATTATCTGTAAAAAGGATTTTAACTTTTCTTTCTCCACAGAACTGTCTTCCTCAGACGCCACCACAATTTTTGACGGGAGCGGTGGCCTCATGCTGTCTTCAGTATATCTCCCGCATGACTCCCCGGAACCTCCACCCTCCGAGGAACTGCTGAGGATTACAAGGTTTGCTGCCGAAAAAGGTAAGAAATTAATAATTTGTACAGATGCCAATTCTCACCATACAACATGGGGAAGCTCCGACTGTAATGCTCGGGGACATGCCCTATTTGAATTTATTAATGCGTATGATCTTCTGACCCTAAACGTTGGTTGCTCTGCCACCTTCATCACTAGAGTCAGAAAGGAAGTACTTGACATAACTCTTTGCTCTAAAAACATACTTGACATGATCCAAGACTGGCATGTCTCTAGCAGACATTCCTTCTCGGATCATAGATACGTCTGTTTTAAACTATCCATTCCTAACATTCCCCCACCTATGTTTCGCAACAAATCGAAAACTAAGTGGGCTCTATTCAGAAGACTTTTAAAGAATGCGTTAGACGTATCTCCCGCACCCCCTTTAAGTTCTATATATATCATTGACGGGGAGGTCAAAACCATAACAAATAGCCTTATACGAGCTTTCGAAGAGGCTTGCCCTCTTTGCACCCGAGAGTCTTTCAAGGAAAAACCCTGGATGACAGGGGCTTTGAAAAACCTAAGAACGGATACTCGGAGACTTTTCAATAAAGCTAAAAGATTAAATACTACAGAGCATTGGGATCTCTACTACCAAAAACTCAGTGTATACAAAAAGAATATGCGCTCCGCAAAAAGAGGGTCATGGCGACTCTTCTGTGCACAAGTTGATTGTGTTACAAAAACCGCAAGAATTAAGAAATTCCTCTCGAAAACCCACTCTCAACCGGAACTCCTGATAGACAGGCAGGGGGTAAGAGCAGGTAACTCTGAGGACTCTTTAAAGATTCTAATGGAGGAGCATTTCCCAAACTGTTTCGTCAACTCAGATGAGACGAGACTATGGGAAACCTCTCAATACTCCCACAACTTAGCCATCACCACCGATATGGTGGGGAAGGCAATTCATAGCTTCCAGCCATATAAAGCCCCAGGGCAAGATGGAGTTTTCCCAGCCCTACTACAACGGGCAGTGGATCTCCTGGACGTCCGTCTATCCAGGCTTTATGAGGCATGCCTTAATCAGAGCTATACCCCCCTCACATGGCAAGAATCAAGAGTAGTTTTCATACCTAAGCCGGGTAAAGAAACGTACTCAACCCCTAAGGCATATAGACCCATAAGTCTAATGTCCTTCCTACTGAAAACAATGGAACGCATATGCGACACCATGGTTAAGGAAAAAATCCCTTATGAGCAGCTGAAGTTTAAGCAACATGCATACATAAAGGGGCGATCCGTTGAAACCGCCTTACATGAGGTAGTTAACAAAATTGAAAGGTCTATCGACCTAAAAGGACTCACTCTAGCAGCCTTCATTGATGTTGAGGGTGCTTTTAATAACGTTCACACTGACACACTGATCTCGTCCCTTGCCTCATTTGACGTAGACCCGGCTATTTTACACTGGGTACGTCATATGTTGTGCAACAGATCCATCACTTGTCAGCAGGGCAATATTACCCTAAGGGGAAGGGTGTTTCGCGGTACCCCACAGGGTGGCATTCTCTCACCGCTACTCTGGGTCGTCACCATAAACAGTCTCCTAAGAAGACTAACCGAGGCTGGTTTACATGCTGTCTGCTACGCAGACGACATCGCCATCCTTGCCTCGGGGACACATCCTCTTCTCCCTTCTAGACGAATCCAAGAAGCCTTGGATATCTCGGCTGAATGGTCATCACCTAGGGGATTAAATATAAACCCCCAAAAAACTGAAATCTGTCTCTTTACTAGGAAAAGGAAGCTACCTAGCTATCCTCTTCCACAGGTAAACGGAGAGATACTGGCACTTACAGGTCAAGTCAAGTACCTTGGAGTTATCCTGGATTCAAAACTTAACTGGAAGGCACAAATAGCTAGCAGAGCCACAAAAGCCGTTAGGGTTTGGGCAACCTGCAGAAGATGTATTGGTCCTACATGGGGACTTCGACCAAAGATGACCCACTGGATTTTCACCAGCGTTGTACGACCAATACTAACATATGCGTCACTTGTATGGTGGACAGCTTTGGGACGGAAATGTAACATCAAACCACTCGAGAAAGTGCAACGGGCGTGTTGTCTCGGCATTTCAGGTGCGATGTCTACCACTTCGACCAAAGCTATTGAGACTATTCTAAATATACGCCCAATACAAATTCAAGTTAAATATGAGGCCGCGGTAGCAGCGGCTCGACTAAACATCCTTGGGGGATGGCTCAATTCCGAGACATTAACCAATCACCAAACCATAATTAACTCAATTCCTAATACTGTTTCTACAGGTAATTGGAACTGCGACCGCATCCCGGAGGAAACCAATCATACCGCCGCAAAGTTCGCTTTCCCGACTAGGGAGGAATGGGACAACGGCCAAGTATTGTCTAGCAATCCGGGGATCCACCTCTACACTGACGGATCAAAATTAAACGGTCACACTGGTGCAGGCTTTTTCTGTGAAGCCTTTTCTGCAAAAGAAAGCCTTCGTCTGCATGACCACAACACCGTCTTTCAGTCGGAAGTAGTGGCTATAACAGAAGGGGCTAAATTTATACAAAGCACTCACTGTGTAGACAAGTGTATTAAAATTTTCTCAGACAGCCAAGCTGCCATTAGAGCTTTATCCACGGACAAGGTGAAATCCAGAGTGGTTCTACAATGTAAAGAGGCCCTTGCTGATCTCTTACTTGTTAACACTGTGGACATTATCTGGGTCCCAGGACACTGTAACATTGAGGGGAACGAAATAGCCGACGAATTGGCGAGAAATGGATCAGAAATGGACACAATCTCAGTCATAACCGGCAGACCTTTCCAATTTCTAAAAAACGAGATGAGCTCATGGGCTTATCGACTTCACAGTAAATCATGGGAAGAATCGAGCGAGGGCCAAGCAACTAAATGGCTATGGGGCCCCCCGAACAAATCCAAAACAAACAAAATTCTAACGCTTAATAAAAAGGAGTTAAAACAATACACAGGCATCCTCACTGGACATAATGAGCTAAGAGGTCATCTTTTCAAATTGGGAAGAGTCGACTCTTACCTCTGCAAGGCCTGTGAGGAAGAGACAGAGACGCTTGAACACTACTTGTGTCACTGCCCGGCATTTGCCAGACTTAGATTCATCCACTTCGGAGCTCCACTTATTTCATCATTGAAACAACTGGGAAGCTTGGACTGGAAAGTACTAAGAAAATTTGTCAAATCCACGGAATTTCTAAACTCCACTGAGTAGCATAACAGCTACAACATATTACAGACGACTCATGTTCCGAGGGGTCACAACGGGCCTACTTTATGGCCTAGGTGTACTCTGTGCGATGCACAGAGGGGTTTTTCCCCCCTCTTTTCAATCAATCAATCAATCAACGGGGCAGGGAATGTTATGTATTGTTTTTTACTTTAATGTTTTTTACTTGTTTGATTTAATATTAATTTACATAAGTTGCTCAGATTTCTCCTGTTCATATATTTCATTTGGAAAATTATGAATTTTCATTTGAAATAGAACGTTACGAAAAGGAGAAACTGCGGTAAGTTGTTTTTATTTATTCTTTATAATATCTTAAAAAACATGTAAATTATTTTAGAAATAAAATTTCACATTATCGTGAATTTTAACCGCACATTTCGTAACCGGAACAGTTGCCTTAAAGCCCCCATCGAAGGCGAGGGTTGGAAGTATATAGTCGGTATTTTTGGGTAACCTTGTTAATAGATTTGTAATTGTGGTGTGTCCCGCCTTGTGGTGTCTTCCGCCACTGGTTTGTGGCGGTAAGGCGAATCGCTGTGTAAGCTGCCATCTGTTTTCCTAAGAATTCTATTGGGATGAGATGTAAAAGCATGTTTAGTGCGTCAGAGGCCGTAGTTCTTAAAGCACCACTGATGCATAATGAGGCGTTTCTTTGTACTCTACTGAGATTGGCGAGATATGATGTTTTCTCCATGCTGTCCACCAGACGAGAACTCCATACAAAAGTATGGGTCGCACTACCGTGACGTATAGCCAGTGCATTATACTTGGGATTAAACCCCATTTTCTTTCCACAGCTTTTGTGCAGGTACATAAGGCTACCGTAGCCTTTTTGATTCTTTATTGAATGTTTGGTTTCCAGGAAAGTTTACTGTCCAGGTGTTGTAAAGTTAGAGTTGTAAAGTTAGAGTTGATTTATTTTACATTTATTTATTTTACAATTTAATTAATCAAAAGACACTTTTTTATTTTTAGAGTTGAAAAGACACTTTTTTTAATTTTAGAGTTGAAAAGACACTTTTACTATTTTAGTACCTCCACTTGAGGTTGGTTAAACTACAATCTTTTTAATTGCAACGAAAGGTATTAACAATACCTTCGTTGCAAGCTTTTCTTAAATTCTATTCTCACTATGTTCTAGTGAGTTTTCACTTTCACACAATTTTGGTGTACGTGACTTTTGAAGAAAGTCCGATTTGCAGTTTTTGGCTGACACCAATTGCGAAATATCAGAATTGTTGGCAATCGCTGCTTTGCTTATTTTAACATAGACCCAAAATTATGCAATGGAAAATTGTATTGCAAGCCTCTTGAAAGAGGTGTGGTCTAAGTAAAGCTTTAGCGCTTTGCTAAATTATTGCCAGCTTCTGTTAACTGTGCAAGCTAACCTGAAAGACGTGTGGTCTAAGCATAGCTTTAGCGCTTGCCAAATTATTATCATTGTTGCCAACGTGAAGCGTTGGGACAATGCCATGAACATGTTGCTGTACAACATGATATAAAAGCATGATGCGCTCAACATATGTACAGAAACATCCAAAACTGAATGAATAGTGAAGAACCATAAACAAAAGAAAAATGTATGCGCTAATTCACAACATTCCTCCCCCCTTATGGAAAATAAATTATTATTAATATTAGGATTAATGATAATTTTTTACAAAATGTCTTAAATATATTGTTGAATATATAGAAATTATGTTTTCTTAGAGTTAATATTATGATTAGTAATGATAATATGTTTATTTTAATATGGTGATAATAAATATAATATGTTATTTTATCTTAAGTTATCTATAAAATATGTTTGAATAATTAAATGGGTTTCAATAATAATAATGATAATAATTTTTTTTTTTTTAGATAGATATCTTCTTTTTTATATGTATATATATATATATATATATTTTCTTCTTTTTTTATATATTGTTATTATTTGTTTTTTTTTATTATTTTTTTTTATGTTTTGTATATATATTTATAATATCTTTCGTTTTATACTTGTGTAATATTTGTTCATACTTATAATTTAACCGATTTAATACTTGTAATTGGATGATAATTATTATATATATATATATATATATATATATAAATATATATATATATATATATATATATATATATATATATATATATATATATATATATATATATATATATAGATAAACTTGTTCAAATTAATTTACTTATACGTGTTTTGCATGTGTATTGAGTGTGTGTGTTTGTTGGTATTTTAAAATGAATATATTGATTTTATATTTGGGTTAGAGAGGTGTAAATAATTACATGAGTGACTTTTGTATGCCCTACTGTTGGACCAGATTTCTCCTCTTGCTCTTCTGTGTGTTGGGTCGGATTTTCCTTGTTCATCTTCAATGTTTCGTTGTATGTAGTGTGTTGGATCTGTTGGGCTTCGATGGTTCTCGTGGGATTTGCTAATGGTGTTATCTCCAGTAGACGTCGTCATGTTGATACGCTGGACTCTTAGTCGTTCAAGAGAGCTTTGGTCCCGTTGACTTGGTTGACGATTCATTCGAGATGAGTGTTCTTTTGTGCGATCTTGTCAAACATTTTGAAAACATCTTGGTGCTCATGTCACTTTATATAGCCTATAGATTTCTGAATTGTTGATATCAGAAAACGCTGGGCATCTGCTTCACTACTTTTTTGTGGAACATCTTGGTGCTTATGTCGTTTTATTTAGAATATTATAGATTTCTGAATTGTTGATATCAGAAAATCGTTACTGCTTCTTCTCTATGTGCGATGGAAGACATAATAATTTGACTTTTTATATACATTTTCAAGATCAATGTTGAATATTGTTTTCTGCATCTTGTTTCTGGCAGTTGTAGTTTTATGATTAAAATTCAATCACTGCAATCTGCACTGCAAGCTTTGGTCCCGTTGACTTGGTTGACGATTCATTCGAGATGAGTGTTCTTTTGTGCGATCTTGTCAAACATTTTGAAAACATCTTGGTGCTCATGTCACTTTATATAGCCTATAGATTTCTGAATTGTTGATATCAGAAAACGCTGGGCATCTGCTTCACTACTTTTTTGTGGAACATCTTGGTGCTTATGTCGTTTTATTTAGAATATTATAGATTTCTGAATTGTTGATATCAGAAAATCGTTACTGCTTCTTCTCTATGTGCGATGGAAGACATAATAATTTGACTTTTTATATACATTTTCAAGATCAATGTTGAATATTGTTTTCTGCATCTTGTTTCTGGCAGTTGTAGTTTTATGATTAAAATTCAATCACTGCAATCTACTTGTGCTTGGTATAACAACAAGTTTGCTCCTAGTGCATCCTTCTACGTCTGTAAATATGCTGCCACTCTGCTTTATTCCTTCGTTTTTCTTTTCTTTATATGAATCTGCTGGACATCTGCTTCACTTCTTCTTCTTGTTGATAACACCCAGAGCTCCTTCCACATGTCCCCATTAAAGTCCCAAGACCCCAACGATTATCTATGCGTCTTCTGAGTATCCAGCGCTGTTGGTCACTCTAAATAACAATTTTTGTGCACTCGGATATTTTAAATTTACATGAATATTTTACAAACAATAATTTTAATTTTGTTTTCAAACTATTCCAAATATGTGGTGTCACACTACTGGTGTGGTACTAATTTATGTAATCTTAGGGCCCTATTATGATTAGCGAAGCGAATGGTTTTAGCGAAGCGAACGTCCAAAAAGCTATTACGGTTACATTCGCCAGACTTCATTCGCCAAAAAACGGGAAAAGTTAAGCGAACGTAAAAAAACATGCAACACTCAACCGATTTTCATTCGCTTCAAGTGTCAAAATCAAGCGAATCAACAGTTCATGTGACGAATCGGCGAACGTATCTTTATCTATTGTTTTTCAGTTGTTCTTTTGATTTTTATTTTTTTTTTCTATTGTGCTTTTGTTTATTAGGCTTTTTCTGATTTTCAATTTATTTTATCCTTTAGTTTTTATAGAAGGCTGTCTATAATTTTGAGTTTTTTGTGACCTAACTAATAAACGTAAAAAAAAACAATTTTTTTCACACTTTTTATTTTAATTTTAAACTTAACACTAATAAAAGAAATGTCTGGAACTGCTCCGACTGCTGCTGAGGATGCAGCTTGGTTCATCGCGCGAAGTTATTTGTGCCACAGAGGAGGACAGACCACCATCACTGTAACTTATTGTAGTCTTCCTCCTCGTCGTCGCTCCAGCTTTCTGCACACCGCATTGGCTTCTGTTTAACACGCTCTTCTTTGATTGCTTTGGGCCCATCGTTTTGAACATTTTTATTATTTTTCTAAACAAGTATATTCACATCAGCTGTTTTGAAACTCTAGGGTTTCTTTAAATTAAAATAAAAAAAGTATTGCTCCAAATAAAAAAACTACTTTTTTTAATAAAAAGTATTTATTTTTATGTAAAAATAATTCCAATATTAACATTTAAAAACATATTTTAGTGTACATTTTAACTAATTTGAATTGTTCCGAAGTTTATTTGGATACTTTTTAATCTTTTATAGACAAAAAATAACAAAAAACCGAAAAAGTATTATTGTTCTGAATCGAGTTAACGTTTTTTAAACCATCAATAATATTAAATGGTTTTTTAATAATAAAAAAATAGATATTAAGATAAAATAGTATCTGTTTTAAAAAAAAGGCAGTACTAAAAGTACGCAACATGATACTATTTTTTTCAACTCTGAAATGATAATTCTATCCGTCAATGTTGTAAGTGTTGCTCACTTTTAAAACCATAAAAATTAGTACATTCGCCAAATTGCGTTCGCTTCGCCAAGTACATTCGCTTCGCTAATCATAATAGGCCCCTTAATATAATTTTCGTATAAAATATAATTGTTCATGTAACATGGCGTGTGCTAAATGATTGATTTTAAAATACTTAAATTACTTGAAATATACTGTGCACATTATTTGAAGTATTACTATTTAGTGTACACCCAGAAAAAAATCATGGTAAATTGATAGTATTTCAATAGAAAAACAATAATTTATACCATTAAAATTGGTCAATAGGATGCGTCCCATTAGTTCAGTAATATTGAAACTGTTAATACAATGTGTGGTTGTACCATACATTTTATAATGTGATATTTTAATTACAATAAGAAAAAACCTATACAAATTTAATGATACGTATTATTATTTTATGGTATTGTCGAATTACATTTTCCTAATAATTTATTAAAACAAAAATGTATTTTAGTTAACTTGTTGTATATATTATTTTATTTAAATGTCGAAATTGATATTCACCTTTACAACACACACATGAAAAAACACTTCTTGCTGCAAAAGGTTATAACACATTTAATGTTTGCTTTGGTTTCCAATAATTGATTGTAGTACTTGAGGCTGCAATTATTTTTGAGTCCGTTGCCATATTAGAAGTTTGATGTATTATTTATTTTCTGTAATAAATAAATATGTAAATATAATTTATTTACATTAAATACATTGAGTCCTTACCAATGTCGCGTTTAATAATGTGGAATATTACCAAAAAATACATGCGACCATTTTGAGTAAACACGCAGAATGACGTACAAAACGAACATGTTTGTATTCGTTTTACGTTTTTTAGACCACGTTTATTATAGGAGGAAACCATTAAAACAACAGTATTTATTCTATTTAAAATAATAATATTAAAATATTTAAATTTATGGTACTGAATTTTTCAAATACTATTGAATTAATTAGAAAACTTTTGATTTAAAAAGAAAAATCTATTAATACATGAACCATAAGATCAATGGTCGTACCATAAAGTACTTAATAGTATATTTTCTTCTTTTAACATAGTGTAATTTTAATGTAATTATGTATTTAGCCCAATGGCTAAGATCGTCGTCTTATATGCGGAGGACTCAATGCGGCGGATTCAACACCCCTTCAATATAATTTTTTTTTTTAAATATACATGTACATAGAATATATTGCACATTGCATATACATTTATTATTTAAAATTGTTGAATTTATTATGTATACATATTTTTTTCTTTAACTGTGTTAATTTAGTTTAAAAATTTATTTAATTTCCAAAACAAAATAAAATGTTAGATAAAAATTTAAATAAATTAATGAAATTTTTTTTTTTTTAATTTTAATTCCCCTTATTTTTTTTCATATATTTTTTCCTTTTTTTTTTCTTTAAAAAAAATTAATAGTTAATATCTGTTATTTATATTTTTTTTTCTTATTTTTTTTTCTACATATTTTTTTCTTCTCATCGTATTTTCTTCTTCTTTTTTTTCTTTTCTTATCTTCTTCCTTTTTTTTTTCTTCTCTTTAATTAAAATTTTCTCCTTTTTTTAACTTTAGTTCCCTTTTTCTCATATATATATATATATATATATATATATATATATATATATATATATATATATATATATATATATATATTTTTTTTTTTTTTTTTCTTTCTTTTTTTTTATTCTTTAAAAATTTAATTGTTAATATTATTTTTTTTTTTTGTCTTCTTTTTTTCTCTTTTTAAAAAAAATTTGTATCCCTCTTTTTTTTAATTTTAATTCCCCATTTTTTTTCTTTTTTATTTTTTTTAATATTTTTTTCATCTCTTCTTATTATATTTTTTTTCACTTTTTTCTTTAAAATTTAAAAAAAAAAAATAATATTTAATAAAAATAAAATGTTAGATAAAAATTTAAATAAATTAATGAAATTTTTTTTTTTTTTAATTTTAATTCCCCTTATTTTTTTTTCATATATTTTTTCCTTTTTTTTTTCTTTAAAAAAAATTAATAGTTAATATCTGTTATTTATATTTTTTTTTCTTATTTTTTTTTCTACATATTTTTTTCTTCTCATCGTATTTTCTTCTTTTTTTTCTTTTCTTATCTTCTTCCTTTTTTTTTCTTCTCTTTAATTAAAATTTTCTCCTTTTTTTAACTTTAGTTCCCTTTTTCTCATATATATATATATATATATATATATATATATATATATATATATATATATATATATATATATTTATATATATATATATATATATATATATATATATTTTTTTTTTTCTTTCTTTTTTTTTTATTCTTTAAAAATTTAATTGTTAATATTATTTTTTTTTTGTCTTCTTTTTTTCTCTTTTTAAAAAAAATTTGTATCCCTCTTTTTTTTAATTTTAATTCCCCATTTTTTTTCTTTTTTATTTTTTTTAATATTTTTTTCATCTCTTCTTATTATATTTTTTTTCACTTTTTTCTTTAAAATTTAAAAAAAAAAAATAATATTTAATACCTATATATATATATTTTCTTCATTTTATTTATACTAATATGTTTCCTCTTTTTTTTCGATTCAATTATTAAAACTTTTTTTTAATTTTAAATTCTTTGCTTTTATTTATTACCTGTTTTTTTTTACATTTTATATATTTTACTAATAAATTTTTTTTTCTTTCCTTGTTTTTTATTTTAACTGTACTAAATATTTATATATCCTTCTTTTTTTAATTTTAATACTAACTGATATTTTTCTTCTTCTTTAAGAAATTTAAATTATTATAAGTAAGTTCTTAAAATTCATTTAAAATTTATTTGTTATATTCAAACTTATTCAAATTGAATTATATTAATATACAAAAGTACATGTTTAATATTTTATTATATTATTTTTGTGTACTTATAAATATAAGTCACATTAAATGAAACTTCCTACTAGCATGACGGTAAAATTGAATTATATTTATTTGCATTGTTTATGGTATTAAAAAATTTATATGTCAGCTATTAACGCTTGCTTTGTGTATGATATACATACGTTCGTAAAAATTGCACATGTGCTTCAGCATGAAACACTTGGGGGAATGACCATTTTCAAGGTTTGATAGCTTGCGCTATTAATATAGGTCAGTAATGTAATTGTTGGTTTTGCATTATCTGTATTTAATTCGACAATTTTATGACTAACATTGATTTAATTTTAAATTAATGCAATTGGTTGCATGTGCTTTATTTATTTCTTTTCTCAATTGATGATTAACTAACTTAAAAATTATAAGTTATTTTCCTAAAATAGTTATATATATATTTTTTTTTATTTTTTTTATTACTAAATTATTGTTTTTAATGTGTCCTATTTTTTTATTTTTTATTATTATATTTTTTCTTTTGTTTGTTATTTACTGTTTTCCTAAACTATTTATATTTATCTTTTCCTCTAAATGACGAGTTATTTAATTTTTTATTTAATGATTACTCTATATCTTATGGTTAGATTTTATTCTATATGTTGCATAATGTTTTCATAACGTTGCAATCTACGAGTTTAATTGTCAACGCATAGCTAATTGGTTTTATACTGTTACTTTTATGGGTTCTAAAGTAGGTTAATATTATAATATTTTTAGTTTTAACGGCATACACTATTTGTGATACCTTTAACAAATTATTGTGAATTTTCTTATCTTTGTTTTTGATCAATATCGTCGTGGTCACTGCCCCACTTCCCTCTACGACCACGTAGGGTCCCTTCCAAATTGGAGAGAACTTATTCTTCCTAGTTTGGTTTTTCATTAAAACCATGTCGTGTGGTTTGAATTGTATAGGGTTGAGGTTCTTGTCGTATTGTTTTTTCGACACCTCCTTGGCCCTACATTGATTTTGCCTGACGATCTCGTGTGATCGCTGTATTTGGTACTTTAATACCTTATTGTAGTCTTCTGCGTTGTATAAAGGTGAACATTTACGCTTTAAATTCGTAGGCATGTCGAAGTCAAACTCGTACAACGTACGGAATGGTGTTTGACCCGTCGACGTATGCACCGTGTTATTATGAACATGCATTGCAGAATTTAACCATTGGTCCCAGTTTGACCCATCCTCTTTAGCAAAACTACGTAAATATTCTGCTAGTGGACGATGACTTCGTTCCAATGACCCATTAGCCCGTGGATGGTAGGGTGTTATATGTAATTTTTAAATTCCTAATAATTTCCGAAAATAGTTTGGAAACGAAGTTCGATCCATTGTCTGTTACCAATACTTTGGGTATATTTCGTTGAAGAATGCTTTTGCTACGGTGTTGGCTTCCGCATCGGGCCACACAGCACATAAATTTAGAAAAATCGTCCTGAAACGCTAAGATGTATTTATTCCCTGAAATGGTTTCAGGCAGAATACCCACTAGGTCCATGTAGACTTTGTCACAGAGTCTGACTGGCGTATCAGTTAGAACCATTGCATCTTCGTCATCCTTGAATTCTTGTTTACCTGGCATTTTGAACAATTTTTCACATAAATCTTTATATGCTTCTGCTTACCCTTCCATCGGTACTGTTGCCGAATTCTTAAAAATGTTTTTACGCCATCTAACGGTGAATCGTGAAAATCTTTAATTAACATCTCTATGTCCCGAGGTTCAGTTAGAATTATAATATTGTTATTTCCCTTTGTTACCAAATTGTCAGGATCGCATTCCGCCTGTTTCTTATAGTCTTCCTTGTCTCTTTTCATGGTTTTCGAACGTGTTTGTACTACAACTTTTTTATCAGTATTATTCGGTATGCGGCTAAGCGCATCAGCGTTTAAAATACTTTTTCCCGGTTTGTAATGAATTTCGAAATCATATTTCGATAATTTGTGTCGGAAACGCGCAAGACGTGATGTCTGATCTTTTAAGTTTGCTACACCCTTTAGGGGTTGATGATCTGTATAAATTTTAAATGGTCTTCCCAAAAGATATGCCCTAAAATTTTTTGTTGCCCATACAATTGCCAAAAATTCTTTCTCTATAGTAGAGTAGAGGTGTTTCCGCATTGTTAAGAGACCTACTGGCAAAGGCGATCGGACGGTCGCTTCCAACTTCACCTTGCGAAAGAACCGCGCCAATTGCTTCGTAACTGGCGTCTGTCGTGAGCAAAAAGGGTTCGTTAAAATCCGGACACGCTAGTATGGGTGGTGACATAATTGCATCCTTAAGTTTTAAAAACGAAATCTGACAATTGTCATTCCATATGAACTTAGCGTCCTTTTTAAGCAAACAGTATATTGGTAATGACAGTTTCGGCATACCTCCTATAAATTTTCTGTAATAATTAATTAAGCCTAAAAATGCTTGAACTTCCTTCCTATTTTTCGGAACTGGAATATTTTTTACACACTCTACTTTGGCTGGGTCTGGTAGGGCACCTAACTGAGAACACTTGTGTCCTAAATATATAACCTCGCTTCGTAAAAACTGACATTTTTCTGTATTTAAATTCAAATTATGTTCTCTCAGCTTTTCAAAACTTTGCATAGCCTATGCTCGTGTTCATCTAAATAAACGAAACAGTCAATACCCTGTAAACCTGTCAGTATGTGGTACTTTATCCTTTGAAAGGTGGCAGGTGCCCCCGTTAGACCGAATGGCATTCTGTTAAATTCGAAATGACCAAGACCTGTACTGAAAGCAGTTTTTTCTTTGTCACTATCTTCAACTAGAACCTGATGGTAATCACTTGCTAAATCTAGTGTTGAAAAATACCGACTATGACCTAACTGGTCTAAAATCTCATCTATTCGTGGTATCGGAAATACCTGTTTGATTGTGACGTCATTTAATTTTCGGAAATCTATAACCAGTCTCCATTTCTTATCGCCCTTTTTAGGTACCAATAATAATGGGGAATGCCAAGGCGACATGCTTGGTAAATTAATTCCATCGTCTAACATCTTTGATACTTGTCTATTAATCTCATTTCTATGCATATGAGTAAGTTTATACTATTTCTGATTTATTGGTGGCTGATTCCATTGTGTGGGTATTTCATGTTTTAATATCGGAGTGAATGTTAATTCATCAACTTCCAAATGAAAAACATCATGATATGACAAGCAAATATTTTGCAAAGATGCAACTTATTCTTTATTTAATGATTCATCGATCTTCACATTCCCTAATAATATATCAATTCTATTTTTATATTACCCGAGTTTATTGTATTTATTGTAGAACTCGCCTTTGTTGCTTCATTATATTTGTTAAAATTTGAAAATTGTGGCTTGAAATTGCTATCAATGGTCACCTCCTTATCGGTGGCATTTAAAATTGATACATATACTCTATTTCTTCTAACGTTTGTTAAACTCTCTCCCAAATAGACTCCTGGCTGAATTTCCTGTTTGTGCAACAACACTATAGGAATTCTTGTTCTTAACGGCAGTGATACAACCATGGCTGTTCTGGGCTGTACCTTGATTTGTTGATTAAAATTAATATTTTCTATGTCTTGCAATGATTTTAATGGAAATTTAACAAGGTGATTTTTTCTTCATCAAAAAATTTAATTTTTTTATTTAACGCATTTATTATAGATCTGTTCCAGAGATTGTCACGCCCGACTATTCCATCTGCTGGTACCCCTTGTTCAAGTGACACAACGTGTAGCGTTAAACTCAGGTTTTCTATGTTTGTGTGCTGAATCTTAGTGGTACCTAAGGTTCTAACGCATCCACCATAAGCACCATTCAGATCTTTCTGAATATTTTTATTAAAAGCTAGATAAATGAAACTTATAACTTAGATTACTAATATACCTACGCTGTATGTGCGAAAAAATTGGCGAGATCGGTCCACTGTGACCTATGATCCGACCACTTATGTTCAAATACCTCGTATAAAATGTACATATAAAGATCAATTTTTATGTATACGTGCTTAGGTAAACTTTTTTGGTCAAATATATATTGATATCATGCTCAAATACATGATAATAATATTTTCCGGCGAAAAGACTTGTGGTTCACAAAAAAAAAATCGAAATTCGGTACACCTACCCATTTGTATATATGGGTATCAAATGAATGGAAATTCTTCAGCGATTGAATGTTTGTAGTTATTTTCAGGATTCGTATACCCTGGTGACCTATATATCACTTTGAATGGTAACCACACATATGTGTAGGGTATTTATAGTCGGCTTAGACCGACTATAATTTTGATAATCCTAACTATCATAATTACACTTACTTTAAAATTTCCCATGTGATCTGACCTTCCCAACTTGTTTTTATTTTGATATCTGTCTGAATTCCCCATGTCTACTATAAATAATGCGATTATATATATATTAACTCATATTTTTATTATGATAATAATAGTTTGGCGCTACAGTCCTGTATAGAACTTCGGCCGAGCTCTCTCACCATTTTGAGCTGTGCGTGTTATATTTGTACTCAAAGTGGAGGGACCCACAGTTTATTGCCGAATCCGAACGGCGGGTGAGAGCTTTTCATAGGCAATGGTTTTACTCTCGTAGGTTTGCCATTTACTGACGAGAGGTAGCGCGGTATAGAAAAATGTTTCTATGAAAAGATGTTGTTAGCCCCAGTCCAGGCTTGAACCGGCGACCTTTCGGCTCGCAGTCCAACGCACTAACCACTGAGCTACCGCGGCTACACTTTTTATTTATGCTTTTTATTTATGCTATCAATTCCTGAAGTTATCAGAGCATTTAATTTCTTCTTATTTTCTTCTATACATATCCTATTTATTATGCAATCATAAAAATTATTTTTTGCTGTTAATGCTATTATGCCAAAGACGTTCAACGTAATACAATTAGTGAACAAAAATTCTCTACCATTTTCCTACCATTGATAGCGAACGTATCCACTGCACGGCGTCTGATTCACAATTCCTATCTTCGTTGGCCTGATGTCGCAACTTGTCTTGGGTTCCCAGATAATTGGCCTATTCTGGGCCCCTAACAGTTTCCCTGATTGCGGGTAGACTCAAAATTTTTCTTCGCGTAACAGTTTTCCAACGTATGCCCGATTCTTGCATACCATTTACATTTATTTAAATCTTTCTTATTATTATTGTTGTTGTTATTATTATTATTTCCATTTCTCCTATCGTCATTATTATTATAATTTTGACAACTATTACTATTGGTATTACCATTATTATTGTTATAGTTATTTCCATTGTTGTAATTATTATTTCTATTATTATTGTTAGTTTTCCTATTATTGTTGTTATATCTTCTATTATTATTGTTATTATTATAATTCCTTTTATTTCCATTATTATTATAATTCCTATTATTTTCATTATTATTATAATTCCCATTGTTGTGGTTATTATTACCACGAGCATTATAATTGCTATTATGGGCTTGCGTATTGTTCGTGAAGCCATCATTATAGTTGTTATTTTGCGTTTGTTGTTTACTTGTAAATTGCTGCTCTGGTTCATTTATTTTCTGTGCACATCTTAAGTTCGTTTCGTGACCATAGGTCTCACATCCTTGACAGTATGAAGTATTTTTTCGACTGACGCACTCGTCCCGCGTGTGTCCTACATTACCTCAAAATGAACATGAGGTTTCCACTTTATTCCTTTCGGTTGAATTTTTTATACCGATTTCTCCACATGTGGGGTGTGAGGCTCTGCTAAAAAGCACCTCTGCGGCACTATGCGATGTTTCTCTTACACGCCCACTTTGTATCGTCTCCAACGTTTCTACAGCTTCCTCTATCAGTGAATCTAGTGAGTCCGCCTTATTATTTAGCATGTGTATTTTCAGTGTGCTGTCCTTAAGGCCTACCTTAAAAGTCTTTTGTATGGATTTGTCTAATTCTATTAGCATAGCTTCGTCCCCTCTGCCATTATATTTTTCTTTTATTAATTCCACCTCCTTTGTTTTTAGTACATTTAGGCGTCTTGCAAAAGGTCGAATTTCTTCGGTAGATCTTTGATATGTCTCCTTTAATTCATTTATCACTGAGTCTAATGCTACGGTTTTAAGATATGTCCTCTTTATTAAAGTATATAATTCATCTAATCCGCTAAATTGAAAACCTTTTACTAGGTCGAATGCATCTCCATACATTCTTAGCTTAACACACGATAAAAATTCTTGAAACTCTGTTTCTTTTGTTGACTTTACCGCTAAATCACATCCTTGTATGCATTTACATACTTCTGAGGGTAAATCATTGGAGTCCGTGCCTGAGAACATCGGAACCAAATGGTTCACCATTTTTGCAATATGTTCGATACCCATTTTAAATTCCGGGAAATTTATTTTTTCTGTGTGACTTATTTCACTGTTATTTACAGCTTCCTTATGTATCAATGAGTCGTTGGTTACTAACTCTAATTCTTGCTGTAGTAGTCTATTTCTATCTTCTAATAGTACAATTCTTTTTTGTGCATCTGTGATACTACCATACTCAGCCCTGAATCGGGCACTTCTAGAGGTTTCCGGTGTGTATATGTAATTCCGGTTTTCAATAATTTCCACTGGTTTTTCTCTATTTTCGTCTAAGTGTTCTGCGTGATCCAAAATTGTTTTAATTTGATCTCTTAAGCAATTATTCATTTTTTTTAATTCTGTTAACTCTGTCTCTAATTTTTCTTTCTCTGTTATGCTTAAATCTGTCTTAGCTTCTATTATTTCTAAAAATGATAAGAATATTATGTCTGCTTCTTCTATTCTCGTGACAGCAGTGGTTCTAATCTTTTCTCTAACTAGCTGAATGTAGTCTTTTGAACCGTTTATTCTTTTAATCTCTGTCCACAAACGTTCAATGAAAAGTCCAATTTCTCCATTTAATTGTGTTGTTTCATGTTGTGCCTTTTTTAATTCTAATTGAAGAGTTTCCATTAAACGTATCAGTTTAAGATATTTTTTCCAACGAAACTATTCTAATTTTCCTAAATTGTTTATATTTTTATAATTTTGGCCAATCACAGTGTGTTTTGCTGCTTATGGCCAGAAGCATAATTTTAACCAATCACAAGTTCCGTAAAGAACTCAAGTTCGATCCACAACTCGACTTCTTAACGCTGACCGTGAAAGCAACTCTTGCATAATCAGCAACCCGCGATGACATTGAATTTAGACCATCGCAAAATCATTGAATTGAAGTCATCTTTGTTTACAAACAAATTGCACCACGTGCTTATTTTCTTCAAGCTAGCAACTTGACGCTGCTGCGAATTTGGGTTTTAGTTACAATTGCTGACTAAGTAAATTGTCGCCGCTTATTTTGGCAACGACCAAAAGGTGTGTCATTTAACCAACATCATTTACTTTTTGTTTTAACAACAATTAGAATGCATATAATATTATTTAAATATTTAGCAATTAATATTTAGCAACAGCGAATACCCACTAGAAAAATATCAATGAACTGCCACGCTATGGGTGACTGTCATAATGCTAACTCTCAACAAAGGTAAACAAAGGACAAATATACCACGAAACAAATTAAGAAATAGTAAATTACACTGTCGACAATCAAAATGGGTACGGACAATATTTTGAAACTTGTACGGTTTTTGGTTCCCTGCTTTTCTGAAACGGATTCACCATTATTAAAAACAGAAATTTACAGATTTATTGAAGGTTGTAAAGCTGCGAAGCTTGGAATTCAAGATTCAGAGAATAATGTATTTATTAAATGCGTTAGGTTACGATTGAATGGGGTTGCTTATGACTTAGTAAGGTCAAGATATTTGGAAACCAGTTGGGAAGGTTAGATCACATGGGAAATTTTAAAGTAGGTGTAATTATGATAGTTAGGATTATCAAAATTATAGTCGGTCTAAGCCGACTATAAATACCCTACACATATGTGTGGTTACCATTCAAAGTGATATATAGGTCACCAGGGTATACGAATCCTGAAAATAACTACAAACATTCAATCGTTGAAGAATTTCCATTCATTTGATACCCATATTTACAAATGGGTAGGTGTACCGAATTTCGTTTTTTTTTTGTGAACCACAAGTCTTTTCGCCGGAAAACATTATTATCATGTATTTGAGCATGATGAAAATATATTTTTGACCAAAAAAGTTTACCTAAGCACGTATACATAAAAATAGATCTTTATATGTACATTTTATATGAGGTATTTGAACATAAGTGGTCGGATCATAGGTCACAATGGACCGATCTCGCACATACAGCGTAGGTATATTAGTAATCTAAGTTATAAGTTTCATTTATCTAGCTCTTCAATTTTAAAAGTAGTAGGGATTTCAACAGACAGACGGACAGACAGACGGACATCGCTAAATCGACTCAGGAGGTCATGCTGATCAAGACTATATATACTTTTCCATACCGGAGATGCTTCCTTCTGGGTGTTACAAACGGCGTACCAAACTGAATATACCCTTTCACTCTTAGTGTAGGGTATAATGATGTCTTTATAGAAATTCCTTGTAAGGAAGCAAAAAATGCGAAACTAATATTACTAGTAGATTCTGGTGCAGACTCTAGCTTGGTAAAGTGGAGTGCATTAGATAATAAGTTAGAGAGAAATTTAAAAGACACAAAAGATCTGAGCGGAGCATTTGGGGGACATGGATCAATTGAAATTCAACATATGGAACATAGAAGGCTCAGTCTGACGTTACATACAATAATGCAGGATCAGGGAGTTCCGGCAGACGGTATACTTGGACGAGATAATCTATGGAACCACGTAATCATCAATGCAGTGGAAAAGGGATTAACCTTTATAGATGGAAACAACAATAAAATTGTACCTCTCCCACTAAGAGTACTAGATGAAATAAATAAAATATTATACAGTGAAGAAATAAAAATAACAGCAAGATCTAAAGGTATCGCCAGATTACCACTACGAACCAAGATCCCCGTAGTAATAATTCAAAAACAAAAAATTTCGCCAGGAGTTTATATCGGAGAAACCATATCAAATGTGAGAAAAAATAGTGTTTACGTTTCAGTGTTAAACTCAACAGAAAAAGATATAATATTGAATAAGAACCTACAGCTCAAATTTTCAAATTATAATAAATTTATGGCACCAGTGAGTGGCACAATGAATAGCGTACAAAGCATAAACATACTACACAGAATATGCAAACTATAGAACTATAGAATATATAATCCCCACAATAGACGGCCAACCTCCGATTAACCGAAAACAATATAAATTACCACATATTCACAGAGAAGAAATCAACAAACAGGTGCAGAAGTTATTAGACGACGATATTATATCACCAAGCACGTCGCCTTGCAATTCACCACTATTGTTGGTACCTAAAAAGAGTGGCAAGGACGGACAGAAAAAATGGAGACTGGTAATAGATTTCAGAAAATTGAACGACGCAACGATTAAACAAGTATTTCCAATACCTCGTATTGATGAAATTTTGGATCAATTAGGTCATAGTAAGTATTTTTCAACATTAGATCTTGCAAGTGGTTATCACCAAGTGCTAGTGGATGAACGCCACAGAGAAAAAACAGCGTTCAGCACAGGCTTGGGACATTTTCAATTTAATAGGATATCATTTGGATTGACGGGGGCACCCGCTACGTTTCAAAGAATAATGAACCACATTTTAACAGGATTGCAGGGACTTGATTGTTTCGTATATCTGGACGATATAGTTGTGTATGGAAAAAACATAATGGAGCACGAAATTAGACTATGTAAGGTGTTAGAAAAATTGAGGGAAAATAATTTGAAATTAAATACGGAAAAATGCAATTTTTTAAGGCGTGAAGTAGTATATTTAAGGCACAAATGCACGGAGTCAGGCGCAATGCCAGATCCCGATAAAATAGAATGTGTAAAAAATATTCCGGTACCCAGGACCAAGAAACAGGTACAAGCCTTCTTAGGTTTAGTAAATTATTACAGAAAATTCGTTAAGAATATGGCAAGGTTAACACTACCGATTAATAAACTGTTGCGGAAGGATGCCAGTTTTGTATGGACAGACAAGTGCCAGGACTCATTTATAAAACTTAAGGAAGCAATTATATCACCTAATGTTCTAGCATACCCAGATTTTTCAAAACCATTTGTATTGACAACAGATGCAAGTGGAGAAGCTATAGGAGCAGTGCTGTCACAGGGCGAGCCAGGTTCTGATCGACCAATCGCATTTGCAAGTATAGCTCTGAATGACGCAGAAACAAGGTACTCAACAATTGAACGAGAATTTTTGGCAATAGTATGGGCCACAAAAAATTATAGAGCGTATTTGTTGGGGCGTCCATTCACGGTTTATATGGATCATCAACCACTGCGTAGCATAGCGAATTTAAAGGATCAAACGTCAAGGCTAGCCAGGTTCAGGCACAAATTATCAGAATACAAGTTCGAAATAACTTATAAACCTGGCAAAAAGAATTTAAATGCTAACGCATTAAGTAGGATTCCACAATTAGAAACAGAAATTGCGGCAGTTCAAACCCGTTCTAAAAATACACCAAAGGCAATAGATCCACAACCGGACGTCAGTAAGCCAGTCTTGGACGACACAGTAACGGATATGGATGGTGAAACAATCTTGAGTCAAGTATTAACTGATCCTGAAGAAATTAAAACAGTTATTAGAGACTTTCACGACTCGCCATTAGGGTATCATCAGGGCACACTGAAAACATATTTTCGAATAAGAAATCAATATAGGTGGAAGGGTATGCAAAAACAAATTAAAGAGTATGTAAAAAATTGCCCTAAATGTCAAGTTAACAAAAGTTCTAAGCTAACAAAAATGCCAATGGTCTTGACAGATACACCAACGCGCCCATTTGATAAAGTTTATATGGACACATTTTAACATTTCAAGACGATTTTTCAAAATATATGTGTTGTGTAGCAATACCAGACGCAGAGGCAAGCACAGTGGCTAAAGCATTTAATGATGAAATTATAACTCGCCACAATATTCCGAAAATTCTAGTAACTGACAATGGCTCTTATTTCGTGTCAAAGTTATTTTCTGATACATGCAAATTATTGGGTATTAAAAAAATGCACATTACACCCTATCACCCACAGGCCAATGGATCATTAGAACGTAGTCACAGACCATTAGCAGAATATTTGATATGTTTTGCTAAGGAGGATGGTTCCAATTGGGATCAATGGTTAAATTCGGCAATGCATGTCCATAATAATACGATGCATGTGTCAACTGGGCAAACACCTTTCCGAACACTATATGGTTATGATTCTGATATGCCAACTAATTTGAAACGTAAAGTTTCACCACAATATAATGCCGATGATTATAGCAAAATATTAAAATATCAAATACAGCGGGCGCATGAAATAGTGAGACAAAATCAAGAAAAGGTAAAAGAAAAATCTAAAACAAGCTACGATAAATCATTAAATCCCATTGAGTTTCAAATTGGGGAAATGGTTGTAATGAAGAATCAAAATAGGAAAAATAAATTTTCACTAATTTGGGTAGGGCCCTATAAGGTTTTGTCCGTCACTACCCCCGTGACAATACACAACAATTTGTTGAAAAAATACCATAATTAGAAATTGATGTATTAATTGTTAAAATGCGAAAATATATTTATAAATAAATTGCGAAATGTTTAGTATTGTGTGATAATGAATAGGAAATAGGAAAACAGAAGAAAACGGTACCCACAGATCGCTATGTATTACTTAGGGTTAATTTACTAGCATGTGGCGAAACAAATGTAAAGGTTATGAAAACAAGAAATATTAGGAAAAATATAAATAAGATGGAATTATAAATGATAACACGAGTTTTGTATACGAAATAAATGCGAAAAAATATATTTGTACGAAATTGAGATATTGAACAAATAGCTAAGTACTGCTGAGCGTAGATAACTAGCATAGAAATTTTGAATTGTAAAGTGAATTATGAAATTATGGTTGAATTATTAATTTTAAATTAAAATATAATGAGAAGTAGATTTTGATGAATTGAATTTTGAATTATTAATTTATGTTAATTGCTGACGAGCAAATAAATGACAAGTAGGTTTTTTTTAGAGCTAGAAAATGCTCCAAATGATATATGGGAAAAATATGATTGAATTAAAAGACTAGAAATAATATGATAAAAAAATATATAAATACGTTTACTACGAATGAAAAATAGGTTTTTAGAGCTAGAATATGCTCCAAAAGATATTATTATGATTGACTTAATTGATTAGAGAAATATTATAAAAATTATGAGAAAATGCATACAACAGTTGCAAAATGCATACAAGACTTTTTAGAGTTAGCAAATGATCCAATTGTTATGTTGAAATTTATTTTATTAATTGCACAGGGTAATTTACTAGCCTGTGCAATAAATTATGAGTTTATGTTGAATGGAAGAAACAAAAAAAAAGAAGAATGTAGAAATTGAAGTTGAGGAAATGAATATATATAAAACAAAAATATAGTTAAAAGATATAAATTATTAAATAATATAATTGTATTAAGTATAGAAACAAATGAGAACGGCAATTACATTTTATGTAAGAATTCGATGTACTCTTCGAAAAGAGTTGACATCCGTAAGACATTATGCTAATCTTAAGCTATTAATTAAATAGTTTGAAAAGAACAGCAGCAAATTGTTTTTAAGCATTTCACTAAATACGACGAATACTAGTCTGCAACTTGATCAATTGCATACGTGTATTACGAATCGTATTAGGTGAACTCAACCGAAAACTTAAGATGATCACTTAAGTTTCGTTAGAGATTGCGAATGAAAAATAAATAAAAATAAAAATTGCATATATGTCGAATGAGTATTTTTTAAAATAAACAGCTTAAAAATAAGCTAAAGATCACAAGGTTTAAAACAAAAAAAAAAGTGGAAGATGTTTTACTTGTAGAATATGTTATTCAGATAAAATATATTCTGTTAGAATTATGAATAAATTCATATTTTTATACCCTACACTAAGAGTGAAAGGGTATATTCAGTTTGGTACGCCGTTTGTAACACCCAGAAGGAAGCATCTCCGGTATGGAAAAGTATATATATTCTTGATCAGCATGACCTCCTGAGTCGATTTAGCGATGTCCGTCTGTCCGTCTGTCTGTCCGTCTGTCTGTCTGTCTGTCTGTCTGTCTGTCTGTCCGTCTGTCTGTTGAAATCCCTACTACTTTTAAAATTGAAGAGCTAGATAAATTAAACTTATAACTTAGATTACTAATATACCTACGCTGTAAAATTGGCGAGATCGGTCCATTGTGACCTATGATCCGACCACTTATGTTCAAATACCTCATATAAAATGTACATATAAAGATCAATTTTTATGTATACGTGCTTAGGTAAATTTTTTTGGTCAAATATATATTGACATCATGCTCAAATACATGATAATAAAGTTTTCCGGAGAAAAGACTTGTGGTTCACAAAAAAAAAAAATCGAAATTCGGTACACCTACCCATTTGTAAATATGGGTATCAAATGAATGGAAATTCTTCAGCGATTGAATGTTTGTAGTTATTTTCAGGATTCGTATACCCTGGTGACCTATATATCACTTTGAATGGTAACCACACATATGTGTAGGGTATTTATAGTCGGCTTAGACCGACTATAATTTTGATAATTCTAACTATCATAATTACACCTACTTTAAAATTTCCCATGTGAGCTAACCTTCCCAACTGGTTTTTTCTCTCTTCTGGAAAAATGTTTATAAAACAACAAAACCAATATACGTATTTATTATGCTGATTAGTTTAACAGATATTAAAATATAAAAATATAAACTTAAATAAATATTTTATATGACACATGTATTTTGTACATACCACAACTTTTATTGTAAAATATTAACACAAACTATAACATAATGTAAAAATTCGTAATATAAGAGAATGTCAATTTATAAGAAAAATGTTTTTTTTTATTTTATAAAATTTTAAAGTACAATATTATATAAGATATAACGATGTTATTATATGAACATAATTATGTTTTATAGACACTTAAATATGTGATTGATTGTAATGATGAATACACGAAAATGATTAGATTTAAGTAAAAATAATTATAGCAACGAACTCTCATTGAATACTAAAAATATTGTGACAGTAATTAGATATAGTTTTATTAGAAAAATAAGTTGACAATAATATGGCTAATCCTGCTCATTGTGAGGGTCCAGGTAGATTCAATTCACAGACCGACAGCCTTGGAGCTGCATTCACTCGTGTTCGATCGGAAAACAGATATAGGGATCTACAGGGCGGAGTGAACAGTAATCACGAAATTTGTTGTAACTGACTCAAGCGAACAATTGTAGTTAACAGATGACTTTGTGTCAAGGGTACAGGGTTCATGCACAAGAAACGAACGGTTGCGGAAAACCTACGATACTCGTAAAACATATGCGTTAAACTACGTAAAACATATGATAGAGCAACAAGTAACGGTGATGGCCAGTAATTACGACAGGTTGTCCAGAACGTTGCAAGCAACCATTAAAGAGATAGAGGGGTTGCGTGTTGGAATGAACGCTATACTAGAGGAACTCACCAGAATTAAACACAATCACATGAGGAGATGGCATCAATTGAATTCGCTATCATAGTGTTGAAATAGAGAAGATTGTGAACACAAACCTGAAAAAGTTCCAGAAACAGAAAGTTAGCTAGAATGAATCTGAGCATAGCATGTTGCACCCGGACGTTTTGGGCCAAGCGTTGCTGAGGGAATTAACAGTGGAACTGAAGATAATGTACGAATCAGAGTGGTTCTTAAAGAACATATTGAATTTAGACATCGCCATGTAGTGTCGAAAGCAAGTTAGACGGAGTCAGGAGCAGTCGAGACCCCGAGAAGTATCCTACTCAGTAGCTCCTAGATCTGTGAGATCGATGACGGCTTCACTAACAAATAAGATGGTGCAAACCGCAGTCCGAAGGAAAGAAGACAAGCACAAGAACTCATATCTGGAACTTGAAGAACCAGTATCGCTACCACATATGAAGATCGATTAACCATGTCAATAGTGACGAGAGTTATGTTTACAGCAGAGCCCGCCATTTAACCAACGGAGACCGACCACGATATCTTGACTAAATTCAACCATGCCAATAGTGACGAGAGTTATGTTTACTGCAGAGCCCGTCAATATACCAACGGAGACCGACCACGATATCTTGACAACAACAGCTGTAATACATAGACAAGGTGATTGCGGAGCAGAAATATGCGGTTATGTATGTATTAAGTATCGGTAGTATGTTTGTATTGTACAGTAGTGTAAGGTATTGGTATGAGATGTTAGTATAAGATTGTTGTAAGTCGAAATTTTTTTTTTTTTTTGTAAGGGGGGAGGAATGTTGAGAGTTAGCATTATGACAGTCACCCATAGCTGTTGCTAAATATTTAAATAATATTATATGCATTCTTATTGTTGTTAAAACAAAAAGTAAATGATGTTGGTTTAATTACACACCTTTTGGTCGTTGCCAAAATAAGCGGTGACAATTTACTTAGTCAGCAATTGTAACTATAAACCAAATTCGCAGCAGCGTCAAGTTGCTAGCTTGAAGAAAATAAGCACGTGGTGCAATTTGTTTGTAAACAAAGATGACTTCAATTCAATGACTTTGCGATGTCATCGCGGGTTGCTGATTATGCAAGAGTTGGTTTCACGGTCAGCGTTAAGAAGTCGAGTTGTGGATCGAACTTGAGTTCTTTACGGAACTTGTGATTGGTTAAAATTATGCTTCTGGTCATAAGCAGCAAAACACCCTGTGATTGGCCAAAATAATGTTTCTAGGCTGAAGCAGCAAAAGACACTGGAAAAGTAGCATTGAAACTTAGATTAAGTATTAGTATATAAGCTGTAGTTATTAAGTTTTTAAGTGAGTTGTTATTAGATTAAGAAGTGAGTCCAATAAGTGGAACAGAAAAAAGGAAATAAAAGTTATAAAAAGGATAAACTTGAAATGGAGTAAGTGTTATTATTTATTAAATGTCTTATTTTTAGGTGATGAAATAGGGACATTAACACCTTTACTTATGACATTTTTTTTTTATATGAATTTTTACATTTTGAAAAATAATTAATGTTTCATATTTTGATTTTAAATATTTTATATTGTATTTTTGATTTAATAATATATAAATTATTTTGTAAATTGTAATTTAATAAATTATTAAATACTGATTTTTTGATCGCATTTTAATTTCCATTTAATTTGATATACAAATTTATTATTTTCATCACCATCATTCAGTGCTGCGAAAAACTGATACGTTTTGAATATAAATATTTGTTTGATTTTATAGTGTTATCGTTTTATATTTAATGAAAATTATAATTTACATACTAATAGTATGAATTATTTTATTATACACTGGAGGGTCCAGAGTTCGGATTCGCAGTGTGTATTTTCTTTTATTTATTGTCATATTTTTATTATATGTTATTTTATTTAAGTAATATTTCGTAATACTTTTTTTTTTACATTCCATATTATTTTAAACTAATATAGTAGCCGCGGTAGCTCAGTGGTTAGTGCGTTGGACTGCGAGCCTGAAGGTCGCCGGTTCAAGCCTGGACTGGGTCTAACAACATCTTTTCATAGAAACATTTTTCTGTACCGCGCTACCTCTCGTCAGTAAATGGCAAACCTACGAGAATAAAACCATTGCCTATGAAAAGCTCTCACCCGCCGTTCGGATTCGGCAATAAACTGTAGGTCCCACCACTTTGAGTACAAATATAACACGCACAGCTCAAAATGGTGAGAGAGCTCGGCCGAAGTTCTGTACAGGACTGTAGCGCCAAACTATTATTATTATTATTATTTCTATTATACACTGGAGGGTCCGTGGTTTGAAATCTCAGTGTGTATTTAATTTTATATATATATTATTTTTCATTGATTTTTTTTTAAATAGTTAGAATGTATAAATATTTTTTATTCAAAACTTTAAAAACTCACCATTTTCTATTTGGGTTTTTTACGTCCTTCGTCCTTCGTTCTACGTCCTCCTTCCCACTCTCGGTCCTTGAGGGGTTGGTACCGACGTACCGGCTGCGCTAAATGTTGTGAAGTTAAACTACAATCTTTTAAATTGCAACGAAAGGTATTAACAATACCTTCGTTGCAAGCTTTTCTTAAATTCTATTCTCACTATATTCTAGTGAGTTTTCACTTTCACTCAATTTTAGTGTACGTGACTTTTGAAGAAAGTCCGACTTGCAGTTTTTGGCTGACACCAATTGCGAAATATCAGAATTGTTGGCAATCGCTGCTTTGCTTATTTTAACATAGACCCAAAATTATGCAATGGAAAATTGTATTGCAAGCCTCTTGAAAGAGGTGTGGTCTAAGTAAAGCTTTAGCGTTTTGCTAAATTATTGCCAGCTTCTGTTGACTGTGCAAACTAACCTGAAAGAGGTGTGGTCTAAGCATAGCTTTAGCGCTTGCCAAATTATTATCATTGTTGCCAACGTGAAGCGTTGGGACAATGCCATGAACATGTTGCTGTACAACATGATATAAAAGCATGATGCGCTCAACATATGTACAGAAACATCCAAAACTGAATGAATAGTGAAGAACCATAAAGAAAAATAGATGCGCTAATTCACAACACAGCATTAAGCCTAGGTATTTTGCGGAATCTTTGAATTCAAGATTTACTCCGTTTAGGACTGGTGGGTCGATATGTGGAATCTTATATTTCCTGGTGAATAGCACTAGTTCTGTTTTGGATGGGTTCACCCTCAATTCGCAGGTTTTGGTCCAGTTAGAAAGTTGTCTTTAGTCAGGTCTCTTAGGGTGGGTAGATGTTTCCCGGAGACCATTAATGCCACGTCATCCGCATATGCAATAACATTGCAGCCCCCTTCCTGTAGTTTGAACTGTGGGTCATTCACTACAATGTTCCAAAGAAGGGGAGATAGCACTCCACCCTGCGGAGTACCTCTACTAACAAAACGTTTGACAGTGGATTGTCCCAGTTTAGAGTTTATAACCCTGGTTGTCAGCATTTGGTGTATAAACGTACTTAAAGACTTCTCCACTCCCAGTTTTATTAGTGCGCTCGTTATAGCATTTGGTGTGACGTTGTTAGAAGCTCCCTCTATGTCTAAAAACGTAACCAATGTGTACTTTTTATAGTCTAACGATTTCTCAATTTCTGAAACTTATGTTTCCACAAATCACAGGCATACTGTGCCTGTGATTTTCGAAGGTTCAATACTATTACGAAGATATGTGTCTATCAACCTCTCGAGAGTTTGTAGAAGAAATGAAGATATACCTATTGGTCTTTGGTCTTTGGGAGAACTACTTTCACCTCCCTCCACTTCAAGGGAATATATGTTAGGTCTAAACAACCCTTAAAAATTACAGTTAGCCATGGTGCAATAACATGCAGTGTCTGCTGTAACTCAGCGGGAATAACACCGTCAGATCCTGGAGATTTGTAAGGTTTAAAACTACTGTTAGCCCAGTTGAGTTTGTCGTTAGTAATTATCTTCTCCGGGACTAGTAACTCTGACCTGGAAGGACTTTCACAGGTAGGGAGTGGTAGACCAGAGATATGTTTTGTACTACCGGGGAAGTGAGTGTCCATAAGGATGTTGTTCAGGTACCATCAGGATATGTAAGATAACTTGGAATGGTGGGACTAGTGGATAGTATTTTCCTTAGTCTCGATGCTTGGAATATTTCATTTATTTTCCCACAGAATAGTCTCCATGAGTTGCGCTTGGCTTTCCTGATTGCCGCTTTATATGTCCGAAGACTGACCTTGTAGCACTCCCAGTCATGTAATAGTCTAGTGTACTTAGCTTTACTAAAAAGTGCCCTACTATTACTACGCAGGGTTCTGATGTTAGGTGACCACCAGTGTGGTCTAATTTATCCAATATGTCTGTTAGTTGGGCATGTTTTTGAATTGAGTGTATCTGTGAGTGAGTCCACGAGTAGGTCAAGGTCCGCTACACCATCAGGAGGTTTCGGATTTATGATCGACAGATTTGCTGTCACGATTTCATTGTACCGTGCCCAGTTCGTTTTCCTGTAATTCAGAGAGAGGGGTGGAGGGTTTATACTGATAGGTTTATGGGTGGGTTTATACTGATTATACGTATATATGATTATAACGATGGTCAGAAAAAGAGTGCTCATTTGACACTCTCCAGTCTATGACTTTTTGCGATGTTAAGTCAAAGCTAAGTGTAATGTCTAATACCTCTCTCCTATTTTTTGTAATAAAGGTTGGTTCCGACCCAGTGTTGCATATTGTTAGGTTTGTGGCCATTATGTAATCAAAAAGTAACTCACCTCTAATATTGATATCAGTACTACCCAAAATTGTATGGTGCGAGTTCGCTTGGCTGTCTAAAATTATCTCCGTAAGGTTTAGTACTGCATCTCCAATGGCCTTCCGCAGGTTCTCCGGTGGAAAGGTTTCTTGCAGGTCATGTGCAAGATACGCCGAGATTAAACAATATGAAGTGGTGCCGGACTCCATATTGGTTACGACTATATCTGCGTCACTGTAATTAGTCACTGTAATTATTGTAGGTTTTCTTTGCAAGAATGCAAGGCCTGGGTTTACCTTTGTCTCTTACATAGATGATATTGTAATTTTGTGTCCTGAGTCCATGGATCTGGTTACCAATAACCCATGGCTCTTGAATTAGGACTAGGTGCTCACACCTTTCACTAAGGCAGAGGATAAGGCCGGCTTATTACGTTTTTGAATGATGAAGGTTAATCTGTAGGATACGGAGCATTAGTGCTACCGACCCCCAAGACCTATCAATCATTGTGACGTCGACCTCATCGTCCATATCCGACAACAATGAGTCCTCGTCGAGAAACAGATGGCTCACATTTAGCCAGATTACACCAATTTTACCCACGCTTATCTTATAAAGGTTAAATGACCTCTAATCAGCGCAGGCAATAAGTTTAACATGCCCCTGGTTCCATTCGGCATCCCTGCATGAAAGTGTTGGTCCTGGGTGCTCCAAGATGAGGGAGAGGAATAGTGAGGAGAGCTTCTCCACCACAATTCTCCAATTCTCTGGGGTGATGCTACCGTCAGCGTCATTTCTGTCGATCACAGCTACCACAAGATTGTCCTTCAGCACTTCACTGAAGGGTCTCCTAGTACTGGTGGACTGTACTCTCGACTTCTTTGACTCTGGTTTAGCCTCTTCAGTAGACCTTTGACGCTTCGTTAGCATCTTGTCTTGAGTTGGTTTTGGTGGGAAGTCGCCTACGAGGCCCTTAGCCCAAACCAAGGACAATGTCTGTTGGTCAGTACGTTTATTTTCTGGGATCCGGCTGATCCTGTTTATCGTTCTGAAGGCAGCGCGTCGATCCGAGTACTCTTTACGCCCGGGAGTGAGTTGCAGAGAGCTCGAGGCCGACTGGCTAGTAACATCCGAGTTTTTTTCACTCAGGATCGTTGCTGCTTTTGAAGCGTTGCTTGGACCAGGCTTAACAGCCACTGTCTTTGCTAGCTACGATGTCGTGTTGCCACCTGGACCAGGTCTAAAAACCACTGTCCTTGCGGCCTTGCTGGTGGAAGCGGGATCAGAGTACGTACCGTACTTCCTATCGGCATTTTGAGAGAGCCGTTCTCTTTGTCAGTGCCGTTGTCCTTGTTGCCGTTGTTGTTTGTTGTGTTCTGTTTGTGTGTTTGAATTCATATTTGTTCCCACGAGTGTCGGAGAAGGGTAGGTCCACCCGCACAGAGATCCGTATATGCGGGTAAGGCTGGTTATTGGGGGGGGGGGGGGGCAGGTATCCGGATGATTGAGGAGTAACAAACACGAAGGACTGACACCTGACCTTAGCTAATCACCATCACCAATGTTCATTACAACTGTAGTGATTATTACCAGTCGGCACCCACTGAAGGGTTTGGTAAGGATTTCTGCCAACATAAGTATTTATAAGTAACTAAGTTCTCTTTAAAGTTATAAGTTTAATTTTTGCATTATTCTTAATTTTTAATATTTTAATTTATACTTTTTTATATACTGACTTTTATCTACGTAATTTTAATTTTGTTGAGCTGTAAAATAATCATTTCTTATTGTAGTGATATATAAATCAAATCAAAAAAATATATATACAAAAACTTCGCACCTGTGAAGCTGTGCACATGTCCAACTATTATTTATACAACGCAAAAAAACTGTATTAAAAATGTAATACAGTTTTAATACATACGTATTTGATTTACGTCCATACACAAAACTAATCGTTTTGACTTCATTGATATAGTTATTTTGTATGCAATTAACTACATATTTTACTGCATTTATATACAATTTTTAATACACTAGTATTGAAAATAACTACATTATGTCTTTTTTAATACGTCCGAAATATGTAGATACAATATTACATCTTCATTTATTTGAACTACATTTCGTATTTATTTAACTCCAATATGTATGTTATAGTGACAAAAACACAATTTTAAGTTATTAGCTAAAAATCATCTTTCCAGATGTTGTGGTTTTAAAGATTTCGACATATCTGAAATGTTTAAAATTGTTGTTTGTAAAAAATATTTATACTCAATCTAGTTGTGTTTGATTTTTATATATAAAGAAAAATAAAATTTTGTTCATTCGTTTTGAGACATTAATTACAAAAGGTTATGGGCCCCTCGCGATAAAGGGAATATAATCAAAATATAATCAATAATGAGTCCAACGCACGCGCACCAAATTGAAAAATTGAAAGGATGCGAAAATTTCGAAGATTGGAAGTTCGCCGTAGAGGCATATTTTCAAATGCGACACCTATGGAAATCCATCCTAGGAACCGAAACAAATGCCGAAAAACTAATAGAAGCAAGATCGGAGCTAATCCTGCTGGTGGAGAAAACCAACTACTCCCACATACGAGAATGCAAATCCGCCAAGGAAATCTGGGAGACGTTAGGAAAAATCTTTCAAGATTCCGGACTAGTGCGCAAGGTGGGTCTAATCCAAAAATTCTGCTCGACGAAGCTGAGCGAATTGCCAAGCGTCAAGGACTACGTCAACGAAGTCCTCAACAACGCACACAAGCTACGCAGCGTCGGCCTCAACGTAGATGAGGAGTGGACAGGATCAATGATGCTCGCCGGACTACCAGACGACTACAAGCCTATGATAATGGGCATACAGAGCTCCGGAATACAAATCACAGGCGACGCCATCAAGATGAAGTTACTCCAAGACGTACAAGATACTGCAACTAGCAGCGAAACAGCGTTTTCCAGCCAAAAGAAAACGTCCACAAAGGAAAAGAGAACCTACAGAGGACCAAAATGTTACAACTGCCAAGGCTTCGAACACCATGCAACAGACTGCCCAACGAAGAAAGATGACCATCCAACAAAGAAAAACGATCATCCAAAGAAGAAAAGCCATGCCATGTTCGGCGGCTTCACCGCACGAGTCATCAAAAACAACGAATGGTATTTTGATTCCGGCGCATCCGCGCAATTGCGCCGACAGAAATCTCTTTGGAGACATGTTCACTCCACAAGAAGCAGAGGTCTTAGTGGCAAACAAATCCAGCATGAAAGTAACCGGAATGGGTACCATCAAAATGTCAGTGCTAAACAAAAAGAAGGAAGAGTGTGATGTCGAGTTCCACGAAGTCCTTCACGTACCAGAGCTATGTACGAACTTACTTTCAGTATCAAAAATAGTGGACAAAGGTTACAAAGTCTGCTTCAACGAAGATGGATGCAAAGTCATCGACACAGACGGCGATGTCGTAGTCACTGGTCAGCACGTCAACGACATGTTCCGACTAAACACCGACCACAAGGACGTCTCATGCTTAAGCCAGCAACAAGCTGAAAACTCTACATTATGGCACAAGCGCGTCGGCCACGTGAGCAATGACGTATTCAAGCAAATGATACGCGGAGCTGTAACCGGCATTAATTGCAGCGCTGACAACAACAAATGCGTGACGTGCATTAAAGCCAAAATAACACGCCTACCCTTCAAAGAAACCGGACAAAGGGCACGCGAAGTACTAGAGCTGGTCCACACAGATCTATGCGGACCAATGGACGTAAAATCGATTGGAGGTGCGCGCTACATGCTGCAATTTCTGGACGACTTCACCAGAAAAGTTTACTGCTACTTCCTCAAAAGCAAAGATGAGGTAAGCGCAAAGTTCATGGAATTCAAAAACCTAGTAGAAAACCAGACGGAGAAACGCATCAAAGCGTTAAGAAGCGACAACGGGAAAGAATACTGCAACAACAACATGCGAAAAATTCTCAGCGACTTCGGTATCCAGCATCAAACGACAATGCCATACACCCCAGAACAAAACGGGATGGCTGAACGGATGAATCGCACAATAATAGAAAAAGCACGCTGCTTACTTATCAACGCTGGACTAGAGAAGAAGATGTGGGCAGAAGCTGTCAATACAGCTGTATACGTTATAAATCGAACCCCATGCAAAGGTCTAGAAGATACTTGTCCAGAGGAAGCGTGGTCTGGACGTAAGCCAAACCTAAAGCATCTAAAAGTTTTCGGATGTAAAGCAGTAATTCACGTTCCGAAGGAAAAGCGGAAGAAACTTGACCCAAAAGGAAGAGAGGTGATCTTCGTTGGCTACACGCCACACCCACGTTCGTACAGATTCTATGATTCCAAAAAAATGGACGTAGTTCTCAGCCGAAACGCCGTATTCCTTGAAAAGGAGTTTCATCATCAGACAAACGCAGAGCTGCACCAATTCTTCGATCTCCCAATATGCGACGCAGCGGGAGAATCAGCAGAGAACTCTACGATAATGGTTCGCGAAACGAAGGGATTGATGACCGCGATGACGAATTCTTCTCTGAAGATGAAGACACAAGTGAGGCAGCATCCGCAATAGCAGTCACACACCCAGAATCAGCAAGAGAACCACGAAGATCCACACGAACCAGAACACCCGTCGTCAGAAACGACTACATATCCTACATAGTCACGGGATTAGCAGAGACCCCAAAACAGTCCGCGAAGCGATGGAAAGCCCAATAGCTGAAAAATGGAAAGCGGCTATGGCAGAGGAATACAAATCAATTATCAAGAACGAAACGTGGGAACTTGTAGACCTCCCTAAAGAAAAAAAGGCCATCGGCTGTAAGTGGACTTTTAAAACTAAGCGCGACGCTGAAGGCAACGTAGAGCGATACAAAGCAAGACTGGTGGTCAAAGGCTACTCTCAGCGGTATGGAATAGACTTTCAAGAGACATTCTCGCCCGTAGTTAGATACGCATCGATCCGACTACTGCTAAGTATCGCCGTCCGATTCGATTTGGACATCGACCAAATGGACGTGGAAACAGCTTTCTTGAACGGAGAGCTAGATGACGAAATCTACATGCAGTTCCCAGAGGGATTCGAGACAACGGAGAAGCGAAAAGTATGCAGATTGAAGAAATCGCTTTACGGGCTCAAGCAGGAAAGTCGAGTCTGGAACCTTAAACTGGACAAAACGTTAAAGAACATCGGCTTGACACAGTCCCAAACCGAACCCTGCATATACTACAATACGTCGGAAAACAACATGGCCTACGTTGCAATCTACGTAGACGACATACTGATATTCAGCAAGAGCCCTGACATCAAGCTAAAAGTCAAGGAACAGCTGAAAACGAACTTCAAGATGAAGGACCTCGGAGACGCGAGCTTCATTCTCGGTATGCGAATAACACGGGACAGAAATAAGGGTAAACTCTGGATCGACCAGGAGCGGTACATAAACGACGTACTCAAGAGGTTTAACATGAAGGAATGCAAACCCATATCTAAACCCATGGATCTAAACCAAAAATTATCGAAAGAATTCTGCCCATCAACAGACAACGAACGCATAGAAGTGCCATACCAAGAAGCAGTCGGGAGCATCATGTATGCTGCTCAGATGAGTCGTCCGATCTCAGCTTTGCAGTGGGGATGCTTTCCAGATTCAATAACAATCCTGGCAAGACACACTGGACTGCGGTAAAACGTGTTCTAAGATACATGAAAGGCACCGCACGCTCAAGAATCGGATTTACTCGAGACAACGCGGGAAAACTAGAAGGGTACTCGGATGCGGACTGGGCGAGTGATATAGACGAGAGGAAGTCAGTCACCGGATACATTTTCAAATTCCAGGGGGGATGTATATCTTGGAATTCGAAGAAGCAACCAACAGTGGCCCTTTCAACCACGGAAGCGGAATATATGGCCTTGGCCTCAACGTCTCAGGAAGCACTATGGTTAACATCTCTATTCAATGAGCTCTACACACTTCCCATGACAGAACCAACCATATTCTGCGACAACAAAAGCGCGATCAATCTATCTCAAAATAGCATGTACCACGGCCGTCAAAACACATTGACATCAGGCACCACTTCCTGCGCGAACTAGTAAGCGAAAGAAGGATCAACATAAAGTACCTAAGGACAGAAGATATGACGGCCGACATCCTGACAAAGGGACTACCGCTACCAAAACACAACCACTGCTATGAGCTAATCGGATTACAAAATAATTAATCTAGTGGGGATGTTGTTTGTAGAAAAATATTTATACTCAATCTAGTTGTGTTTGATTTTTATATATAAAGATAAATAAAATTTTGTTCATTCGTTTTGAGACATTAATTACAAAAAAAATATTATATATCAAATATTGACATTTTCTCTTTAACTACACCAAAATAAGTATAGGGGTGGTGTAAGAAGGACGGAGAATAATGAACAGGTGAAACTTTCGAAAATAGACAAAAATTAGTCACCTTTAACGAAGGAATTTGGGTGACAGCATTTTCAGAATATTAGGAGACATTTTCACACGGCTGCCATTAAGCTTCAACGGGCTGTTGTTAACCCTCCTTAATATTTATTTCCCGGTAACAACGATATCGAGTACAATTCGTTGGTTGAATAACATGCACTACAATTTTTAATTCATGTGTCGAACGAAACGTTGAGTACGCTTGTTTTGATAAATCATCGTGTTTTGATAATTCATATAAATCATACGCGAAGTTAAAAAAAATGATATTTTTGTTCCATTATTGTCGATTGTGCGATAATTGTTGTTTCTGTACGAAGTAATCCTTTAAAACCGGTCTGATTTGAAACTGACATAAAAATCGAAAGGAATCTTGTGAAATTGAAATAATTATTATCTGTTTTTTTTTTGTTATTTTTTAGTTACTTTTATAGTATATTTGGACGTGACCTGTCCCTTGCCCACACTTCTGTGTTTGCTGCATCAGCTTTTTAAGCCATATCTCTGCGCTTACGTTTATGAAAATGAAAAAAATATATATTTTCCAACCATATGTCAATCATTTTTAAAGTTGAACACTTCTCACCAAGTCAAAAGGTAGTGAGAAATACAATCGTTTCAAAACGATTCGATTTATTTGTAGAAACAGTGATGTCAGTATATGTGAGACTCAAACGTTCAATATTTTACTGAAACATTAAAAATGAAAATTATGTCATTATGACGTCAAATCGACAACTGCGATAGAAAACAAATACAGAAACGAGCTACAGATGCATAGTTGGACGTCGCCACTAAGAAGACACTAGCGCAGCAAAGAAACAAAGAACTTCGTCGATTTTGCTCTCGCAGTTGCGTGTTTTTGTAAAATTCGATTTGCCGTTACAAAAGAACGGAAGAAAAGAACAACAAAACACATGCAAAGATCAGACCAATGTGCGTTGTTCTGCGAAATATTTATTGATTCATGAAACTTTTAATTGTTTTTGTGCATCAAGAATTCTTTTAGGGACACAAAGAGCGAAAAGTGCACTAGCATGGCACCCTGAATTATAAGATTAAATTGTAAAGATTTAATTTCTTAAATTTTGTATGTTTTATTGTCTCTTATGATGTCGGAAATCATGTTTTAGTCTGAAACTTTTAAATGCGTAGCGAATTTATAAAAAATCTAATTATTTATATCAAATTTCAATACATTACATTAGCAAAAATTTAATTGGGTTTTTATTTTTTTAATACCGTGTCGGGGAATCGAGTTTAAAAGCAATATTCGATTTTATATGCATTATTTTTATGAAAATATGTTTTGTATTGCGTTTTTATACAAAATATCACCGAAAAGAAACAATTTAGAACGAATTTTCTTGATCATGTTTGAACTGATTTTTGAAATAATTGTTAAAATGGGTAAACAAATTAAAGTACATAATATAATTAAATTGGATAAAATAGCGGATAATTTCAAAAGTGCGGGTAAATGAGGGTTTTGAGGGTTCAATTGGGTACAAAACCACCCAATATACCGTCAAAATGCATCACTGCTTCCAGGTATTTAATCAAATACAAAAATCTACAAAGAACATTTTCAAATAAACTATTTTTTAAATAACATACAGTTAAAATTTAGAAATTATTTAAATTACAATAATATTAAAGAAGCCATATTTATACAGCCTAATTAACAATAAATCACAAAAAACGTGCTACACCAAAAAAAAGCTTGTACTATGAAAAAAAATAAAATGTTTTTAATATAACAAGACTTCTTGTTAATTTACGTCCAAAGATATATCTTGTTAATACAAAAATAATACTACTCTGAAACTTTAAAATATTTTATTTTGACATACAACAAAGTCTTGATAATATAAAGAGACATTCTGTAATATATAATTGAAAATATATTTATACACTAAGAAAACAAGATGTTTATGAAAGTCTTGGTACAAAAATCTGTTTCAAATTTACGCATTGTAGCAAATATCCAAACATCCCATAAGTTTCAATAAAGTTGCAGCAAAACTATTAATATTTTTTAAATATAATTTATATGCAGGTAGTTAAGAGATGTTTGCCACAACAGCAATAAATATTGAGATATTTACAGTTGACTGATAGCAAACATCCTGAGTTCCTGGACATGTGCAGCAAAACTTTTGAGGTATTTTGACATTTGTCTACTATAAAAAGGAAAATGGCGTAATTTTTCATTACGCTCGATTTATCCACAAGAATTAAGTATTAAATATTACATTTTAATGGTAAAAGTGAAAATAAAACTTTCTGGGATTGAAGCCGGTCGGACTGGATTTTTCTGCGAAGAAGTCTCAAGTCGTTTAAGTGAAAATAAAACGTCCTGGTATTGAAATTATTAACACCTGATGGAAAATATATCTTTTTAGAGTTTACTTTGATGACAGCACCGCCGGTCGGACTTGATTCTTCTGTGAAGAAGTCTCAAGTCGTCAAACAAGTTTACCTTTGAAGGATTTATAACGACGATGGCGATGTATAACCAGGATACTTTTTTAATTAAAAATACATTTACATAAAAAATACATTTGCTTTTGCTGCAAAATCTTGCAAAATTCTGTATTTAAATTTTAAATAAAAGATGGTAGATAAATATCTTAAACTGCATATTCATTATAGGTTATTTATTTTCCATATTTGTCTTCAACAAAAAATAAATTATTTTACTAACACAAGAACTAAAAATCCAATATTTAAACAAAAATTAACAAATAAAAAATAATTGTATAAATCAAGGGATTTTGCCGAGACAGTTGAAAATCTCAAGGACATAATAAAATGAACTTATACATAAAAAATATAAAGAATATTGCGTATAAGTATATTTCTGTTTTCGTCAGAGATTAAAAAAACCCGTACGCTACACGTACCGTACAGTGTAGATATTTATGTTTTTATAATAAGTACTCAATTAATGAAAAAATAGTACCACATTGGAATAAAATGTACTGAATTTTTTGTATTTCGAGATTATGTAATTTCATTGACCAATTTTATTGGGATTTTATGGATTTTTTCTGTTCTGTGTCTTTTCCTTCCGACGACTAAGGTTTTCAAAATCTCATTAATATCAGTTTTTCAAAGATTTTTCATTAGTTTTTAGTTATAGTAGAAAATATAACTAATTGAGTATTTGTAGAGATTTTGTCAAGCCTTCAAATGAAAATGCAATAAATCTGGATACTGACCACAGGCCTGTGTTGATAAATATATGTCAAATGTAGCTACATGGCGTTGTCATAGGAAGAGGTTCAGTGATGGGTTTAAAGGTCTGCATGACATTGAAAATCAGTTGAAATGTCTAATGTAGGGATGCCCAACTTGCCTACCCGCGGCTGACTGCTCGGGGAAATTTTGGTGTTGTATTTTTAGAAATTTAAATGTCAATTTAATAGTTTAAATTTTTTAGATTGGTTTTAACGGACCCATTTACATTGCTTATTATTTTGAATTACTAAAATATACAAATTTTATCATTTTAAATAATTATCAAAATCTCAAACTTAACAATATTCTAAAATAGTTATATATTTCACATTTCTGCCCTATTTTACTTAAGAAATTATGCAACACTGAAGGAAAGAGAGTACGGTGTAACAAAGTAAAACAAAAGACTGACAAAAATGTAATTCAAGGTTTTGGAAAAATATGTACATAGAATTATCCAAAAATACTGTATTTTTCGAAAATTTATTATTTTTGATAATACCAATCTTATATGTTCTTATTCCGTTCATAAAACAAGACAAGTGGATAAAAAATGCTATTGCAAAAGCGTCAAGCTAATTATTAATTTAGATTTTTTAATTAATAATATTTATTATACTATACATTAATCGTTCTTATATAAAGTATACAATAATGAATAACAATATAAATATTTAAATCATACTTAAAATACTATGTTCCACTGTGTGCAGTCGACTTCAATTCTACGCATGCAACCACAGTACGAAATATAAATTGTTGATCAATTCTATTTTTATATATTTTTAACGGTACTAGGAGTATTTTTAAACTGTGCGTTTCCATTGTGAATGTAAACATCTTTTCAAATCATCAAATTATTACAAAATATTTATATATAATGTTAATTAATTTATTTACTTTCCTTGGGAGTGCTCCAGAATACGATTTTAGTTTTGCTTGATTAAAAAAAATTGAGATGTTTACATTCACAATTTAAAACGTACAGTTTGAAAATACTTCTAGTACCATTAAAAATTTAATGTTTAAGTTGTTTTTTATTAGATACATGTAAATCATGAGTGGTTTAATTAAATGTATAAAAATAAAGTCAATTTAAGAAATTGTCAACAATTAATATTTCGTACTGGGGTTGCATGCGTAGAATTGAAGTCCACTGCACACAGTGGAACATAGTATTTTAAGTACGATTTAAATATTTTTTATTATTGTATACTTTATATAAGAACGATTAATGTATAGTTTAATAAATATTGTTAATTAAAAAAACCTCAATTAATAATTTGCTTGACACTTTTGCATTTTGTATCCACTTGTCTTTTTTTATGAACGGACTAAGAACATAAAACCTTGGTATTATCAAAAATTATAAATTTTTTTGGATAATTCTATGTAAATTTTTTTCCAAAACTACGAATTATTTTTTTGTCAGGTTTTGTTTTACTTTGTTACACCGTACTCTCACTCTCTTCAGTGTTGCACCATTTCTTAAGTAAAATAGGGCAGAAATGTGAAATATATAATTATTTTAGAATTCAGTTAAGTTTGAGATTTTAATAACTTTAGACACGCCCAGTGATCCAATCCGCCCACATTCAGGGAGACCGTTTAGAATGGTTAAATATAACGCTGACCAAAATTTCATTAAATTTACTATCCTAATTACTGATATGTGTTTTTAATTTTTGTGTTATATGGGAGGTGCCACGCCCAGTCCACCAAACTCACCGAGATATAGCCTATACTCTGCCCTGACCCAACATACATATTGTGTCAAAATTTGGTTCAATTCGGTTCAGCCGTTTCGACGTCTATAAGGAACATACAGACATACATACATACATACATACATACATACATACATACATACATACATACTTACATTTACAAATATATAGTAGATGTGTTATAAAAGTACCATACAAATATTTTGATTTCATGATAAACTGTACAATCTATGTAGAAATATGTGATGTAAAGTCTTCAAAAATTAAAAAAAAATCATGTTCCAGTCTATTTCTTTAAAACTAATCAAGATATTTTCTCATGTAAGCACATTTTCTTTAGATCTCAATTCGTAAACAAAAGAACTTTAAAAATCGGATAACTTTTAGATTTTTACAATTTTTGAAAAAAATTTAATGTAAAATATCTCAAATTTACTGATATTAAAAATAACCATTAAAGATAGGTTAGGTTGAAATGGCTGCTACATGCACACTTAGACCAAAAGAGGTCCATTGTGATACCAGGCCCGTGCGCAGGATTTGCTCGTGGTGGGGGTTTAGCTAGATTTTCTGTTTGGCCATACTCATGAACATATGTCATTATTTCAGAATATCGGTATCTAACGAGGCCTAAACTAGGTAAGATATCGGGAGTACACTGAGGGAAAAAAGTAATAAAATTAAATAAAAAAGTAATAAATTTAAATACTTTTCGACAAGTTTTTCACCCGTTGTCTTGTTTATTTAAATTAAATACTTTTTATTTAAAATTGAAGTAAATACTTTTTATTTAAATTTATTACGTACGTAATAAAATTTGAAGTAAATACTTTTTATTTAAATTTAATTATTAAGATAATATTAATTATTAAGATTTTATTAATATAATAAAATTTTAATTTAATCACAATATTATAAACATGTCAATTAATATTTTAAAACTATTTATTTCATGTAAAGAAGTTTAGGAAAAGATAGAATTATTTTTTTTTACTTTTTTCGAAATTTTTATCACTCACGGTGGTTCTATACGTTGGACACATTATCACGTATTACATAATCTTATCGTGGTTACTTTCAAAAACAAACTTTAATAATGTTAAAAATATTTCTAAAATATATTTTATTTTTAAAAAATGAATTTAATTGCGTACGTAATAAAATTAAATACTTCTTATTTATTTTGAAATTTAATACGAACGTAATATATTTTTGTATACAGAATTATTTTTTTTTATTACTAAAGTATTTAAATCAAATTAAAATAGATTTTGTTTAATTTTATTACGTCACTTTTTTCCTTCTAGAACTGTTGAAGGGTCATTAGGTCCTGGTTGGGCCATTTTCCATAGCCTTGTTAGGGTCCGAACATATTTGTTTAATCGTAATAAAAACAGTATTCCATTAATAAAAATAAGTGTAACTTTTTTGACAATTAAACATATAAAAACTACACTGAGGGAAAAAAGTAATAAAATTGAATAAAAAAGTAATAAATTTAAATACTTTTCGACAAGTTTTTCACCTTCTTGTTTATTTAAATTAAATACTTTTTATTTAAAATTGAAGTAAATACTTTTTATTTGAATTTATTACGTACGTAATAAAATTTGAAGTAAATACTTTTTATCAAGGATTGAAACCTAAACGAATAACGGTTTCGATTTCGGTTTCGGTTTTTTCCGCGTTTCGGTTTCGGTTACGGTTTCGGTTTTAAGTTTTTATAACGAAACGGTTTCGGTATACCGGTTCCATGTTACGGTTTCGGTTTTGATTTCGGTTTTTGTATAAATTTTCTTTATTTCCATATTTTTCAAATAATTTTACATTTTTTATATGGTCCTATATTACTGGGGTAAAGTGGGAAACGTAATTTAAACAATGTTTGTTGTTATTTCAGTAAAAATATTGTGTTATATGAATTATTTAATTGATTACGTCAAGAAAAAAATTTAATTTAAAATTTCGTGACCACAAGCCAATGAAAAGCAACATATTGACTTCACCTGATATATGATCTGAATTGAAAAGAAGATGAATTTTGTACAATTTTCATCCATAAAAGCCAAAGAAATTAAATTTCAACAATTCTGTGAACTGCAATATATGTGAACTAGCGATGATCATTTGCAAGAGCATGGCAAGAAATGTTAATCTTAATCTTTTAAATTTTAAATAAAGATCGAAGACAAATATCTTAAACTGCATATTAATTATGAAAACGAATAGAATTTGAACACTAATTGTATTTAAGTTACTTATTTTCCATATTTTCAATTTCTTCTACATTTTACTAACAAAAAAAAAATCCAATAACATAATAATTTGAATTATATTTTAACAAGAATTAACAAATAAAAAAATAATTGTATAAAACAAGTGATGTTGACAAGACAAAATCTCAAGGCCATAATAAAATGAACGAAAAGTCACCAAATACATTTTCAAAAATTTCAACAAACTGGAAAATTAAGTTTTTCATAAAAATGTATTTGGGGACTTTTCGTTCTACAACGACGATATACAGTATACGATATACATATACAATAAATATAAGGAATATTTCGTATAATCATATTTCTGTTTTCGTCACAGATTAAAAAAATCCGTATGTTACACGTAACGTATGTCAAGAGAACTCAAATAATATCTTGCAGAGTAACATTTTTCTTTGCGAACACCATGCGAGCACAAACTCAAACACTACTAAGCGAATACTAACAGAAAGAAGAGAATATAACAATAACGATTACTATTCGTATACACACACTTTTACAACGACAACCCTCAAACAGACGCATGACAACAGACAGACGCATGAGAACAGACAGACGCATGACAACGGACAGACGCATGACAACAGACAGTCGCATGACAACGGACAGACGCACGGCACCACACTACATGTATGTATCTAGTACAGCTCTCTAGTTGGCAACAACAACGAGTTCTCTTTGTGGTACAAAAAATTTCCCGCCAAAATTCTATCAAAAGCTTGGATGCAGCTTTATTCGCATTTTTGTTCAGCGGAATCAGCAGATTTGTGAAAAAAGAAAAACACAAAAAGCAATATATCAGCTATATATATCACACTGTGAAAATGTTAATATATTATTTTTTATTACTTCATGATTTTACAATTAACAAAAAAACTATATATAAAAGTAAAACTAAAATAATAATGTGCATAAGCACAGTGCATATGCACAATCGATGTACGAACTTACGTAGCGAAGAAAAGAGAAAAAACATTGTTTTGTCTATTTTATCTTTTTGAAGCGACTTTTGAAGCACTTTTAAAGCTATTTACCGCTTCAAAAGTGCTTCACAGGCCTTATTTTTAAGATGCTTATATTCTTAAGAATTCGACTAAAACAAAAAAAACACACATCTTCATTAATGTTCACGTTCATAAATATTTTGCACGCTTTCCATTGTTACTTATTGTTCAATATTTAGTAATATCATGAATTCTTTTGTATATCATTATTATCTTAAAAACATAATAAATACATTAAAATCATAAAAAAACGCAAGTCTTCCTTTTCTTGCAGTCTTAGTCTTGCACTTGCTCTTGTTCTTTTTCTTGCAAAATCTCGATTTTGTTCTCGCTTTTGTTCTTGCAAAAAAAAATGCAAGAACAAGAAATTTTTAATCATCACTAATGTAAACAAATATCTGCCTTATACTTGAAATTTTTAAACTTGTCTAAGTTGCACTTCATTTTTCGTATTTCCTTAAATAGGTACTGAGATGTTAATAATTTGAAACTTTTTTTACATTTTTTTTGCATTACATTGTTTTGTTTATGTCCGAAATTGAGCTGTTTTGAAACATCAGTCAAAAATCCATTAGAAGACTTTTAAATGGTATTCTATTGAATAGATCATTTAAATGAATTTAAAATATATTCAAATGAACTTTTCAAAACTTGTTCCACTTTACCTCAAACTCCCCTATATATTTTACTAATAAAATAAATAAAAAACCAATATTATTAAAATTTTAATCATTTTTTAACGTAAAAATTTTGCTTGGAGTTGCTGGTGTTTTGTTGTTAATTCGATTAATGAAAGAAAAAACAAATTTTAGACCAAATACCGTAGTTTTGGAAATATCGTTTTTCAAAAAACAACATGTGAATTTTTGTACAACCAAAAATGTTTATTTTGGGAACTCCAAATTTTAATAAATGAAATTTTACTTAAGATCTTCTATATAAAATATAATATGTGTTCCTGGTTTTTTGTATACTTTTTCAAAAACCGATTTAAACCGGTATAAAACCGAAACCGTTTATATCGGTATTGGATATCGGTTTATTTCTGATTTTCGTATAACGGTTTCGGTTACGGTTTCGGTTTTAAAAATGAAACGGTTTTAAACGGATATCGGTTTCGGTTACGGTTTCAATCTTTGCTTTTTATTTAAATTTATTACGTGGGTAAAAATATTTGATGTAAATACTATTTATTACTTTTTATTAAGATAATAAAATTTTAATTTAATCACAATATCATAAACATTTCAATTAATATTTTAAAACTATTTATTTCATGTAAATAAGTTTAGGAAAAGATAATTTTTTTTTTACTTTTTTTGAAATTTTTATCACTCCCGGTGGTTCTATAGGTTGGACACATTACCACGTATTACATAATCTTATCGTTACTTTCAAAAACAAACTTTAATAATGTTAAAAATATTTCTAAAATATATTTTTTTTTAAATAATGAATTTAATTGCGTTCGTAATAAAATTAAATACTTTTTATTTAATTTGAAATTAAATACGCACGTTATATATTTTTGTATACAGTATTACTTTTTTTTATTACAAAAGTATTTAAATCAAATTAAAATAGATTTTATTTAATTTTATTACGTCACATTTTTCTTAGTGTAGCAATAAATTGAAAAAGGCTTTTAAAAATATTCGAAATTTATATAATTTGAGAAAATATTAAATAAAACCAATCGATTTTATTTGAAATTTGTACTTACATTTCATAAAAATATTTTTATAATGTTGGTAAGTAATTCGAATAGAAAAGCGCCGCAGACGAAAATTTTTCAAATACAAATTTTATATACCAATTTATTTGTTAATGTACACTGCTATTTTTATTTTTTTGGTAAACAAATTTTTTTTTTAATAAATAAGTGTGTTTTTGAAATATGAAAACAAACAAATTAAAATTTTAGCAGTACTATTTCAGAATTTGATGAAATTTGGAAGTATGGTGAAACAAAATAAAATTAAGATATTGGTAAAAGTTTAGCTTCCCAGATGGTGTGGTTAAAAGTTTTGGTGATTTAATTTTGAAAAAATAATGATAATTAAATAATAAATTAATCTATTGAGCATAACGTAAACAATAGTGAAGCAAAATAAAACACTGAAGTCTCATTTAAAAGGTAATAAAATTGCCAACATTTTTAAACAAAGTTTTTTTTAAATGATATATCTCAAAGCAATGTCGAAAGACGACTTTAAAATTAAAATTAGCTTTTTGACGTTTTATTATTTATGAAAATTGTCAAAAAAGTAAACTTTAATTTAAACTTGACTTTAAATTATCTTTGAATATGAAATGAAAAGGCATATCATATTTTCATAATAAAAAAAAAATTGCGGCACATAAAGGGTGTAAAAGAAATTATTTTTACAAATTCAAATGCAGATATTGTGGTCAAAGCAAATAACGGAAAAAATTCCGTAAATTCAAAAATTCTCTGATTTATAACAAACAAAAATATTAACAAATTTTCAGTTATAAGTAAACGATCATGTCGTCAACAAAAGTGGGAAATTAAATTTTGGACATTTTGATAAGCAAGCCGTTCTACAATGCAAGCAATTATTGCAGGGAAACTGCTGGAAATACTACAATTTGGTTTCAAGAGACCATCTTCTTAAATAGTAAATGTAAATCAGGTCGAAAATAAGGATTTGTGAATCGTAAATTTGCGGCGAAAGTAAAGTGTTGGATCTAAGCCCAACAATCAATAGGAGATATGTCAAAAAAATATAATATATTTCATATTTTCCAAAAGTAAAGATGAGATTTAAACTAAAATAATTCAAAGTTCCAAATAAAATCGAAGAAATGGATTAATGATCCAAACAAACGAGCGAGGGACTGCTGAAACCGATATAGAACAATATTATATAATTTGTTCAAAAGGATGTAACCCTCCAAACTGCCTGAGCTAGGTCCAGATTTAAAATTTTTGGCTTATATGAAATCTATTCTTCGAAAAATATTGAAATATTGTTAAACTGAAATAAAATAAGCCAAAAATGTTAGAAGAAATGGTGTCCAACGGCTGATGGTCGGCTGGAAGACTAAAATACGGAAATTCGTCCTAACTCATTCAGAAATTATATTTCTCTGACTATTTTTAAAAACTATTGAGTATTGTTCTTCAATTGTGATATATTTTTTTACCACGTTAACATTTTAAGTTTAAAAGAAAATGTATAAATAGTTTTGTTTACACCCTTCATTTTGTAGCTGAAATTTCTTTGAGTATGGTTTTAAAAGCGTTTTTACAAAATCAAATCATTTAAAGGTTTTATACCCTTTTAAAATGTTACTACACACACACAGAAAAAAACTGTCGTTTTGGGGTGTTTTTCGACAGTTTTCAGTGCTGAAATGGAACCCACAGTAAGTTACGGTTGAAAAAGGGTTGGAACGACAGTAGAAAGTGAGCAGATGTGTCAAATATACAGATGGCAGTTGCTACTGTTGATCCGACAGTTGCTGTGATCAACTCCATATCGACAGTCGTCTACAGTCGTTTACAGTTGAAGCTTTTAATATTTTAGACAAGCCTACTTTATACATTTTATTATTTCTTATTAAGTAGAAAATAACGTTTTTACTAAAACAAGTTTTAATTATTTTATGTTTTATTAAATGTTTAACAAGATAAATACAGTTAGTTTTAGTTAGATTAAACGGTAATTACATACATTTAAATTGCATTTATCAATTTTGAATATAAAAATATAAAAAATAGGTATAAATTGATTTATGTTTGGTATTAAGGATACCATTTGTTTTCCATCTGTTTAAATCTGGATTGAACCCAACGTATACATATCAGGACTCCCAGGAACAAATACATTTTTAGGCCATCCCCAAAATCAGCAAGCATATGAACCATATGAAAATAATAATATAACAGATATTAAAATATTTGGATGAATTATCTAAATTCAAGACTCTGAAACAGCTCAACTCGATTCTGATTCTACTACTTGACGCATTTGGAACATGACCCACTGACGCTAGTTTCACTTTAACGCGCTTAAATGCATACTATGTGCTGAGGAACTGTAACTTTTTGAAAGAAATTCTATCTGTAAAACTAGATACGCATTCTTATGCGTATTCAACTTAAAAAAAAAAAAATTTCTTTGAGATTTGTCCAGAACCCAACTCCGTCATTGAACTATTTTTTGTAGTTTGGTCCTCGGAAAAACAACATGTCCGGCACTTGGGGCTTCGACAAATCACAAAGAAACTAATTTGTGAAAATATTTGTGTCCAATAACGTAATTGAGTTCTGTAAAAATGCCAATTTGTTGAAAAAAGTTCCAATGATGCTTTTCTAATTTTATGTATAGTGATTCTTCCAAAACTGAAACTAGCGTATCATTGCGCGATCGAACAATCACCTATTGAGAATGAATTTGAGCGATAAGTTAGCAATTAGTTGAGCTATGCATAACATTATTGTTTTAAAATGCATTTTTGCTGTGAAAAGTATTTTTCTACCGACCCGTTGGAAATCTCACAAACATTTTCATTGAGGACTGGAGGACAGTCATAAAATTCGACTCAATGATGTCGTTATTTGGTTGGTCGATATGGACTTCAGAGTTGGAAATATATGTTACAGCACTGCATGTACTTACAATGATATCTGTATTATAGATTCCCTTTTTTCGTGGAATTTTTAAGATCATTGAATTCTAATCGTTCAATTTTTTCTTAAATTTTTAAAGTAACAGTTGTCTAACAGTTTTAACCAAAAACGATCAGGAAAAGTGACGAAACTACTTCCAACCTTTTTCAAATGTTCGACCAATAATTTGATATGCATTTCAAGAACACGAATTGATCCAGACAAATTTGGAAACACGATTATATTATTTTTTTTTTAGCGAAATTGAAGAAAATACAGGATTTTTAAGAAAATACAGGGTCTTATTTCATAACACAAATATACACCAATTCTGGGGCCTTATTGATTTAGGGTCTTATTTCATTTTAAATTGTTATTAAAATACGTAAAAATAAATGAAAAGAAATTCGTTGTAATTTCTTACGCTTTTTTCTGGAATTTGTTTTGTTTCACTTTACGTTATAAGAGAGAAATATGTATATTTTTTTAAATGTATTTTTAGTTAAAAAATATAATTATAAATTTTCAAAGAAAAATATTTTTGAATTATGTAAAAAAAATGTCTAAAATAAAATGTTGAAAAATAATTGTTTAAAATAATAAATTGTTTGTATTGTTTTAAAAAAATAAGATTGTAAGAAAATTCCAATAATTTTTAGTTCGGAAAAAATGTTTCTTTGATAAAAATAACGTAAATATTGTTCCAAACAGATAAGATAATATTATTCTTGTCATTGGTTGGAATATAAAAAATAATACAAAAGCAAAACTATGAGAAAATAAAAATGGGCAATATTTCAAAAACTAGAGTCAATATGAAAAAAACATTTCCATATTCGGAATCAGCGTCACAATTTTAACTAAGAATTGATGCAATTTTCACTGCACTCAAATTTGTGTTACTATCTTTTTATTTTGCACGGCAGTGCTGTAGAAAATACTGCCCATCGATTGTAATCTTTGTATACAAAAAGAGTGAGTTGAACACACTTAGCACTATTTTTGTGTAATAATTTTTTCAAAAATTTTGATGCACTTTAATTTTCACTAAAATCCATCAAAATCGGTTCACAATGCAATTTAATAAACAAACATTTGCTATATAAATAGTTTACTTGACAACTAACGAAAAGACAGATTAAAATATTTATGAAGATATACTTCGGGCCCTATTATGATTAGCGAAGCGAATGGTTTTGGCGAAGCGAACGTCCAAAAACCTATTACGGGTTACATTCGCCAGACTTAATTCGCCAAAAAACGGGTAAAATAAAGCGAACGTAAAAAAGGTGCAACACTCACCTACATTTCATTCGCTTCAAGTGTCAAATTTAAGCGAATCAACAGATCATGTGACAATCGGCGAACGTATCCTAATCTACCAATTTTAAGGGCCCTATTATGATTAGCGAAGCGAATGCTTTTGGCGAAGCGAACGCTTTGGCGAAGCGAATGCAATTTGGCGAATGAACTGGCGAATGTACTAATTTTTATGGTTTTAAAAGTAAGCAACACTTTCAATATTGACAGATCAAATGACGGATTTCCGTGTTGCAAAAAATAGTATCATGTTGCGTGCTTTTAGTACTGCCTTTTTTTTTAGAACAGATACTATTTTATCTTAATATCTATTTTCTTTTATTAAAAAAACCATTTAATATAATTTATGGTTTAAAAAACGTTAACTCGATTCAGAACAATAACACTTTTTCGGTTTTTTGTTATTTTTTGTCTATAAAAGATCAAAAATTATCCAAATAAACTTCGGAACAATTCAAGTTAGTTAAAATTTACAGTTAAATATGTTTTTAAATGTTAATATTGAAATTATTATTACATACAAATAAATACTTTTTATTAAAAAAGTAGTTTTTTTATTCGCAGCAATACTTCTTTTATTTTAATTTAAAGAAACCCTAGAGTTTCAAAACAGCTGCTGTGAATTGTCTTGTTTAGAAAAATAATAAAAATGTTCCAAAAAAAACGATGGGCCCAAAGAAGAGCGCGTTAAACAAAAGCCAATACGGTGTGCAGAAAGCTGGATCGACGACGAGGAGTAAGACTAAAATAAGTGACAGTGATGGTGGTCTGTCCTCCGAATCATTCATCTGTGGCACAAATAACTTCGCGCGATGAACCAAGCTGCATCCTCAGCAGCAGTCGGAGCAGTTCCAGACATTTCTTTTATTAGTGTTAAGTTTAAAATCAAAATAAAAAGTGTGAAAAAAATTGTTTTTTTTACGTTTATTAGTTAGGTCACAAAAAACTCAAAATTATAAACATCCTTCTAGAAAAACTAAAGGATAAGATAAATTGAAAATCAGAAAAAGCCTAATAAACAAAAGCACAAAAGAAAAAAAAATTAAAAATCAAAAGAAAAACTGAAAAACAATAGATAAAGATACGTTCGCCGATTCGTCACATGAACTGTTGATTCGCTTGATTTTGACACTTGAAGCGAATGAAAATCGGTTGAGTGTTGCATGTTTTTTTACGTTCGCCTAACTTTTTTTATGATTAGCGAAGCGAATGGTTTTGGCGAAGCGAACGTCAAAAAACCTATTACGGGTTACATTCGCCAGACTTCATTCGCCAAAAAACGGGTAAAATGAAGCGAACGTAAATAAGGTGCAACACTCACCTACATTTCATTCGCTTCAAGTGTCAAATTTAAGCGAATCAACAGATCATGTGACAATCGGCGAACGTATCCTAATCTACCAATTTTATGATTTTTTATTTTTATGCTTCTGCGTTTTTGTTTATTGGGATTCTCCTGATTTTTCTCCTGATCAGCGTCACAATTTCTGATCAATTCTAAGAATTGATGCAATTTTCACTGCACTCAAATTTGTGTTACTATTTTTTTTATTTTGCACGGCAGTGCTGTGGAAAATACTGCCCATCGATTGTAATCTTTGTATACAAAACGAGTGAGTTGAACGCACTTAGCACTATTTTTGTGTAATAATTTTTTAAAAAATTTTGATGCACTTTAATTTTCACTAAAATCCATCAAAATCGGTTCACAATGCAATTTAATAAACAAACATTTGCTATATAAATAGTTTACTTGACAACTAACGAAAAGACAGATTAAAATATTTATGAAGATATACTTAAGGCCCTATTATGATTAGCGAAGCGAATGGTTTTGGCGAAGCGAACGTCAAAAAACCTATTACGGGTTACATTCGCCAGACTTCATTCACCAAAAAACGGGTAAAATGAAGCGAACGTAAATAAGGTGCAACACTCACCTACATTTCATTCGCTTCAAGTGTCAAATTTAAGCGAATCAACAGATCATGTGACAATCGGCGAACGTATCCTAATCTACCAATTTTAAGATTTTTCTTATGATTTTTTATTTTTATGCTTCTGCGTTTTTGTTTATTGGGATTCTCCTGATTTTTAATTTTTATTTTATCCTTTTATCTCAAATTTCGAGTTTTTTGTACTCCAACTAATAAATTAATTAATAATTAAACATATTAAAAATTCTAATTCTAAACTAAATTCACCAGCACTGTAAGCGAGTACACGAACACACACCACGCACTGTTATAGCGATCACGCACTGATACAGCTACCACTCACTGCTATAGGCACCACGCACTGCTATAACATCAACGCGGTATGCGAATACACATATCTGTTGGCAACAAATGCGATTGCTAATATGATGAATGTGTACGCTAATACAATTAATAATTTTGTCGGCGCAGTTCTAGCTATTTTCATAAAATCATATAAAGGATAACTCGAAATTTTCGCAATTTTCTGAGTTTTATTTTATGATGTATTTGCGGAGGGCGTGCACGAGGAAAGGTGTTACAAAGTGACCGGTGCGTGCAAACAAAAAGAATTCCGAAGAGTTTGGTCCAATTAATTGAAAAACCTAGAAGATGAAATTTAAAGGTGCCTTAATAAAATATTTGCTCACTTACACGATATCACAACCTCAGCTCCATGCCGAGACTGGGCCGCTCGACAATTGAACATGCACGGTGGTAAAGAAGAGCGGCGTCACAAAGGCCACCACCATTGGTGAGAACGATGGCAGCAGAAGCGACGTCATGCAGGCACGAAACACAAACTCTTCCTTAAGCGGCGCAACTATATGATTGTTTATCCAGAGTACTTATATAGCACAGCGAGCTTCCAAAACTTAAGATATTCAGTAGTAATTTGAAAATTAACTCCTAAGTATATTTAAAATTTACAAAACTCACCTAAAAATAAGCACACCATGTCATGCTGCACCTTTACACAGAGTGGACCGAGGAAGAGCAGCTTGTGTAAGCAGCTCGTTGTTTGCTTTTTGGATTTGAATTTATAAACATACAAAAAAACAGGCAAAAAAATAGCAATAAAACCGAAAAAAATATTATTGGTCTGAATGGAGTTACCGTTTTTTAAACTATAAATAATATAAAATATAATAATATAAATAATATAAAATATGTTTGTTTTTAAACATAAATTTATTCAAATGCAATTAAAATGTTATGATTGTTTTGTAACATATTTATAATTTGGCCGATTCTGCTGGACAATATAATACTGTTTACACATAGAAATATGTTATTACAATATGAACAAACATAAATTCAATTTCGATTATAATTTAATTAAACTTCATTACTAATACACATATGTATTATGCAATTCTGAATACCATTCTGCACAAATCCTAAATCAGATAAAAATGTGTTTCGTAGCAAAGATTCTCTTTCCGTCCATGTTCCATGTACCTATATGTATTACATACCATGATCCAATACTTATCTTTCTGTACTTACTACATTAATAAGTCAAAATTAAGAAACAAAAAATACTTTTTTTATACATTAAATTTTTATTTATTCATTACATATTATATTTAAAGTTTTCAACAATGCTATTCACTTTACAATTTCGGGTTTTCAAAAAGTGGTCCTCTTGAAACTATAATTTCTGCATAAGGTTCAGACTGGACAACATTAAGCGCACGGAATTTTTTTAGTACTAAAAGTGAATAAAATTTTTGTGCTGCCTGTAAATAGAAATGAAAATATTATTTAATAAACAAATTATCATTAAACAAAACAAAAAAACAAATATTTAAAAAGGTAAACAGTAAAAAATTAAATGAAAATATTTCACAAGCATACAAGGTGTACCTGGCAGAGCTGTGAAAGATTGAATCTTTTTTTGAATTTAAATCATTTTAAAATTGAATGGTATGATTCAATTCCTTGATTTCCATTCAATAACTGATAGGAAAAAACAAATCACAATTCTTTTTGAACAAATAGATCCTTATTAGAATCATTTTCAAATGAGTTGTCAAGAGTCGTTATTCATTTGTTTCGAATCAAATTAATGTACATTCGATTTTAATTAAGTGAATCTCAAGTCTTCTGTTACTTATAGTCTTAGGATTGAATCACTCTTTTTTGTAATCACTTTTTAAAGCAAAAGATTCAATCCCATAAACACACAATCATTTGCAAAGTCACATGATTGCTTCATAAGCGACTGGGAAACAAATGATTTTGCTACATATACGGCTCGAAGCAAATGATTTTGAGTTCATTTTGTTGAAATTTTTTTTCATACTCAAGATTTAAAATAAAACAAACTCAAATCATTTGTTGTTTGTTCACTTTTTTAAATCTTTGTGCTTGCAACCAAAACAACTACTGGAAGTCTTTGTCGTCATTAGAGTATATTTATTTCAAATAATAAAAAGGGACTTTCATTACTGAAACATATGTTACCAAAAAATATTCACCACAATATTGCTAGTAAACAAAAGGAGGTTTACAATACATAATTAAAAAAATGCATCTTATAATTAATCTAGTTAAATATTTTCTTACAAATGTTGACCATTTTGACAATGGAATTATGTTGTTAATTGGGGTTATTAAGAAATAAAATTATGAATAAATTTTACATTTCGTGGCATTAAGGATTATTAAATTTGTGCGGATATTGTAATACCCGTTAGGAGTCGTGGCTGGTTGTCCGAAATCGCGATAATTTGAGAAATATTGCTAAGAATGCGAAATTTTTTGTTTCAAAATGTTTTAACCAAAAAAGTATGGAGTATGGAGATGAGCCAAATCGCTCAACGGACACGATCATAAGATGTACGATGAAACCAGAAACCTTCTATGAGCGCTTCACCGGACTCTATGAGCACTGCACCCGTCATAACATCAAAATCGTGATTGGCGACTTTAATTCCAAAGTGAGTCATGACGGTATCTTTGGACCAACAATCGGAGAAATCAGCCTCCACCACAACACCTCTGATAATGTCTGATCGACTTCACCGCACCATGAAACATGGTATTCACAAGGCTACGGGTAGTCACCTGATCAGAACACACGCAGCAAATTGATCACGTTGTGATTGACAGAAGGCAAGCTTCTAGTGCGATGGGCGTATGTTCGATCCGAAATGAAAACATCACACTTCCAGGTAGCAGTCAAGGTACGCATACGCTTATGTGCTGCGAAAAATTCACGGAAACCCTCACAAAGAAAGCTAGCCGCAAGCTGCACACACAATATACCGAACAAGCCTGTGTCACTCGACTCTCGCACATGCATGCCCAAGACACTCCCCCTCTTGATGATATATGAGTTGTTTTTGTTTCAAGCACAAATATTTAAAAAAGTGAATTGACAATTTTCAAACAACAAATGATTTGAGTTTGTTTTATTTTAAATCTTAAGTGTGAAAAAAGATTTCAACAAAATAAACTCAAAATCATTTGCTTCGAGCCGTATATGTAGCAAAATCATTTGTTTCCGAGTCGCTTATGAAGCAATCATATGACTTGACAAATGATTGTGTGTTTTTGGGATTGAATCTTTTGCTTTAAAAAGTGATTGCAAAAAAAAAGTGATTCAATCCTAAGACTATAAATAACAGAAGACTTGATTCACTTAATTAAAATCGAATGCACATTCATTTGATTCGAATCAAACGAATAACAAGATATTTCGACCAATCCTATGATTAGGAAAAATGATTGCAACTTTTGACGATTCATTTGCACATGGTTCTAACAATGATTTTCAAAAAGACTTTAACGAAGTGAATGAAATGGACTGAATTTGATATAAGACTTTAAAAATAGAGATTGCAATATATTTGTTCTAAAGGAATTCTGATTGTTTTGTACCAATCAGTAAATGAATTGATGTCATTGATTGTGTTTCAAAATTACCAACTCATATGCATAATTTTAAGGATTGAATCCAAAAAAGATTCAATCACTGGCACCTGGTACACCTTTGACTAAAATGAAATTAAAGTTGAATTATTTTTGAGACCTGTCATTTCAATTGAACACATTTCAAATTCACATTTTTATAAATTGACAAGTTTTTTTATCTGCAACAAACTCTTCTTTTTAAACTCTTTACGTGGCAGACAATTGGAAATAATCTGCTCATAGGCCTATTGCGATGATGGAGTTTGCCAAGGACAGGGATAATGACTGTCTGTTGAAACTTGAGATGGGCGCGTGCATGTTTTTAGTGACACGGGTACGCACGGGCATACGTGACACGCACGAGCTCGAGCCCGACGACTAAATTTACAGGAATAAGCACGGAAAAACACGAAAAAAACACAAAAAACCAGAAAAGTATGTTAATTTGTAAAACAACAGCTTTTTAAGACAATGTTAACATACCACAAAATTTTTATTTTCTCATGCTGGAAGTACAAGTTTTTTTTATCGGGTAGAAACTAAAAAGAAATTTGTTTTTGGAGGCACGGCACGCCAACAAACTAGCACGCACGAGCTCATAATTCCGGGCGGGACACGAAAAAGCACGGCACGCGCCCATCTCTAATGGAAATCCATCAATAGTTCAACTTCCACCACATGCTCACTGACCATCGGATTAAGGCTCTCATATCTTTCCTCCATTCCAAACTTCTCACCACCTCTATCCCATACACATATAGAAAATAATTGTTGAATTTGAAAATTTCTTCAATTTTCTTCAATTTCTTGAAACGACAATAGCTGTGTTCCCGTAGCAGTCAAACCAGATCTATTTCACTAGAACGCCAGCGATTCTATTTTGACAAATGGCTTACAAGCAGTTTGATTAAGGTTATTGAAGTACTTCAACCATAGACCACACCCCAACCATTAAAAACAGGGTATACCAAAACAAAACAAAAAAGTTCTTGCATTTTTACGCCATACTTTATCACGGTCTTTGCCAAAAACATGTCGATTTATCTGTTTGTTTGGGAAGCGGTCGGTAAACAGCAGTTCAGTCCGAATTTAGAATTTGAAAAAATATATAAATTGGTTAAATGTCGTTGCAGAGCTATTGCATGCAAATTTGCAGCTGTTTTTAAGCAGCTACTTTCAGTTAAGTACGATCTGCATTTCTCTTGCCATTTGAACTGCACTTTTCCGAACCGGAACAAAATTTTAACAGACCACGTGCTTTAATACAAAATAAGCAATGTTTTACTTTATAATGCGCGGCGCTTTCATCCTAATCATCTTCAAATAAAATATAAACACTAAATCACCCGGCAATTTGAAATTTTTTTCTATCAAATATTTAAATAATTTCGGTTATGTCAAATATGCTAATATTTCCAACCAAGCTGTATTAAAGAAGGTGAGGAAATTTTGGAGAGCTCAGAAAATTTGATAAAATTTCTGCCCACGTATGCCTTTTTTTATTTGTCAATGCCCGCAAAGGTTATTTAATTCTTATTTGTTTTTATTTTCAAATTCTTATTTATATGCCGTAAAATGTCATTTCAATATAATTTTAAATTTGACAACAAAAACAAATTTTATGATAAAATTTTCGAAAGAGAATGCTTTTACGACTTTCCTCACCTTTCCTCTTGTTTCCAACTATATTATTCAGAGAAAACTTGGCAGCATTTTATTGAACTGGATATAACCCCAAGTAACACATTTCAAAACTTAGTCTCGATCTGTAGATTAACATTTAACGCATATGTATCGATACGTAGAATTGAATCGGTTCGAAATCTCAACTTTGTGTTACTGGGGCCAGCTTCCCAACGATATTTAAATGGAAATATGTAGAGAATTCCTTGTCCCATGACACAGTTTTTCTATATATCGATTCTCATTTTTTATACATTACACTAAGAGTGAAAGGGTATATTCAGTTTGGTACGCCATTGTAACAACCAGAAGGAAGCATCTCCGGTATGGAAAAGTATATATATTCTTGATCAGCATGACCTCCTGAGTCGATTTAACGATGTCCGTCTGTCCCTCTGTATGTCTGTTGAAATCACCATTACAGAAAAAGTAGAAGAGATAGAACAATGAAACTTTATATATCTATGCTGTCTGAACAAGGCATGATCGGTCTATTGTGACCTGAGAACCGACCACTTATGTTCAAATACCTCAAATAAAATGAATATCTACAGATCAATATTACTGTATACGTGCGTAGGTAAACTTTTTTGGTCAAATATATATTGACTCATGCTCAAATACATGAAAATAATGTTTTCCGGCGAAACGACTTGTGGTTACAAAAAAAAAAATCGAAATTCGGTACACCTACCCATTTTTATATATGGGTATCAAATGAATGGACATTTTTCAGCGATTGAAAGTTTGTAGTTATTTTTAGGATTCGTATACCCTTGTGACCTATATACCACTTTGATTGGTAACCACACATATGTGTAGGGTATTTATAGTCGGCTTAGACCGACTATAATTTTGATAATCCTAATTATCATAATAACTCCTACTTTAAAATTTGTGTTACTTGGGTTTTGGGTTCTAATTGTTTAGTGATGTTTTGTATAGAAAATAGAGCTATGGCTCTACACAAAACGCCACGAGAACACAGCTTATATTATTTTTAGTTTGAAAATAATATTATTATTTTTTGTTCTTAAGTGTAGAGTAACTTTGACGTACAAAATTATTTTTTATATTTTGAAGTTTTATATTTTGTTTTCGTGACGTGATATCGTCGGCCACCCGCTATTGAACGTATTCGTATATATGAATTTTTGTATGATCGAGTACATTGGCGAGCTACATCTGATGGTTGAATGCGACATTCTCCAAATCGAGGCTGACCATAATTAGGCAGGCGTTCTCAGCAACCAGACGCAGTAACGTCATGTGCGGTCGCATCGAACAATCCGACAGATCGATCATGAAGACGAGAGGCTTTACCGAATTGAGTGAGGGTGTATTTAAATGGTGACAAACTTGAACCTGCTCATAAGAGTTCGCACATGTTCATTATACTGAGATAACGTGTTACCAACGAATAGAATGAGCGAAGAACGTTGAATGAAGAGTCAATCGCATGATAGGTTTTGATGTCGATGAACGACCATAAGGCAATGTTCGGTGGAAATGTCCTGCGACGAGGCGACCAGCATCGTGTCGCGTGCGTTAAGTATGAATTTATAAAATATAAAACAAATGTGGACGAAGTTGTCTGTTTTTTGTGTTTTTTTTATTTATTAAGAATGCAAAATGTCATTCAAAACGAAAAATAAAACTAACAATAAAATTATTTAAATAAAAAAAAATAATATTTTAAATACTTGTTTGAAAATTTGATTGTTACATCCGACAATAATTTAATAATAAAATTTGTGGATCCATTTTAAAATGAAATATTTTCAAATTATTGTCGGATTCGACAATTATTTTCTATGTGTGTAGACTGAATTAACGTATTCGTGTCGAGAATGTAACAAGGCAGTGGGTCAGTAGGTACTAGCACTGTCGCAGTCCCGTGTGAAAATTGGTTAAGGTTAGCCTTAATTCGCATCCGTTTCTGCCCAGAATATGATAACGCATCCCTACCAAAGGCCACCTGAAATGATACTGATCAGGGTCGATTAATGTAATCCCAATTTAAAATCCTCGTAAGGCAACCTGATAAAAAAAATACTGATCTAAACTTGATGAAAACTAATGTGACACTTATGAAAAAACCTGATTGGATATCGTAGTTATTAATATAATATGATCGAGATGTTTAAAAACATATTAAAAAATATTTATAATAAAATTGGGTAACAAAATTAATCTAATAAAATAAAATATTCTAATAAATAAATGTAAAACTCAAACGCAAAAGAAATACAAATTCTCAACATTTTTAAAAATTTGAAATATCTCCTTGTAGACTTTTTATACCCTACACTAAGAGTGAAAGGGTATATTCAGTTTGGTACGCCGTTTGTAACACCCAATAGGAAGCATCCCCGGTACGGAAAAGTATATATATTTCTTAATCAGCATAACCTCCTGAGTCGATTTAGCGATGTCCGTCTGTCGGTCTGTTGAAATCACGATTACAGAAAAATTAGAAGAGCTAGATCAATGAAACTTCTAATTTAGATTACTTATGTATCTACGCTGTGATCGGTCCTTTGTGACCTACGAACCTCATATACCGAAACTCAAATACCTCATAAAATTTACATTTACGGATGAATTTTACTTTATAGGAACTTAAGTGAACTTTTTTTGACAAATATATATTGCCTTTATGCTCAAATATATGAAAATAATGTTTTCTCGGGAACTCGAAAAAAAAAATCGAATTTCGGTATACCTACCCATTTGTACGATTCCAAGTTTATAGTTATTTTTAGGATTTCTAAACCCTGGTGACCTATGCACCTTTTTAAGTGGTCACCGCACTAATTATCACATATGTGTAGGGTATTTATAGTCGGCTTAGACCGACTATAACTTATATAATTCTGACTAACTGAATATTTTGATAATTGGTGTGATTCAATTATCAAAATATTCCTACTTCAAAATTTCCCATGTGATCTAACCTTCCCAACTGGTTGTAATTGCAAAAGTTATTGAGATAACTTAGTTCACAAAACTATTTTTTGTTTGATTTGGTAAAAGCAGTTTAAGAAGAATTTAAATATACATTGAATTATATAGAGTTAGGATAAGGATAGGATCAAAAAGCCTGATCAGGCAACCTGATCAGGATAGAAACTTTGAATAGCGTCACGTTTTGAATCAGGTACTGATGAAAACCCCTGATCATTCCCTGATTTGAAATCTGGCTGCCTGATCAGAAAATGACCGCATCCTGAATTAAGTTTTCACTCGGGGTGGTATCGAATACCGACCTCCAAACTTAGCCTCCACCCATATACGGCAGACATACGTTTTTATCCGAAACTGGTTGGGATTTTGATTTCGTTTGACATGGTTAATGAAAATTTCAATTTTTGACAGCTGACATGTTCTTATTTTGCTTTCGTTAGACATTTTAATTTTTATTATGATTACGACTGTTTCTGCGTCGTAATCATAATGTAAAAAACTAAAAAAACACAAAATGTTATAGTGAAAACCTGGCATTAGAACGTATTTTGTGTAACAATAGGTGTGTTTTTTAAAATTTTAATTTGGGCAGGAATAAATTTTATACGTAAAACAAAAACAACAATTGAGTCTGATAGATTTCTGGTGTAGCTATCCAGCTCAACCTAAAACTTCAAATAATTTCCGAAAGGGGTTGCTTAGGGCCAGTTTTCATTTGTAGTTTAAACTTAGATTCTTGTTTTTCACTAAGTCCGATGTCGGTGGGTCAAACTACGTTTAAACTCTCAACGTTTTATTTTTATAGCAAAATGTGCGTTGCGCTCTTTACGCTCTGCAGTCCACGCTCATGCGTTCATTTGTCTGACCGTTGGTTTCCATTTTATTAGCTTTCTTCTATTATTCATTGCATAAACTAAAACTGAACGATCACACTCACTAATTCTCACTGATATTTATTTTTATACTATTCTAAATTATCTTTGTAATTTCTTGAAAATTTCGTCATTCTCGCAAATTAAATATCAGCGCTTCAAATAAATGTCAACGATTTGTCAATTGTGAATAGTATTTAAAAAGAAGAAGAAAATAATTGTTCTTATTTGGAACAGCTGTTATATGTAATTTGTACGAATGACGAAATTTACAATAAATTACAGAGATAATTTAGAAGTGTATAAAGCGCTCAACCCAATCAATACTTTATATCCGTTGACGCAAACGTATTCAACTGACATCACATTTGAAATGTATGAATTTGTATGAAGTGAGTCCCAATGACAAAGTATGCGTTCAAAAAAACGCAACAGAGAGAAAAAGTTCGGCAACTTTTATCTTTTGTGTTCCGTTAAATACGTTGACATAAATTTCATTTGATATATTTACTTTTGTGTGTGTCTTTTAAAATATTTGAAATAAAATAAATTTAAAATATTTGAGAAAAACGAATTAATTATGTACTAATGCATTTTGCCAACATCAATTAAACAAATCCAAAAATGTTCTTCGGCAACAAAGTATTGATCCGGTCACCGTTTTCCACCGTGTACTCTCGCGTCAGTTTAATACGTTGAAGTGATGGAAACGAAGTATTGAATGGGTTGGGCGCTTAATGCACGAAATAATAAATATCAGTGAGAAATGGTGCGTGTGATCGTTCAGTGTTAGTTTATGCAATGAATATTAGAAAAAAATGGAATCCGATGGACATACATATGAGCGCATTGGGTTAAACTAAGTTTAAATTACGTTTAAAGTTCACTGAAAAGCACGATTCCAAGTTTAAACTACAAACTGAGTTCAACTACCACTGAAGAACTGGCCCTTAGTCACTTCAAATGTATTTAGTCAGTGCTACGGTTCCATTGCCGAATCATTTTAACAATCCTGTGACTTTCGGGATTAGAAGAAAGTCCCGGGATTAGTTCCGAATTATTGAAATTTTTATTACAAATAACAAAAAAAAGTAAAAGTTTATACATTAGGACTAGGGAATAAAATCCCGGGATCCTAAACATTTTCTAGTTCCGAAAATCCCGGGATTAAAAAGTTTTCGGGATTGGCAAAAAAATAATATTTAATAATAATACTGCAAACAACACGATATTAAATTCATTCCAGAGCTCTCAATACAATTTACTTACAAAACGTGAACTAAAAATTAGTATAAAGTCGATTAATTTACAGCCATACTCAGAAGAAAATGCCCTTTAAGTACTTAATGGTACGACTATTAATCTTATGGTTCATGTATTGGAAATTTTTTCTTTTTAAATCCAAAGTTTTCTAATTAATCTGATAGTATTCGAAAAATATAGTACCATAAATTTAAATATTTCAATATTATTATTTTTAATAGAATAAATACTATTGTTTAAATATATTCCTCCTATAATAACTGTTCTACAAATTGAGGGTTGTTGAATTCTACTTAACTGAAACTTATCATTTCTGATAGATTTCGGTCTCCTGGTTCATGCTGCGTACTCAGAATTTGCCAACCACGCAGTGGGAGAAATGCATAATATAGCTGATATTTATTTTATTAATAACTTCTGAAAAAATGCTGATATTTTAATTCTGAAAAAATTGTATATAGATAAAAGAAGAATTTTTCATATAAGATAAACATTTTTTATTTATTTTTTTTTAATTTTCATATAAAAGTGATCTACTCAGTATCTGATGAGCTATCATATGACATATCATTTTCTTTATCTGTATTGGAAAGAAGACTGATAACATTATTATCTAACAGGTCATCCTTTTTTGAGGGCACTGGACCTTTCGATAACATGGTATCTCGATCTCGGAGGCTTTCTCTACATTTCATGCCTATTTTTGAGGTGATATTTTTAACTCGCTTGGAAATTTCAATGCGTTGATTATTATTATATTTGCTTCTATCTATGATGTATTCATAAACACATGATTGCACAGCCAAACCATAGCGAATTATTTTGGCGCCAAAATAAATTTTGAAATTTGAATTAATCGGAGCTAGATTGGCCATTTCTCCCACTGTGCCACGTCGAGATTTTGCAAAAATTCGAGTCAAAGTTGCAAAAAAGGACACTTTTGATACTTTATATCGCAAACTATCGCTCGATTTCGACATGCTGCAGATGCAAACTATGGGCGTGTGCAAATCAGTAACTTTTTACTCGATGAAAATAATTTGAATATAAATTTGGTTTGGTGAAACAAAATTTTCATTTATGCTGTGCCAAATGAAATGAAATTTTTGCAGAACAAAATAATGACAACCATTGAAAAATGATTTGGAAAATGTTTGAATTTTTATTAATAATTGAATAAAATTCTTCTAATGGCTTTGAATGCGCAATTGTAGCGACATAGATTCAGTTGCCTAGTGCGTTTCAACTACTATGCGAAAGATCGCGGATTAGAACACCCATCATCATCATCCTTTGGTCCTTGATAACCTCGGGGAGTATAGGACCTCAACAAAACATTTCCACCTCGTACGATTTTTAGCTATTGTTTTTATTTCATTCCAATATTTGCCCGAGTCCTCAACTTCCAGCTCTAGGCTTCGCTTCCAAGTTATTTTTGGCCGACATTTTCTCCTGCTACCCTGTGGGTTCCACTCGAGGGCTTGCCGACATATTTCGGCCGACGATTTACAGAGCGTATGCCCGACCAGTTCCATTTGCGGAGTTTGATGTCATTAGCAATTGGGATGAGTTTACATCGCTCATAGAGTTCTTCATTCGATATTATATTGGATTTAAGAATTAGAATTTTGGTGTGGGCCGATAGCTGCGAAGAGCTCCATATATTTCGCAGTTGGGCGTATGCGCCTTTCGTCGTTATGATTCTGGACATTATGTCCTTTTTTGCGCTATCCTCTGCTGAAATTTCACTGCCCAGGTATAAGAAGGAATCCACCAATTCTACCTCCACGTCACCAATTTCGAAGTTGTTACTACTATTAGCTATGATTTTAATTGCTTTTGTCTTATGTGTGTAAAATTTGAGCCCAGCTTTCGCAGACTCAGTTTTCAAATCGTCCAACTTTGCCTGCATATCAGAGTGTTTTACAGAGAGAATGCAGATATCAGATCCTCGAGTTGTTCGACGAAGTTCCAGTGAATGCCTCTCTGGTTATCTTGGGTGGTGTTACGCAAAATTTGGTCTATCGCGATTAAGAATATAATCGGAGACATAAGACATCCTTGTCTAACGCCGGAATTTGTGCAAAAAGGCTCTGACAGACATCCATTATGTAGCACTCTACAGCTGAAATTGTCGTATTGTATTTTTATCATAGAATGCCACAATTTTTGAGGACAGACCAAATGTTTTCGCTATCGAACGCTGTACTGTAATCAACAAAAACGAGGTGTAGTGATGTTTGCCATTCGTTTATTTGTTCGACAATGATTCGCAGCGTGTTTATTTGGTCGACGCATGATCTATTTGCTCGAAAACCTGCTTGGTTTTTCCTAGAGTACTGTCAAAAAAAAAAATGTAAGCGATTCAAAAGTATTTTTGATAGAACTTTCGATGGGATAGACAAGAGCATGATGCCTCTATAATTTTTACATAGAGTTAGGTTACCCTTTTTGGGGACTTTCTCAAGGGTAGCCAGTCGCTTGGTATTTTTTCTTCCGACCAGATGGATTCGAAAACTGGTTGCAGTTGTTTAGCGGCTTCCTTTGGGCAAGCCTTCAGTAGTTCAGCCGGTACGCGGTCGAATCCAGGCGATTTATTATTTTTCAGGTCCTTGATTACGCTGATTATTTCGTGGGTTGATGGTGGGTTTGTGCTAATTCTGCAACGTTGCTATTTGTCGGGTGTACTTCTTCTTCGGGGTTATTTTCTTCTGAGTAGTAGAAGTTCTACACCGTCCCTACGTACGTCTCTCCCAGAATTTAGTAAGCGCTCTCCTGTTGCCAATTGATGCTCACCGTTTTCATTCCACCTGCATTAGCTCATTCCCAGAATTTCTAAATTAAATCTTTGAATTTCTGTAGCCTCTTGGTGTATTTTACCAGAATCGGACAGAGTTCTGACGTTCCTGCACCCAATACGTGTGCGTTTCTTTAATACAAAAGTATTACGAAGTGTTTTGTTGTGTTTTGTTGTGGTTTCGACTATAAATGAATTGGAATAATGGTAACATGGGTTTTGCACCTCCAAATCCGATGAGCATGCTGCCGGGCAGGAGGATTCGTCGCAGTGCGGCTACCTCTTGGAGACTATTTTTTCCAAACGTTTTTACTCATGTTATTTCATAACCATTTTCGGTTAGTTGATTTCCCCACGATGGTCATAAGCTCAAAGCGGGAGTTTAATAGGAACTACTGTCCTGGCAGTGACTAAGCACACTTTTGAATCAGCCGCCCCTAACATGGAGTACACACGCTGTTTGCAGTCGTCCATTCTGGGTCAGACACTTCTGGTTTTCCAATTTTGGTTCGCGGATGGTATTTTATTTCCCATCTACCCTGCATATCTGCCCAGTATTCCACTATCCACCACCCGAAGACGCGTCCGATGAGAGACTGGAAAAACTCATGGAATACATATTTTTCAACTAATACGACGTCGAGAGCTCGGCAATATACTATTTTTGGACAACTGAAATCGTGCGGGTTACGAAATAAAAGATCGAGCTGCAAACTACATTACGAGCCCTCGTGCAACGTGAAAACATGCATCGAACACCAGTCATGCATGTGGTGGTTTCAAAATTTGCATGCGCTGACCAATATTTGTACTAGTTATCAGCGCTATTTCCCCAAGGGGCATCTGCGATCTCTGTCTATGACTTCTATGAACATGACTTCAGAGTTTTTAAACATATTAATGATTGCACTTGGTTTCGCAAACTGCAAGAACAGTTCACGTGCAGTGTGAAAACAGGCTAAATATCCTGGCATAAAATATTTGGTAGCGCTGTTTACCATGCACTAGTTGTCCACGCACTTGTCCGACGTGCTGTTTCTTTTCACATTACTGGTGACGCAGTTTGTATTTTTAAAGCAATGCTTGAGCTGATCCTTTAAAATTTCGTGACGTCGTGTTGTGTATTGTACATTTGTTGATAAATTTTAGGTCGAAATAACATTTGCTTAATAAATTTGTTTTTAAATTTTTCAAACTTTATTATTTTATATTTGTCAGAATTTCATTTTATATTTGTCACAAAATTTTGACAATTTATATTCACCTCAATAGCTTCAGAATTTTATATTTATTTGTCAAAATTTCATTATTCGAGTAAAAAGTTACTGATTGGAACAGGCCCTTCATCACAAAAGAAAATATGAACCTTGCCCTACGGATCATTGCTAAACAAATCTGTGTCCAGAATTTCGTTTTTGAAAAACATTCAAAAATTTGCGTTACTTAAGAAGTGTGTCGAGAGAGTAATTTATCACAATTCTCTCTCTTGTTTATTTTTTAAATTTAAGTTCGCAATGTTTTAGCTGTCAAATTTTTGAAAAAATGTTTTAAACTTTTTCTTACTAAAATTTTTCTGAATATTTTGTAATGTTTGTATATGAAATATTTCATTGAAATGTAGGAAAATGCACGCAGCGATATACATGTCATACTGAAACAATGTAGTGAGGCTAGGTGCAAAAACAGACAAAATTATTTGCATTCCAAATAAAATTGATATTTTTGATTTGAAATTGGGAAAGTTCCAAATGTAATTGGAAGTTTTCCAATGTAATTGATCCATTTTGAGCAAACACGGAGAATGGCGCACAAAACGAACATGGTTTTATTCGTGTTTATGTATGTTATACCACTTTTATTATTATAGGACGAAACCATTAAAATATTAGTATTTATTCAATTAAAAATAATAATATTGAAATATTTAAATTTATGGTGCTGAATTTTTAATAAGAAAACTTTTGATTTAAAAAGAAAAAATACGAATACATGAACCATAAGATCAATGATCGTACCATTAAGTACTTAAGAGGACATTTTCTTCTGAGTGTGCATTTTTTGTAATAATCCACATTATTAAACGCGAAATTGGTCAGTATTTAATGCAAATTCATTAATTTTAACCTTTTTATTTATTACAAGAAATGAATAAATACATCGAACTTCTATTATGGCAACGGACTCAAAAATAAATGAAGACGACTTTAGTATTCGCAATGACGACTCAAGGACGCATCCTATTGACCAATTTTAATAGTATAAATTATTGTTTTTCTATTGAAATACTATTAATTTATGATTTTTTTCGGGGTGCACATCTCGATAATTGACGAAAAAACAACGCACCCCCGAGGAATAATAATATATAACACTATGCACATTTGGCAAAAATTCTTCTACAACTGAAATAAAAATGATATATTCTTGAGAATTCAGGCATTAGATGTCGTTTTTCATGAATATTCGAATGTCCTATTTCAAGGATATTCGACAAAAATGTAAAAACGGGTATTTAGGAATACTTTTGCTAATTAGGCGTTAAATGCAAAGTCAAATTAATATTTATTAAATCTAAAATATGTATAGAAACCAATTTTCAAAATATCAGGATTCCTGAGATATAATTAAAAAAATAGATAATTATTTGAATTTTTACGATTTTCATATGAAAGTTTTTTAAAGCCGTATAGTTCTGTCGTTATTCCATGTATTAGTGTGGGAATGACTCTTTTTATTATTATTTAAAGGACAATTTTATTATTTAAAGGACAATGATTTTATCGATCATAACTTTGTTATTTATGTTAAATTTTGATAAATCCAAAAGTACTGATAATTGAATTTACTTTTAATAACTGTAAAAATGTGTGGATTATCTTGCAAGATGATTTTTTAACGATTTTTGAAAATTGAAAAATGTATATAAATTTGAATTATTTTGTCGTATAATGACCTATAACTCAGGTCTTTTTAAACCTATTTTAATAAATTAAAAAATTTTGGTTAGCTAAATGTGTTGGTTTTTTTAAAGTTATACACTTTTAAAATAACTTTAAAATAATTTGAGTTTTTATTACATAAGTAACTCAATGTATTAAAAAGAGAATTTGTACCCAGAAGTGCAAATAAAAAAAAACTCGAAGTTATACAGAAATTCTGTAAATGAAGATATTCATTGTTTTTCATTGCCTATCAAAAAAAAATAGGTGGGAAATTTAGTATACGACATTTTTTGGAATTTGTAGAACAGTGTTATCAATGGTATTGTTTTCATGGAATTTTCACTAAACAACCCAAGAAACATTTTAACGTAGCTCCGTAAACAAACGGAATCACAATTCCGTTTGTAACGGTACGTTTACGGTATGTATAAGACGGATCCGTCGATACTTGATTAAAAACTGAAAATTTACGTCATGTCAAATTATTTCACTACGTTCATATGCCGTTTGTTGTCCGTATTTCGAATATTCCGTATATATGCCGTTTTCACTCCGTAGTTACGTATACGTTTAAAATGCGTTTGTTACGAAGTATACCGTTTTTGTAACGTTTCTACTCCGTTTTGTACGGGCAGCATACACCGTTTATATGTCGTTTTCTTTCCGGTTTTATTCGTTTCGAATTTTTAGTTCAGTTTGTGTCATTACAAGATGAGGAGCTAATGTGTAAGTATCAATCAATATAAATATAATCGATGAGCATTTTAACATTAATTATATTTATAGGCAATCAATAGAAATGGTAGGCGTTCGGATCGCGGATGAAAAGCTCAGCACGCGTCGATGTGGCTTTCGTCTGTCCATCGAAGTGTAAGTAGTTGCGAGTAATTGACACTACAACATTAGGATCTATAATTAAATTTCAAAATTTCTGCAGATAGTGATTTGGGTGTCTTTGCTAACACAAAAACCGCCTACATAACGCCGATGTATCGTCTGTGGGAAGCGTTATGAGCAATTTTCGCGAAGCTGCTTAAGGTCATAGGTCGAACATATAAGCGACGAACTGCAGCTCGCAAACTGAGATATACTCGATAGAGTAATGCTTGAAGTTCCGATTTCTCGGAATGCTGTGGCGGCGACTTGCAGCGACTCAAATGTGGAGTAACATCGCCTAGCGCAATTTTGAATTTGAAATTAAACATCAAGAAACGTAAGTTAAATTGACACTTATAATCATAGTGGTCAGTTATTTTCAAGATATGTATAACCTGGAGACCTATGTACCACTTTGAATGGTAACCGCACACATTATCACATATGTGTACGTTATTTAGACCGACTATATTTTCATAATTCTTACTAACTTCATCACACCAACTATCATAATATCCCTACTTTAAAATTTCCCATGTGATCTAACCCTCCCAACTGATTGGAGTGAAGTATTGACTCAACCATAGTTCAATATAATGCCAAGATTTTTGGCTGTTTCAACAAAGTCAATTTCAGAGTTATTTAGCATGATTTTGGGAATTGAAATAAGTTCGAAACTATTTCTAAATATAACTAGGCATTTAGTTTTTTTTTTTTTGATCAAGGCATAACCCATTTTTAGGGGCTCAGATATTAATTAATTGTAGGTCATCGTTTATTTCAGATACCCAATCGTTAATTTTTTCTCGGTTATAAATAGTGTATATTTTTACGTCATCGGCATATAAGTAAACTACATTTACGAAGAATTGGAAAGGTCATTTACATAAACAGAGAAAAGAATAGGACCTAAGACGGAACCTTGTGGTACGCCTCTTGAGATAGGAAAAAAGTCAGATAAAATGTCATTCGAATAAACAGCTTGCGTTCTACCATATATGAATATATTAAATTGGCTGCAGTGAGTGAGAAGCTAAATATTCTAAGAAATTTGGTTCGCAAAATACCGTGGTCAACAGTATCGAATGCTTTAGAATGGACCAGAAGAACTAAACAAATAATTTTATTGTTATCTAGTCCTACTCAGGCACGTCAATGATAGCTGTTGTACAACTATGCTTATGTCTGAATCCTGATTGTCTGTTAGTTATTAGCGAGTTATTTAAAACCGTATTAAAAATGAATGTCAAATAAGGAAGGAGCTGAGTTAGTATGGCCATTAAAAATGACGGATATATGCCATCGAATCCAATAGCTTTTGATTTAATGGTCATAACCTGTGAAGTACATCGATTTGGTTTACACACGCAAAACTAAAATTAATGTCGACTTAAATTGCTTTCATAAAGTTGGTAATCGTTATTTGTAATTTTAGTCTTTGGAATATTATCAAATTTTTTATTAACGTCATTTACGTCAATATGTTGCTAATACCTATACTTCTAATCTGTTTCCAAGTCTGTTTGCTGTCTAAAGCTAGGCGTTATTTATTATCGAAGTGACTTATTTTGGCTGTATTAATATTTTGTGCCACACATTTTCTAATTGTTTTAAATTTTGTATATAATTCTGGTATTTTAAATCGATTCCCGTGATTGAATGATGTATTACATTTTTTATTTCGTTATTAAACCAACGTCTTTGTCGATTATTAACAGTTTTTTTCTTACTAGAACAAATTCGCCAAACAATTTATTAATATTAATTTCAAAAATTTGGATATGGTCATTAACTGATGTCATCTAAGATTTGAGTCCAATCAATATCATTAATTTTATAGTGAAGAAAAGGGTAATTAATAATTTTGAAGTCACGGTAGAAAAGGGATTGGGAATTGTAATTTATTTGAAAGTCATATATTAGAAAAATTAAATCATGTTTATAAAAGGCTGGTATTGATATTTGGTCATAAAGTAGAATTTTCGATCGGTCATTAACAAGAAAAAGGTCAAGTAGAATATTTGTTCTTTTTGTAAAATGAGTTGGAGTCAAATTATTAACGTGGAAAAGTCCTACGATCTGCAAATTATACGTTAAGATGCTTTCTTTTAATAAATCACTATTGAAATCTCTTGCTAGAATTATTTCTGAAAATAATATCCATATTTGAATATTTGAAAATATATCCCAATTTATCAATTTTTCTCACTAAACTGTGTGCGTTACACCGATATATTTTTGATTTTTTGCAAAAACTAATATATGGACACAGAATTTTTTGACAATTATCCGTAGGATTCATAGGTTCATATTTTATTTTGTGATAAAGTTTGCATCTGCAAAATGTCGAAATCGTGCTACAATTTGTGATATAAACTACAAAAACGGACTTTTTTGCAACTTTAACTCGATTTAATCTCGACGTATAGAGAAAATTCTGAGTACGCAGCATGAATCAGAAGACTAAAATCAACAAGAAATGATAGGTTTCATTCCAGATTAAAATCCTTGTAGAACAGTGTAATGAAAATGAATCAAAAATAGATTTGATACCGAAGTGTGTAGGCAGCTTAACAGAGTCTGTCATAAAATCACTGTTGATCATCAGTCGTGTTGTTGCGAAAGCGTTATTATCGCGCTCACTGATGTTGTTGTTGATCTGCTCTGGGCTCACTATTTTATTAAGCATTGCAATCGACTCAACTCATTTTTATGTGTCGCTATCATTTGTCTTCATATAAACAAGACCGCGAAAAGTAAACGCAGCCAGCTGTCAATTGTTTTTGTTTCTTCAATCGCACTACACTTTGAAAAATTTCGTGATTTGCTTTGGTTAGACATTCCTTTACCCAGAATGCCAGATTGAAAACCAGCATGATGTAGTCGAAGCACGTCTTCGTTGGTTCGTTTGAAAATTGCAATCGATTTCAGAAAATAGTTTTTGTCATACGCGGAGTCCAATTTAACTATTATAACTCCGTCAATTTTGGACCGAAGAGTTTTAATGCGAAATATATTTTGAATATTCGGTGGCGATGTGTTTGTTGCATAGCATATATTTTTAAAAATCTCATACAAGTTTTCGTTGTCGGTATAGGGGATCCCATTAATTCTCAGGTTGCATACAACTGCTTTGTTCTCCTGTTTTGCCCTTAATGAGTAAAACTCAGTGTATACGCATTCGAGCTGAGATAATCTATCTGCTACAGCAGTCAAATCTCGACGAATCTCAGCAATTTTACCACCCATTTCTTTGGCGGTGATGAGATCGCTTGGCAAGTCGTTGTATGACATCGAATCCAATAGCTTCTGATTGAATGGTCATAACGTGTGAAGTACATCGATTTGGTTTACACACGAAAAACTAAAATTAATGTCGACTTTAATTGCTTTCATAAAGTTGGTAGGTATTATTTGTAATTTTAATCATTGGAATATTACCAAATTTTTTATTAAGGTCATTTACGTCAATAGGGTATGTAGTTTAAATCTTTTGTTGCGAATACCTATAGTTCTAATCTGTTTCCAAGTCTGTTTGCTGTCTAAAGCTAGGCATTATTTGTAATCAAAGTGACTTATTTTGGCCGAATTTATATTTTGTGCCACAAATTTTCTAATAATTTATTTTATTTGAGTGCCTTATATTAGAAAAATTAAATCATGTTTAGAAAAGGCTGGTACTGAAATTTGGTCATAAAGTAGAATTTTAGATCGGTAATTAACAAGAAAAACGTCAAGTACAATATTTGTTGTCTTTGTAAAATGAGTTGGAGTCCGCCGTGATCCGCGTGATCCGATACCCAATCAATTTTGGGGCTTCCACATTGCTGTGCGGCCATAAACCCCAAAATAATATGGTATCATGCGCGAATTTTTTGGGAATTAAAATTTGGCATGCGGCGTTTCAGTTTCACATAAATTCCATAAATATCAAAATAAAATTATATTCTTGTTTTATTTATTAATAAGAAGAATGAAATTTTATTTACAAAAAATCGCGCGATTATTGAAAATAAAATTTCGATTGCTGAGAATCAGATTCACATAAATTCAAAAAATTACAAAAAAAATAAAATTATATATTTATTTTGTTCATTAATGAGAAGAACAAAATTGTATTTACAAAAAATTTTATTTACATATTTACAAAAAATTGTATTTAAAAATATAAATATCAAACAAATTTAATAAAATAAATAAATTCGCATTTAAAAAAAAAAAATATAAAATCGTACATAACCGCCAATAAGGGTTATGGCCGAATTAATATCATAATAAATAATAATAGTTTGGCACTACAGTTCTATAAGAACTTAGGCCGAGCTCTCACACCATTTTGAGCTGTGCGTGTTAAATTTGTACTCAAAGTAGTTTATTGCCGAATCCGAACGGCGGGTGAGAGCTTTTCATAGGCAATGTTTTACTCTCGTAGGTTTGCCATTTACTGCCGAGAGGTAGCGCGGTATAGACAAATATTTTCTATGAAAAGATGTTGTTAGCCCCAGTCCAGACTTGAACCGGGGACCTTTCGGCTCGCATTCCAACGCACTAACCACTGAGCTACCGGCTACATGGCCGAATTCAAAGTTGAACTTAAAACCCAAATTCGAAAAATTGGGGGTTATGTCCGTTGGGGGTTAAGTCACGGCACCATTATTTTACATTTTCAAAACAGTACAGTTTAAAAGTATAAAAAATTATGAAAGCATTTCGAAAATTGCACATAAATTTTGTAATATATGATCCAATTGATTTTATGACACCATATTTTATACAGTATTTGTATGTAAATTGAAAGCAATAGTCAAAATACATAATTTTAGAGTGATTAACGTGAATCAAGCGTGATTTTGATTGAACCTCAATTTACTCACGTGATTGCAGTGTTGTTAAATCAAATTTACATAATTACTGTTCTGAGGTGAATAAATTGCTGTTTTTGACTCAATATTACTGTTTTTTTCATTTTTTGTGTTTTTTTTGTTTGTTTATTATTTAAAAAAATTACACATAATTTAAGAAAAAATACATTAAAATTATAATTTTTCAGAATATAAGTTTTCATTTAATGAAGTGAATGTTACTTTGTCTCCTAAAGATTTTTCATTTTAAGATGCCAATCTGAATTTTGAGAGTGGACTGTATCAGCTAATTATAAATGTATAGGATTCATTAAATTACTTAAAATATTTTCGAATATTAATGATATTCATTCATATAAAACATGAATTTTAACATGTTTACGGTTACTAAAAATTACAAATATAATATAGTTCAAGGATCTTCAAACCGTTCATACTAATTGCCCCACTTTTATTTTTTTTTCTGCTTTTACATTAAAATCCAATTATCTTGTTCTCGTTTACTATAAAGTTTTAAATAAAAATTGTAATCATGTTAAATAGGTTCTTCTGCCGTAGCGGCTTCATTGATTTCTATTAAATAAAAGTATAGAAATCAATAACAAAATTTGTCTCCATTAAAAACGCGAACATGTTATGATTTTGTGGTTTTCATTAGTTCTTTGAACTTACTACTATTTTACCATTATGTATGACGAACATTGTACTATTTACTTTCAGTCTACGAATATTACTATTTTTATCTATCTATTAATATCTTATGAAAATTACTTGAAAAAAAAAACCAGTTAACATCCCTGCCTGATTGTGAGTGAGTGTAGAACAAAAAAAAAGCCCGTAAGTGTGAGTCAAAACTCAACAGATAACCATGTATCTCTTGACGAGAATTCTATTAAAAATGTCTTGTCAAAAACGCTTGAGGGAGTTACGAAATCAGTGCCCGAATGACTAACACTTGAAGTAATTGTTATTTATTTTTTTTGGAAGAGAAAAGATCAATTGGCAACAAATTTAAAATTGTACTTATTGACTGCAGATGTTAGCATCTGCAGAGTGATGCACACACACTTATTTTGTAGGATTAAATAAATATTTAAAGGATATATTTTAAATTAAGCGTTGATTTGCTGTTGAAAATAAGGTTAACAGCCAGATATTGTACTCGATGTGAGTAAGTGTTCTTACATGTGAGTGCTCTCACATCGCCTGAAAAGTTGTATTTATTTTTTTCACTCTTCGCCCGTTGATTTTTACGTTGAGTTTATTCCCCTCTGACGTTATATGACACTGCTGTAGACATCGAAACATGAAGCGTTACCAACAACCAAATTTGATACCAAAAAATTCAAAAATTTAGTAAAAATTACCAAATTTTTTAATTTGGCTTTACTAAAAAAAACATTTTATTTTAGCAAACATGCAAACGTTTGGTGTGGTATTTTAATTTCGTTGGAAAATAGAAAACATAGATAGAAACATAGTAAAACATAAATGTTCTTAATCTAAAGTAGCAAATGATCCGTATACAGCGTATCTGCAAAAATATACAGCATCATATATGATCTGTCAACATTTGTATGAAAAATATTACACACAAACTACCCAAGTAACCAAGAGACTTGATATGGGACAGTAACCGAGTTGTAACCGAAAAAGCGTAAAAGGCGTATCCTAATTGTAACCGTATATTTTATGTTTGTCACTTAGAATTTTTATCTCACTTCACAATTTTAATTTTCTACTTATTCATTGATGCACTTATTAAATATACGTACACTCCCGACTCAACAAAATTTTTTTTAACACATTATTCACCACAAGCGAAAAAAAAACGAATTTAAATTCATTTCCGGCGTCGATTTGGTTTGACATATTTTTGTTTTGAAATGTTGAAAGAAGTTTCGGTTTTCGTTTCATATTTCTTCTTTTGTTGCCTGATAAGGCACCGATTTATGGCTAATCCAAAGTAGATTGCTTCCAACCAGTTTCAATTCATCAATTTGTGATTTGATTTGTAATTAATTCGAATTTGCTCTCGTTGTAACCTCTGTATATATATTTGAAGCTAGAAAGTTACTACGGGACCGAAATAAATTGTATATGTAACCATTTTTAGTTATAATTGCTGAATTGTGGTTACTTGGGTTTTTTTTGAATAAATTGAAGTTTATGATTTAGGCAATTTTAACAACTAGACCATTATTTAGATGCATTTTTTCGGAAAATTGTTTGCACAACACAGATACACGGAAAATTTGTTGATAAATTTTTATTTTTTGAATAAATTGAAGTTTATGATTTAGACAATTTTAACAACTAGACCATTATTTAGATGCATTTTTTCGGAAAATTGTTTGCACAACACAGATACACGGAAAATTTGTTGATAAATTTTTATTGTTTGAATAATTTCGGTCTTCAATATTTAAAACTTTTGGCACTTATCAATTGGTTGCTTTATATACACAGTATACAATTAAATTTTTAAAAAGATTCATTCATATAACAACTTCATAAAATATGAACATACACAAAAAGCAAACTTATTCGATAAGATGAATATCATTATAGATTTTCAGTAAACAAACAAAAGCTCTTTTGAGATAGATGTCAAATATTTGTTTATATGAATTCATCATTGTTATGCATCGTTTTTAAGTGCAATTAGACCTATGTTTCGTGAACATTTTAGTGAACGGAGCCAAAAAAACTAATTTGACAAAATATTCATGTGGTTTAGTTTTATGAAACACAAAGTAATGCAAAAAATAATAAAATTATAAAAAGTATTATTATAATATTCATAAGTATTATAATATTCATAAATATCTACCAGAAATAATAAAACATATTTGGAAATTCTAGTATAAAATACAAAAAACTATGTAAAAAAACATATTATTTTTAACTTAACAAAGTGATGTTATATGCATAACTAAGCAGACACTGCATACAAGAGCGATGATCAGGCAAACAAGTTTTTGTTTCTTTGTTAATTACTGTTGTTGTTTTTTAAAGCAGTGCAAAATACATATTACATTCGGAAGACCTATAGTACGACAAATTAGTTTTTGCATTACTCTATTTTAAGGTGACCTAAAACATTATATTACATTAATATATTTATATATTCTTCAAAAGAATGAACTTTTGAAGGCATATGAAATCGAGCCCCACTTTTACCCAGGTTCCCCTAAATGTTCCACTAATGAACTGAAATGTGCAACACTTTTTATTATGCAAAATAATCAAATACTCCACACTAGAAAGACACATTTTTATTGATATTATGGGTTTAACTGAACTTACTTGTTTTCTAGAATTTCTAACAGTTAATTCGGAGAGTAATAATAATTCCTGTTTGTGTATTCTGTTTTTTACAGCAAAAAACATTTGAGCAGCTCGTTTATTCAAAACTCTTTCCTCGAACTGCTCATCGGTTTCATTTTCCATTTGTTCGTCCGAAGCATTCTGAAAATAATAATTATAAATAATAATAATTCAATAATAATAATTAAATAATAATTATAAAATAAAATAATTATAAAATAATAATACTATTATGTTCTTAGTTTTAATTTTATAAATAAAGTAACACTGACTAAGGACGTGTTTGACTTTTTTTTTTTTTGGGGTGTTTTTTCTTTACGAATATATCCCAATACAGTGATTTTTTTGTTTATGCTTTCCTATATGTTACTGATTTATTTTTCAGCAGCAAGTAAGATGTATTCACGATTTTAATACTATAATAAAGTTTACCAATTAAGAAACTTACATGTACTCCTACAGACGGAGGAAAATCATAGTCATTCCAATCAGTTGCGATCTCACAAGACCTGTTTACGCCATAATCTATGTTGTCTGGCATATTTTCAGCTTCATTTAGTATAGAAGAAACTTGATCCGCGGGTAAATTTGGGATTGATTCTATTGTCTCAATTGTTGAATGATGTGGTGTCATATGTCCATGATTCAAATCATTCGGTGTTAACCCACTATGATTTAGGTTATCGTGTTCATCTAAACAATGGTTTAAATTTCCAGGAGTAAGTGGTATATCGTTAAGTGACGACATTTGATCGATCGCATGTAACTCATTCATTGAAAATATTTGCCGCGGACTTTTAATAGCATCAAATATTGTAGTATCTGGTGCGGGGATTAATTCCTCGGTTGACACACCCAAATCTAAAGAAACTCTAGAAGGTGATGCACCAGCTTCTAATTCTCGAGCACATTCGGGAGGTGCGACACTTAGGCTTGTAACGTCAGTATACTTTATTGATATCTCATCAACGCCTAAAGGTAGAACAACGTTATTTAAATCTTGTTTTCTTTTCCGACCTCTTTTATTTTGAATAACACATGGTGATTCATTTTCAGGCTGTATGTTATCTAACGCTAGAATGTCAGAGGGTCCAAGACATGCGAAATCTTCGAGCTGGCTAAAACGGGATATTAGATGACGTTGATAATTAATAAATAAAGTACGTGCGGGGATAGAACGAGATGGAAGTGCAAACAGTTTCTCAACACCACCAGTTTCTTTCCAATACATCAACCTAAAAAAATAAAAAAGTTATTATACGAAAAATAATAATGATTTTTAAATGATTCACCACCTCTTCGTTGGGGGTGCCAAATCTAAAGTGGTAACTATATCAGCTGTATTAGCCAACTGTGCCTTCATTTCTTCACCAGAAATGTTTTTTATTTCATCAACTATAAGCTTTCTTTTTCTTTTTGATTTTGTTACACCCTTATATGCAGATGCATCTATTGGCGCAAGAGCAAAGCTCTCATCTTCATTCTGTAAAAGCGTGGACTGGTCTATTTGTAAATTAGGTGTATCTACGATATCAGGTATTTCATGACTTCTAGTTTTAAGACCTTCATTATCCTCAGCTTCATTATTTTGTGTTTGATTGTTAAAAATATTGGTTATTGTTGTATCATTTTCCCCGTGATCAATTGCAGATGCTGGCCGGTATTCTGACGAACATGACATTGGCGATGGTGCTCCAGTATCAAACTGATCAACTCCATCCTCATCCGAATCTTCAATGTGGGGTTGTAGTGTGACATCTTTATCAGTAGTAATTGCAAGTGTTGGCTCACCGAAAAGGTCACCTTCAAATAGTTCAGGTTCTATATAAAAAAAAAGTTAAAAACTAAAAGATTATGCGTTGGAATGGATTTACATAAAAAATGAGAAGAATGGGACTGGTAATATTTGCCATTAATTTTAATCAAAATAATGGTTTTTGCATTCCGATTCATTTTGCTTTCGATCAGTACAGAACGCATCAATTTGTGACTATATTTTTATATTATGAGTTAATCAACGTCAAATCAATTGAAAATTTTTAAATTAATGAAATTTTGTAGGACGGATTTATGACTTAATAGTTTCCTAACTGCAGTTTTTCCAGAGATATGAGTCCCTGAAATATGAAAAACTCACAAAAATGCACAAAATTGCGCTAGCTTAACTTGCAGTAACTTAGAAAATAGTAAACTTACTGTTGATTTAAATGTTTCAATATTTACATTAACTAACTTATATATTTTGTTCATTATATACTTGTTATGTTTCAATATTTATTTAATTTAATATTTGTAGGGAAATTTTATACTCAAAATATTTTTTTATTTTCAATCAAGGTGTATTAAGCAAGGTGAGGAAAGTCAAAAAGGCGTTCTCTTTCAAAAATTTTATCGTCAAATATTTTTTTGTCAAATTAAAAAAAAAATGAAAACACAACCTGTAGTAAGCATTGAGACGAAATCATATTTTAAAAAACAAAATCAAAAATTTTCAATCAGTCGCTTTTGAATGTTTGATGCGAGCAGACATGTTTTTCTTTTTTTTTAAGATTTTTTTTTTTTTTTTTTCAAATAAAAAAAAAATAAAAATATCTGAAAATTTTGTTGGGCATTAAAAATAAAAATATGATTTCAAAATTAAAATTTAAGATCTCCTCTGAATATATATGCCACCTGAATGGTTTCATCATGCCGTTAACATTCTTGCTCGTGTTCAATTATTTGAGTTTTCTGCTGGTTATGGGCCCAGATAGTTTCTGGCCATAATTGAACAATTTTTAAACAAGAACAGCTATTGAATATCAGCAACATCAGCGGCGTAATTTTAACGTTTGTCTTAATACGCCAGAAAATACCGAGATCAGCATGAATGAAATTAAGATTGAAAAATTGCACGGAGATGCGCACTGGAGTTCGTGAAAGTTCCATATGTGCATTATATTAAAATAATTGGATTTCTTCAACGTTGCTGATGGATCTTGGGAACGACCAACACCGGAAAGAGAAAGAGATGGTAGAGATGCTGAGAACGCGGCATACCTCACAAAACTGCAGAAATGGGAAAAAGCTTATATCAAAGCAAAGCGTACTCTAATAACCGCTGTGGAAAGTTCAGTCATCAAATATCTGATGTGTTGCAAAATGGCTAGGGAGATGTGGAGCAAGTTACTCTCAATTCACGAGTTAAAGTCTGACGTGAACATTCATATGCTGCAAAATTTATATCAGCTGTACAAATTGCCAGAGGACTCGATCGAAATATACATAGCTAAAATAGAAGAATTGGTGGAACGACTCAAGCATCTTGGTGAGCCAATACCTGAAAAGATGATAATGACAAAAATCCTTATGACGTTTCCGTTAAGTTATAGCTGAGGAGAAAAGGACGCTGCAAAACCTCAAAAATCGACTTATTTTGGAACAGTCGCGGATGGAAGCAGTAGGCAATGCTGTGTGCATTTGCCTCGAAGAAGTTCAATGGAAGACGTAGTTCTAAAAAGCCTGGAAAATGTTACAGATGCAATAGAGAAGGTCACTGAAGAAGGATTGTAGAGTTGCGAAAAGGGACAACGACGAATATCCCAAACAGCAATCTAGACCCAGCGCGTTTATTAGCGATTGCAATATGGTAGACACAGACGAAAAATGGTTCGTAGATTCTGGTGCTTCTATGACTGCGTATCGTGAATGGTTTTCGACATTCCAGTAATTCGATGAATTAAAATTTGTAAGGATTGGTGACGGATCTTTACAAGCTGTTGGACAGGGAAACATAGATATTCTGATGTACAGCGCACGCCTAGCCTGAAATACTTCCAACCCAAAAGTCGTGGGAAAACTTAAATTTTTCAATAATGTGTTTCGGACATCCCCTCCGAGTATTTTAAGACCAAAATGAAAAAAAAAAAATAGTAGACAGGATTTTTAAAATATCGCCCATATGGTGTAATTTGTCCACCATTATGGGTCATAATTAGTGGTAACCACGGTTGTCACTCTTGGTTACTTACTACCAAAATTGGTAACTTTTTATCAGCTTGGTAACTTTTTAAACATTTTGGTAACTTTTCGATAGGACAATAATAAATGACATTTTTTTTTTAATACATAAATGTATAATTTTCGTATTGTTATTGAATATAAAAATTAGAGAAATTTAATTACTATTATTCATGATACAAATATATACAGGTACGATCACTCTCACATTTTTTTTTCCAATGTTTACTTTAGCTGACTAGGCATGTTTTTTGAAATCAAGTTTTAAAACCAAAACAAAATCGACAATTAAAAAATCTTATATAAAATTCTATAGAAATAAAAAATAATTATTTAGGTATGCTTTGAGATAACTTAAAAACGTTTTCAAAAATTTTTATAATCAAAACAAAATCTGAAAAATAATTTTCATAAATTTCAATTTTTAAAAATTTTAATTTGAATCAAAACCAATTTTCCAAAATTAGTCAAAAAAAACTTTAGTAGTGTCGGAGTATTCGTACTGTCAACCCTGGAAGTCTAACTGACCGTTGGCAACGCTGTCAATCAAAGTTAGCGAGAAGAAGAAGTTTCATTTGTATTCGTAGACTGACAGCCGCAACTCGACGACAACGTTCGGTCGTTCGTTTTTATACTCGCGATATTCATTTTCTTTATTTTAATACTTAATAAAATATCATTAAACTTAATTTGAACATTTTATTTATTCCACGGAACCATCCTTGACAACTCAGAAGTGAGATTGAATAAATAAAGTTAAGTTTTCGCTAATGTGTTTTGACTAAAATTTTCGCGCAAACGAAACGCTGTTTGTTCTCGACTCATCGAACATTCTAGAAAAAAAAACACGCAACATGGTTGGATTTGCACATCTAAAACTCGAGGCATTGCGGAAAAAATGCAAAGATGCGAAATTAGTGAGTTCAGAAAATAAGGCAACGTTAATTCGACGATTGGAGGATATTTTGTTAATTAATTCCTCGCGAATAAAAAAGTCTCGTTAAAAGAAATAAACTAAATTTATTACAACCGTTTGATACAAAGATTTAATTGAAGTGAAGAAAAAAAATATAAATTATTTTTTTCTTCAAACATATAAAAAACAGATTGCTATGATTTCTAATACCCCCTCTCAATCGTGCAATCCTAAATTTAAACATAATATTTTAAAACGATTTACATCTAGTGCTTTAGTAAAAATATCTGCGAGTTGATTTTCAGTTCCAATAGATTCTACTTTGATGAAACCATTTCCAATATGATCACGTATAAAATGGTGTTTGATATCGATGTGCTTTGCTCTTTTACTTTCTAAGTTATTGGCCATTCCGATACATCCGCGATTGTCTTCAAAAATTTGTACTGGTTCATTACAATTTTGATACAAATCTTGTAGTAAACCACGAAGCCATACTGCCTCTGCCGTTGCTGCACTTAAGGCAATATACTCAGCTTCGCTTGAGGAGGTTGCTACAGTGATTTGTTTTTTACTCTGCCAAGACACAGTACAGCCGAACACTTTAAAAATAAACCCGCTTACAGATTTCCTGTCACTTGCCCAGTCTGCATCTGCAAATCCAACAATAGGCTTACATTTTTGATCACGAACAAAATTTAATGTTTTATTTTTAGTTCCTTTCAGGTATCGTACTATTCTTTTTAAGGCTTGCCAATGTTCTTCAGATGGATTTTGTTGATAGCGTCCCATGTAACCAACTGGAAAGCATATATCTGGTCTCACGCATAACATGACATACATAAGACTACCCAATAATTCTCTATAAGGTTTTTCCAAAGTGTTTTCAACAGTTTTTGGTTGAAGCTGCAATCCCTTTTCCATTGGACTTCTAACTGAATTACAATCTGCAACTCCAAATTTGTCCAGTAATTTTTGTATATTTGCTTCTTGTGACAATTTCAAGCAGCCATCACCATATTCAACCATCATTCCAAGAAAGTGTTTTAAAATACCACAATCTGACATTTCAAATTTCTCCGCCAAACTCTCCTTGAGTTTTTCTATTGAAGAAAGTCTTTTTCCGGCTATCAGTAGGTCATCCACGTATAGTATTATAATTAATATATCATCGCGGTTCTCATCCGATTTTGTATACAGACAATAATCATGTTTTGAACGAGTGAACCTGAGGTGTAGAAGATACATATTAAATTTTTTATTCCAACATCTGGGTGATGTTTTAGACCATAGAGCGATTTAAGAAGTTTGCAAACTTTTCCATTTGTTGAAGTTACTCCATCCGGTATAGACATAAAAAGATCTTCCTTTAATTCGCCATGTAAAAACGCAGTTTTTACATCAAGTTGATGTAAGTGAAAATTGTAGTGAACTCCAAGTGCAATTACTACTCTTATAGTAGTAAGTTTTGCCACAGGTGCATACGTTTCTGTATAATCAACACCATATGTTTGCAAGAAACCTTTTACAACCAGCCTGGCTTTGTATCTGGTCGGTATTCCATTTTCATCCTCCTTAACACAAAATACCCATTTGGATTTTAGGAGCTTAGCATTCTTTGGTGGTACGTCCATACTTTATTCTTCTTCATTGAATTTAATTCATCGTCCACATCAGCCAGCCAATTCTGTGCATCACTTCGACCCATAATTTCAGCAAATGTCTCGGGAGCATCACTATAAAACACATCGGCAGAAGTTGCTCTATAACCAATAAAATAGTCAAGAAACTTACTTGGAGGACGGCGCTCCCGATCGCTACGCCTCACAGAAACCTCGCCAAGAAGATTGCTATTTTCATTATGCGATGGGAGCGCAGCTGGTTCTTCTACATTCAATAATGCGTCTTCGAATTCATCACATACCACTGCATCTGTCTCTACTTTCTGATGATCTTCACTGGTCGCGTCGTCATAGTTGTCCACGAGAATAATGTCATCTACCCCTTCTTGCTCGTCGCATCTTGTTATGATTAATTCTGGCTTTTCATTTCTTGCATCCATTTCAATTTTGTACGGGAAAAAACTTTCATCAAATTTTACATCACGCGCCATGAACAATTTCTGAGCATCGGCATCCCAAAGTTTGTAACCATTCGGTGCATAACCAATCATTATTGATTTTCGGCTTTTTGAGTCTAGTTTCTTCCTTCGCTGACTAGGAATCCACGCGAATGCTTTGCATCCAAACACTCGAAGTTTTGTAAGATTTGGCTTTCTTCCATACCATATCTCAGCTGGAGTAATATAATCTTGTAACGAACTTGTCGGACTTCTATTTATAATATAGACAGCAGCGAGAACAGTTTCACTCCACATGGTTTTTGGAACTAGCGATTCAATAAGCATTGTTCTTACTTTCTCCACCAAAGTCCTATTGAATCGTTCAGCAACTCCATTCTGCTGCGGGGAGTAGGCTACTGTGGTCTCAACTTGGATGCCCTTCCGTTTGTACCATTGCACTTGATCGTTGGAACAATATTCTCTACCTTGATCGACCGTTAACGAAGAAATTGACGTACCAAACATAGCTGTCACCATTGCTTCATACTCTTTCATGACAGAAAATACATCCGATTTCTTCTTAATGTTGTATATTATTGCAAAATGGGAAAAGTCGTCAATGAAAGAAACAAAGTATTTACATCCATTCCACGCTACTGGATCTATTGGACCACACACATCTGAGTGTATTCTTTCAATCAACCTCTTCGCTTTCTCGCGTGTACCATTAAATGGGTCTCGTGTTTGCTTTCCCTCAACACACACGTCACAGAATCCAATACAAGCCGTATTTTCATTTAAACCAGGTAATATGTCTTTTTTTATTAATTCGCTGAACGCTCGTTGGCCGATATGCCCAAGACGTTTATGCCATAATTGTACTACGTCAGCATTACACAAATTCGCAGATGATTGTTCGATATCTATTTCCACTTCATATAGGCCACCACGTAAGTATGCTGTTGCAATCAATTCTCCATTTTTAATCATTTTTGCTTGCTTTTTACCGAATTTGACTTCTACTCCTGCATTTGTGAGCTTTCTTACCGAAAGTAAATTGTCTCGCAGTTCAGGAACATACAAAACATTCATCATTTGCAGTAGTACGCCTCTATTGCTTGTTCCATTGATTCCTCCTGATAGTCTTGCTGTTATCGATTGATTATCCTTTGCAACATTTATGATTATAGGGGATTTCAGCTCGAGTAATTCCGAAAAATACCATTTTTCGTTTGCAAGATGATCACTTGCACCAGAATCCAATTTGAAAATTAATTTTCTGTTACTAGGCTTGCGTGAACTACTATCTGCTATGAAACAGACACTATTCGAGTTTTTGTTGCTCGCGCTCCTAGCTTCCCCTTGGCGACAGTCCTTGGCTCTATGACCAAGCTTATTACATTTGAAACACTTGCCTTGAAATTTATAAACTTTCTTTTGAGACTTATTTCCAGAGAACGCGGTCTTTTCTTGAGGCTCTTCCTCTTGTCGATCCGCAAATTTCGTTTCCTCCAAAAGAAGCCGGTCCTTAGCCATAATGAAAGTGAGTTTACCATCTTCCAAATTCTGTAAAGCAGTAACTAGTGGATCGAACTTGTCTGGTAGAGTCAAAAACAATTGTGCCAATAAATCGCTTTCCTCGATCGTTGCGCCAGTTATCTTTAACTGTCGAACCAAGCTCTCGAACTCCATTAGGTGAGCACTCACTGAATCGCTCTCTTTCATGCGAAGCTTTGTTAGCTGCTTCCGCACGATGAGCTGACTAACAATCGACTTTTTAGCAAAGGCTGACTGAAGACTACACCACTTTTCTTTCGCCGTTTCCTTATCACGTATGTGATAAGGACATATATAAAAAACATGTAAAAAACAGATTGCTATGATTTCTAATAGAGGATTTTTATGATGAGCGTGGATTTTCCAGCAACGAGGACACACTTTTAATGGATCGGATCACGGTTTCAGAAAAGACGATTATGAACATGCAGTTGCAGCGTAGTGCTACTGATTTCCAAACGTCTACGAGGTCGACGGTACCGCTGGATTTCTGTCCACCACAGATGTCTTCGCCGATATATACCGAAGCACTTACCGTCGGCTCGTCCGCTTCAAAACAAATAACTCAAGAAAATGTGCCGTACGTGTCAAACCGACCGCCGATAGCTGCATCACACGTCGTTACAACGATGCCGAATATTTTTAACGCTGCATCGGCAGTACATCTGAATTCTATGCCGTTTCAAAACGTAAGCACTCATAACGCAGCCGGACACGGGCCAACGTGTGCACCACTGATATCGACACCCTACGTCTCATCGCCTGCGTTCATGGCGTCGACACCATACGTTTTATGGACAACACCCGTTCAATTCATATGACAAAGTACGCGACGTCATCATTAAAAATCATTAAATTCAAATCAATTCATCAAGCGCGTTGAAACGTTAACCAGTTGGGAAGGTTAGATCACATGGGAAATTTTAAAGTAGGTGTAATTATGATAGTTAGGATTATCAAAATTATAGTCGGTCTAAGCCGACTATAAATACCCTACACATATGTGTGGTTACCATTCAAAGTGATATATAGGTCACCAGGGTATACGAATCCTGAAAATAACTACAAACATTCAATCGTTGAAGAATTTCCATTCATTTGATACCCATATTTACAAATCGGTAGGTGTACCGAATTTCGATTTTTTTTTGTGAACCACAAGTCTTTTCGCCGGAAAACATTATTATCATGTATTTGAGCTTGATATCAATATATATATTTGACCAAAAAAGTTTACCTAAGCACGTATACATAAAAATTTATCTTTACATGTACATTTTATATGAGGTATTTGAACATAATTGGTCGGATCATAGGTCACAATGGACCGATCTCGCCAATTTTTTCGCACATACAGCGTAGGTATATTAGTAATCTAAGTTATAAGTTTCATTTATCTAGCTCTTCAATAGTAGTAGGGATTTCAACAGACAGACAGACAGGCGGACATCGCTAAATCGACTCAGGGGGTCATGCTGATCAAGAATATATATACTTTTCCATACCGGAGATGCTTCCTTCTGGGTGTTACAAACGGCATACCAAACTGAATATACCCTTTCACTCTTAGTGTAGGGTATAAAAACAGCATACAACTGGAACGATCAAACCGCAGTTCCACAGAAAATGTTTGGACCAGCCAAATTTTAGGCCGATTCCCTTCAAGAAGTTTTCTTCACGTGGCAACAGTTCGTGCTAAGGTTTTCATCAGTGTTTCCATGTTCTGAAAATATTGCGGACGTACACATTAAAATGGCACATATGAAGCGATATTAATATTTATTGCAACTATAACGAGATCAGGCAACCATCGTCCGTGGCAGTCAAGCCAAAATTTTCATTTTCGAACAGTACGGCTACACATAGTGCACCAGCTGTTATAAGAACATCAACTGAAAATAAAATCGGCGAAAAGAGCGTCAAATGCTACAATTGTTTCAAATTGGGGCACTATTCTGTAAAATGTCCCGAACCGCAGAGAAAAGAACGCTGCAGTAAATTTCAACGTACAACGCATACAACTGCTAATTGCAACCAGGACAAATTTAACACAAAAGCTGTGGTCAACAAAATTAAAACCACTTCAGGCAAATCGGATGCGGTTGTTGAACTAATTAAAAAAAAATATAAAAATTAACAATTTTGAAACATTAGCCTTCGTGGATCCAGGCAGAAATCGCACCTTAATTCGAAAAACGTTCGCTGCCGAAATTGGACCAACAATAAATAGCTCCGCAGTTTTTAACGGATTTGCTGGCGGGCAATATGCGTGCACCGGAAAGATATAAGCATCACTTGAAATCGATGACTACATTTTTAGGACAGATCTTCTCATCGTCGACGATAATCAAATATCCGAAAATGTTTTGCTGGGTAAAGATACGCCGTGCCGTGAAGGAAATCGTTTGGTCATCGAGGGAGATGGATGCTGGATCGAGAAATCTAAAAATGTACAAGCTGGTCAAAACTTATCAATCGAAGAGAAGAACAGATTAACATCCATTCTTACTACTCATCACAAGAGTTTCGCAGAAACTGTAACCGATTTAGGCAGGTGCAACGAGAAAACACTGGAAATAAGTCTGACTTCAGATGTCCCCTTCACCATGAAGCCGTATCGCGTTCCATTTGGTAAACGACAATTGTTACTCAAATCATAAGTGAGCTGCGTCGACTTTAGACAAGTCAATCAAATCACCGTTAAAACTCCTTTCCCAATGCCGAATATGGAAGAGCAGTTCGCACAGCTCGCTGGAAATCATTTTTTTACTACGTTGGATCTTCGCATGGGATACCACCAGATTGAAATCGCAGAATCGTCGAAGAAATATACTGCGTTCATCACAACCGACGGACATTACGAGTTTAACCGAATGCCTTTCGGTCACGTAAATGCGCCAGCAGTTTTTCAGGCAGTAATGAACAAATTTGTATCTAAAATGGGACCTGGCGAAGTTCTTGCTTATTTAGACGACGTAATTGTGCCGAGCAAAACTGTGGAGGAAGGATTGAAGCGTCTTGAAGATTTTTTAATTTTGTTAGAAGAAAGTGGTCTTACACTTATGCTGGATAAATGTAAGTACCTCGCTACGGACCTTTCGTACTTGGATCATGTAATCACTAAAAATGGAATTTCACCCGGTAAAGAAAAGGTGAACGCTATTAAACATTTTAAACCACCTTCCAACGTGACCGAGGTGCGACGTTACCTAGAATTAACCAGATTCTTTCGGAAATTCATAAGAGATTATTCTCTCACATCTAAGCCGCTGAGCAACTTACTTCGAAATGTGGAAAAAGAATTTGTTTGGGGTGAAACGCAACAACGCGCCTTCAACGAATTAAGCAATAAGTTGTGCAACGAGCCAGTGCTTGTACTCTACAATTTCGAGGCAGAACACGAAGTTCACACCAATGCGAGTAGCGTTGGACTTGCTGGTGTACTACTACAAACGGTCGACCATGTAAATTGGCAGCCTGTATTTGACACCGAGAGTAAGTATCACAGCTATGAGCTGGAGGTTCTAGCTGTGGTCGACAAATTAAATCGCTTCCGCGTCTACGTGTTGGGCAAACATTTTCGTATCATAACTGATTGTGCCGCCATCGCCACCGCTAAAGCAAAAAAAGAATTAATCCCAAAAATCGCCCGTTGGTACATGAAACTACTAGAATATGACTTCACAATAGTTCACCGAGCGGGAAATCGGCTCGCACACGTTGATGCACTAAGTCGTTCACCAGGCCAACCGCCAAGAGAAGTAGAATAAGCTGGATTCATAATGAAAGTTATGGTCGATATGGATGATTGGTTATTGACCATGCAATTGCAAGACGAGTCGCTCTTAAACATAATTGCCGTTTTGAAAGATCTTCGTGAATCAGATCAACGAAAGCAGTTAAAGTCCGAATATACACTTCAAAACAATCGATTATATCGTAGAGATGTGGATGGTCTCAAGTTTGTCGTTCCAAAAGCCATTAGGTGGCGAATCGTAAAAATGAGCCATGATGACATGGGACACTTTGGACCTGAAAAAACAATACTTCGCATAAAACAAACATTTTGGTTTCCAAAAATTCGCAAATATGTAAACCAGTACATAGCCGCATGTATTGAATGTTGTTTTAACAAATCACGAGGCGGAAGACCGGAAGGACGTCTACATTACGACGATGCCGTACCAATCCCATTTCGTTTAGTTCACATTGATCATCTTGGACCGTTTCTTCGTAGCAAACGCGGACAGATATACGTACTGGCTATAACTGACGCATTTACCAAATTTTCAATCATAAAAGCAGTTCGCAACACTAAGACAGTACCGGTAATTAATGTTTTGAATGAAATTACGAGCTATTTTGGTTTGCCGGGGTACCGGGGTACAGCGTTCACCTCGAAGTTATTCGAAGAGTTTTGTGATATAAATTCAATTCATCATATCAAAACTGCAGTCCGCACCCCGAGAGCGAATGGACAGGAGGAACGAACGAACCAAATAATCTTGAATTATTTACGAACATCTACCGATGATCCAAAGGACTGGGATCTAATATTACGTGACATGCAGTGGACAATTAATTCTCAACAAAATGCAACAACTGGATTCAGCCCGAACGAGTTGATATTTGATTTCAAGCTGTCCGACGTCGTGCAAAATCGGTTGATTGCCGCAGTTCACACTGATTTGGACGAACAGCCCGAGAATACAAGCATCGGTGATAAACGACAACAAGCCATCGATAATATATCAAGAGAGCGCGCCAAATGGAAACTTCGGTTCGATAAAAAACATTCAAAACCAACAGAGTATTCCGAAAACGATCTCGTGGTCATTGAAAACGAAGCTGCAGCATCTGGTGAGTCGCGAAAACTGGAGCCTAAGTATCGCGGACCATATGTGGTAGCAAAAGTCATCGGAAATGATAGATTCCTAATCGAGGACATACCGGGTATGCAGGTGAAGTCGCGAAAATTCTCATCAATATACTCTTCGGACAAGATTAAGCCGTGGTGTCATAATTCACCGGAACTGGATGATATCAGCGACGACAGTTACATTGAAATCGAGGGCGATTCCACGCCAGGATCGGCCGAACTGTCAACCCTGGAAGTCTAACTGACCGTTGGCAACGCTGTCAATCAAAGTTAGCGAGAAGAAGTTTCATTTGTATTCGTAGACTGACAGCCGCAACTCGACAACAAGGTTCGGTCGTTCGTTTTTATACTCGCGATATTTATTTTCTTTATTTTAATACTTAATAAAAATATCATTAAACTTAATTTAAACACTTTATTTATTCCACGGAACCATCCTTGACAGTACACTCAGAAAACAAAAAAACATTAGTACGACTATTGTTCTAAAGGTCAAGTAACAATAGTTTTTTCCTTTAAAACAATAGTTTTTATAGTATTTTGTACCATTGTTTAGCTAATAAGGTGGTCAACATTAATTCAATAGGACATGATAAAATTGATAAAATAGTAATTTTACTATTGTTTCAATAGTTTATTTTATAGTGCAATACTATTGATTATTAATAGTTTGACACATTAAATAAACTATTATATTAATGTGATAAAATCATTAAAAATACAAAAAAGTATTTTTTCAATGTATCCATATAGAGTAAAGGTATTAAAACATTTAATATTAAAGTTATTTATCAAAAAAATATGTGAGCAACGCAATACCCTACAAATATAATTTATTTTGTATAACAAAAAATGCATTATCATTTTTTTAAAAATGTAAATGGCATATTAACTTCTTTACGAAAGTCGCTAATAGATTTACAAAAAGCACTAAGTTGCTAAAATTGTACTATATAGTAGGTAGTAATATAGTAGGAAATTAAATACGCAAAAAATTTAACCGTGATATCACAGAACGTTGTGTCCTCCAAGATTAGCGAACTCGACAGTCTGTTCTGCTTGGACGTGAGGCAAATGTGTAAACATAATATTAAAAAGAAAAGTGTAATTAATAACTATTAATTACACTATTATTTAAATAACTTTTCGTGTATTTAATTTTAACCAAAGCATATTCCTACGTATTTTTAATTGTACTATTAGTTTTATAGGTATATCTTATTGCTTCTATATGATAGAATTATTAAAAACAAAGTTTATAGGATGAATAGTATTGTCGCAATAGTTTTGTAATTTTCTTTTAATAGGATAAACTATAGCATCATTATGTTATATAATGCTAACTATTGATTTTGTATGTATTTCATATTATTTCTAAAGGATGAAAATATTAAATATATCTTCATAGGATAAAAATAATTGTCTTTAGAGTTTTGTCATTTTGTTTATATAAGATAAACTATAGCCCCAATATGTTATATGAAGCAAACTATTGTTTTTGTATGCTTTTCCTTTTGCTTTTATATGATCAAATAATTAAATACCCAGTAGTAAATAGATTGAGTAAAAGGCAATTCTAGTATTTATTCTATACAGCCAGAGCCCCTTACCGACTCGATGCTTTATTAATTTTTGTATGAAACGGTTTTTATTGCAAGGCGTTCCACTCTCGTTTCTCGGAGAAGTGAATGTAGAAGGGGTTCATAAAAAACTATATTTGGAGGTCGTCTAGACGTGAATTTTAAGAAGTACTTTTAGAATATATTCATAAGAAGAAATTCTAATAAATCTCAATTAAAAGGCATTTATGGCGCGCTTGCTACTGTTTGAATATATGTATAATGGAAACTTTTGAGCTCGAATAAAATTGCAAATAGTTTTATTTCTTGTTTCGTTTAATTGCAATGCTGTTCTTTTATATTTACAATGAATATAATACACTGGAGTTACACCAGAAAAGTTAATATGAGGGATGTTTGCAATTGATTGAAAAAACAACATGTAGATGGATCTAAAAATACAACAATTTTAAGTCGTTATGTTTGGATTTTAAATGGTCGATAAAGTGAACATACGTGGGATTTTAAACTGTATAATATCTCATAACTCCACGCTTCATTTTTTTATTAATTTAAGTCTCAAATTAAGTCAATTAAGATATCCCAGCAAACACTGAAGCTCATATATGAGCGTATTTCAATCTTTTTCCTGAGCGCTCAAGCTTTCATTCAGAAATGAGTCTAAAAACATATGCGTTTCGAGAAAAATGCGTCATTCATCATTTGAATAGAATCTATTTACAGTCTCAAATTTGAGCCTAAAAAACATCTTCAATTGGAGCCTAAATGCAATCTCAAAAGCATCTCGTTAGAGGATCTTGAATGATCATGAGCATAAACTGGTCTCTAAAAAGTATTTAAAACGATTCATTAATGATCATTGATAACATTTTAAATGGGCCAACAAATATATTAATTTTTAAAATATTTTAAATACAAAATTATGGGATAATTAATTAAAATACTAATTATAAAAATAATTAACTTAGAATATAATTGGAGACGTGTTGCTATGCTTCGACATGGCCTCATTTCGATGCAAACCGAAATGTCGCCAAATCACATCTCCAACTGCCACGGAAACCGCGAAAAAATCGTTTCAGTATATGGCTGTACTGTCCATGAGAGACATTGTTCTTGAACTTGATTTTTGGTGAGCTGTATAAGATGATAGCTCAACAAACGTTTTTTTTTTTGGCAATAATGAAAATAGGTGAAACGAAATTCAGAAACAGAAAATATCCAAATGTAGCAAAAAATCATAACAAGATCAGAAGAACGCACAGCATTAGATGCAGAAACAGAAGCAGGCTCGACACACGAATCAGCTGATATCCTAAACCTACTCTCTCTGCTGTGCTTCATTTACGCTGCAAGAGAGCAGTAAATTGGTTTCTGCAAGCAGAGAATAGAAATAATGTTTATATTCTCTTCCTCTGCTTGCGTAAAAAATACTGGGACTCATCTTTGGTCGCTACACTCCAGCGAGTAAATCCCAACGAGTTCGGATGAGACCTCTTATAATATCTATACTCTCTGCCTACATGCAGTGTGGTGCCATGCGACTGTATGTTGTCAAGCGCCTGTCTGTTGTAATGCGTCTGTTCGTTGCCATGCGTGAAACGGGGTAGAAACGAAAAGTTGTCGTTGAAGTGTGTGTATACCCATCGTAATTCATTATTTTTGTATCTCTTCTTTTTGTTAGCAAAGAAAAATGTTACCCTGCAAGATAGCGTTTGTGTTCTCTTGACATACGGTACGTGTAGCACGATTTTTTCAACATATTATATGTACTAAACCACTGGAGATATATAAAAACGGTTTTCAGTTTATGATTTGTGTGTTAATTGTTTATTAAATTATCATACAAATTATTTGATTTCATGAGAACTTCCGAAACTTTTCTGCAGGGGGACAAATTAAAAAAAAAAATTAAAACTACAAGTGCTGCACAAATATTTTGATTTCATGATAAAATGTACAATCTATGTATAAATATGTAAAGTAGTCTTCAAAAATTAAAAAAAAAAATAATGTTCTAGTATATATCTTTAAAACTAATCAAGATATTTTCTCATGTAAGCACATTTTCTTTTGATCTCAATGTAAGCTTTTCATAAACAAAATAATTTTAAAAATCGGATAACTTTTGGATTTTTTACAATTTTTGAAAAAAATTTCATGAAGAAAATCTCAACTTTACTGATTTTTATCTCCATAACCATTAAAGATACAAACCAATTTTAAAACTTAAGTTCTCTCAATTTCTATCTGTACAACACTTTTTAAATTTTTAAAACTTGTTGAGTGGTTCCGAAAATACTGAATTTCACCCGATTTAAGTTTGGGCACACTGTGCGTCGTTGTAGAACGAAAAGTGACCAAATACATTTTCAAAATGCCAAATATTCATTTACAAAAATCTTTTTATATACCACATGATAAGAAAATGTTAATCTATCAATTGATATTTTAACTTTAAAAATGCATCAATTACTTTTTATAATATTAATCAACAAACTCGAAAATAAAGTTTTTCATAAAAATGTATTTGGTGACTTTTCGTTCTACAACGACGATAAATAAAGTTTGTAAAAAAAAAATTTACTAAAGTTATATTAAAAAAAATGTTTTCTATGAATTATTTATAAAAAATCTTATTTCAAAATAATATTAACACATTTTCATTTATTTACCTATTCAACTATTTTTCAGAATTTGTAAGTATTCTAAAAAATTTTTTTAATATTCGGCCATTCCACGTGAAACCGGGCGCTTTTCAGCAAATATTGACTTTATGAGCTCCGATCTTTTTGAAATTTTCCAGACATGTTCTATGCCCAAAAAATATTTGACAAGTATTTTTTTTTATAAAAAATAGTCTTTTATTCTGACAGTTCTACCTCTTATTAAATTCAAAAATGTCGTCGATATTCAACATTTTGCATTTAGTTCAATTAATAATTTTATCATATTGATATAATAGTATAAGTCAGTTTATTTTAATGTGATAAACTATTCTTCCAATGGGTCGTTCCGGTATTAATAGGACATCACATTAATTTTTAATAGTAAAACGATTGAAATCAACTGTGACACGCCACTATAAAATTAATAGTTCCCTTACTATAATTGCATTGATTAATTTTAATAGCAAAAAAACCTTGAATCAATAGCAATTCCAATGAATTTTATAGTTTTTTTTCTGACTGTACTTGCCTTCACGTTTTGAAATACTTACGTCCAAACTCATCACCAAATCCATCACCATCCAATCTAGAGCTAGTTAGATCCGATTCAGTTAGATCTCGTACATTTGATTGCTTCGTTTCAGTTATGCCAGCTTCGAGATCATTTTCAAAAAGTTGTTCCTGAAATTAAAACAGTAGAAAAATTATAAAAAAAAATAGGGGAACCTGGGGTAAAGTGCGACCCGTTTTTATTTTCCTCCAAAAAAAATGCGTTTGTTTTTGTCGCCCTAATTTTTTTTACCAAACTTTTTTTACGACCATTGTTATTTTGGTCGAATATAATTTTTTTTTGAAATTTTTGAACATAGTTGTTTTTTTATCGACCAAACATTTTTTTAAATTTTATTTAGCTATAAAAAATGTTTAATTTTTGTTTTTAGGGTTTTATTTACATATATTTACATTCTATTGTAGTCGTCTGACCACATTAGTAAACCCTTTAATCGGCAATACCCTATACAGACGGTCTTCACTCGTACCAGACCCGTTCTTATATACTTGAGCATAAAGTTATAGGTTTATTTTCTACATTTTTTTACATTTTTTTCGAGATTTTTAGGTTTCTTCATTTTTATTTTCTAAATTTTTGTCTTCGGTATTTTTAGTTTCCATATTTTAAATTTCGACTTATCGTATCAGACACGTTTATATATACTTGAGTATAAAGTTCTAGGAGTTGTAAACGGTGTTATAAACATCGTACCAAACTGAATATAGCGTTTCTCTCTTAGTGTGGATATATATTTTTTTCAACAGTAAAATTTTTAATAATTTTTAAAATTTGTAACTCTGATTTCTAAAATGGCCTCATTTATTTCATATTTTATTTCATCAATGGATTTAATCCTTTTTTAAAAATGTTCATCAAATTGTCTCTAGTTTTTGAGATATATACCATTTTGAGATATCGTTTTTCGAAAAATGTAAAAACTATATCCCAAAATCAATATTTCAAAAACTAGATTCAATATAATAAAACTGACGAAATTTTTGAAATCAGAATTACATATACATATATTCAAGAATTATTACAAATGCTTTGTGTCCCTGCTAACAACTTTTCTCAAGGACATTCTTCCTGGACTGGTCTTCCCCGTATTATGTCACGCCCATTGGTACAATAACGCCTACTTTCGGCGAGACTGTTTACCGTTTTGACGTCTATTCGGAACATACATACATACTTACATTCACAAATATGTAGTAGAATTTTACTGTTGAAAAAAACTATTTTAGAAATCGACCAAAAAAAGTAATACTTGAGATTTTGTCCTTTCAATTTAAATGAAATTTTGACAACTGTTAAAGATTATTGAGATACGCATTGTCCAATTTTTTTTTGGATCACTACTTCCAGAGATACAGTGATTCAAAGTTACAAAAAATGGGTCAACAATCACCTTTCTATTGTTCATATTTCAATATCTCTTAATGTAGAAATGCTCGAAACTCCGTTGATGGCTCGTTGAACATGTGGCCCGTGGTCATTATCATTGCACTTCAAAACTGATGTCCTTAAAAAGAACATTAGTGAAAAAAAATTACATGTTTTGGTTGGTTTAACATAAATGTTCATGCCAAATTGTAAAATGGTTGTTTGATGGCATTATATTTTAATAATTAATTTTCTAAATTTATATTTATTAATTTGTATTAAAAAAAAGGTTTCTTCTACAGAAAAAGTTGCATTAGTTTTTTAATATAACTCTGATTTCTAAAATGACGTCAGTTTTATCATATTGAATCTAGTTTTTGAGGTATCAGCCCCAAGTGGTGAAAAATAAAAGTCTATTCTCTAAAAAAATTCTGAAGGTAATATCAAAATTTCAAGTATCTAGTCCAAAAAATGTAGAAACTACACTCAGAAAACAAAAACCAAAAGTACGACTATTGATTCTAAAGGATACGAAACTACAGTTTTTCCTTTTAATACAATAGTTTTTATAGTATTTTCTACTTTTGTTTAGCTAATAAGGTGGTCAACATGAATTCAATAGGACATGTTATAGACAAAAGAGTAATTTTACTATTGTTTTAATAGTTTATTTTATAGTGCAATACTATTGATAATTAATAGTCTGAGTCACATTAAATAAACTATTATAGTAATGTGATAAAACCATCAAATATAAATACGTACTTTTTCAATGTTGCTTTTAAAATAAAAATAAAAAAATATCATATAGATAATAAAGGTATATAAACTAGGAATGTAAATGATGTCACTTTTGCGGACACGGAGGCGGATCTTAAAAAAAAAAGATCCGCGGATGTGGATCTCTCTTCACAAATTTTATATACATACAAAAAAAAAAGAAAATCATATTAAATAAAAAAAAAATACTATTAAAATCCAGTTGTATTACCAATAATCAAAAAATATCATTAAACTCATACAATTAAAAAAAAATTGAAGCATGTATTAAGACATTTACTTTTGGCGAAATATTAAATTTTTATTCTTCAAATTTATTTGTTGAATTGATCAAATAACACTAGACACCAGATTAGGGCATTATTTAAATACATTTCAAATAAAATTTTATTAATAAGTTTTTAAATCGTCAATTTTCAAACGTTCAAGCGTTATTAGAAATTTCAAAAAATAAAATATTAAAAGAAATAACAAAAAAAATATATTGAAATAAATTTAATCAAAAAAAATATTTGTGAATACAAATTTATTCTTAATAAACTTTTGAATAACGATTTAAAAAAACTTAAAGAAATTTGAAATGATTTCCATACAAATAAAATTTATACGTTATTCAAAATAAGAAACTAAAAAAGCAACGAATAAAGAAATAGAGCTTTTTGCATAAAAAGCTGTATTTTTTGCGTTTGACTGGTTATAACTTTGATCAAGCCTAATTAGCTGAAGTATTTGGAATGAAATTCAAAATAAATCAGTCAGAATATTAAAATTGCTTCAAATACTGAGCATGAGCACGCCTAGCCTGAAACACTTTCAATCAACCCAAGAGTCGTGGGAGCAAATCGTTTTTTAAGAATATGTTTCGGACATACCCCCCCGAGTATGTTAAGACTAATATAAAAAATTAAAATTGTACTTTTTAAAGCTGTATTTATTGAGTTTGACTGGTTATAACTTTGATAAACCCCAATTAGCTGAAGTATTTGGAATGAAATTCAAAATAAATCAGTCAGAATATTAAAATTGCTTCAAATAGTGAGTATGAGCACGCGTAGCCTGAAACACTTTCAACCCAAGATCCGTGGGAGCAAATCGTTTTTGAAGAATATGTTTCGGACATAACCCCCCCCCCCCCCCCCCCCGAGTATTTTAAGACTAAAATAAAAAAAATAGAATTTGGAAGCAAATCGGAATAACATACTAAGAAATCGTATCATTTTTCTATTTCTCTAATAATAAAAAATATTTATTTATTGAGAACGTTACAACATAATTGCTGTACATAAAATATTTAATTAATTCACAATTTTTTAATAAAAATTGTATTCAAATTGTTATGTTTAAAAAATTTTAATATAAAGAAAAACATCCGCACAGATACGGATGTGTCAATGCGGATGTCAAAAAAATCATCCCTAATTTAAACATTAAAATATTTAATATTAAGGTTATTTATATTAAAAAAAAAAGTATGTAAGAAGGCCATAAGACAACTTTGTACTATATATTTAAAAGTGTATATCGTCACTATCATGCCAAAGGGGTGAATGTGTAATTTTTGACATTTGAGTTATTTTACATTTTTGAATGTAGTTTATCCTCAAGTATGCTGTGCCAAAATCGCGTGTCATTTTGTTGGATATTTCTACCCACAAAAGACAAAACCAAAAGGGCAAATTTGAAAAATTGAAAATCTTGTCATGCCAAAAGGACGATTCTTTTTGTTTGAACTAAAATAATTTAAAAACAAAACAATTGGCATTTATAAATTAATAAATTCAAAACAAAATTTTCAATATCTTAAATAATTTCTCCAATGTTCGCAAAGCCTAAAATAAAAGTAATGAATTAACGTGACATATATATATATATATATATATATATATATATATATATATATATATATATATAAAATAATTCAAAGCAAAAATAACTTTAAGTATTTTTTATTTTTTTCCATGTCAAATTTCAAAAATGTCAGTTCAGTCCACTGCTGCCAGATATACTGATTTCTCCGTATTTCTACGGATTTTTCATGTTTTATAAAAGTAAATACGTATTTTTATACGGATTTTATGAATATACGGATTTTATACGGAATTAGCAATTCTGTTAAAATACTGTGAAAAAATTATGCTTGTGAAGTTAATTTTTTTATTTTTAGTTTCATACAATTTGAACTTCCTCCACGTGTTTTTTTTAACATGGCAATGCTGATAATAATATTAATAATATTCTGAGCCGTTATGTAGAATACAACTGGGACCTGTTGTCACAGCAGAGTTGGCTTGCTTGAACCGTAACATTCCAATTGCTAGTATTGACAATTTCGGAGCATATTTAAAAACTGTTTTCATTTATAGAACGCAGTTTCAAAGATCTCAGGATACTTAATTTTGTGGACCCTGTTTACTTCAAATTTTTGTTTTGTTTTGATGTCGATATCGTACACGAGGAGTTCAATATACAAAAAAAAAATTAATAAAAACGAGACAGTTTTGGATAATATCACGACGGATCTGCGGAATTTCCATTGTTCATGGGAATTGTTGATCGAGTAGATGCTCTTCCAAATTCATCGGCTAAATGCTAACGCACTTTGGCTGTATTAATTTGAATAAAACGAAAGTTAGAAATAACCGTGGATCAGAAAAGCCATAAGTTATCTGAAAACGAGAACGTATCCGACGAAGTGGATACTAAAATTGAACGAAAACGTACCGTCAAATTCTATGACTCCGTTTGTATGCCGTATTTTCCATATTTCGATAATAATACGTTTAACTTGGTCAAACCATTGAAATGTTTGAAACATAAAAACAAAAATTTTTAAATTTTGTAAATAATTTTTATATATATATGTATAAATAATTTTGAATGTTCATTAATGTTTGATTATATTAAAAACTTTAAAAATAATAAATTAAAATTCAAAGTATAAACAAATGGTACATTACAAAATCATACGGATCTATATAGATTTGTTTTTTAATAAAAACTCAGTAAATACGGATTTTCCTGAAAAAATCTGGCAGCCCTGGTTCAGTCGCTCAGAAGCATTCGTTGACGACGGATGTGTAATGGATTATTTTTTAACCCATTAAAGCCTGTCGAATCATATACACACCAGCAGATTACGCAGTGCAATTTTCCCCATCATGCTTTCCCATAATGCGGACATCAAGATAAAGTTTAAAACATTTTTTCGAAGTTTTGACAACAAATATTAACATTGATAACAAATATTGCGAACTAATATTAAAATGTTTTTAAGAGATCTTAGAGAATTGTGATAAATTACTCTCTCGACACACTTTGCAAAAACTAATATCTGGACACAGATTTTTTGCAAATTATCCGTAGGGCAAGGTTCATATTTTATTTTGTGATAAAGTTTGCATCTGCAACATGTCGAAATTGTGCGATAACTTGCGATATAAAGTTGCAACTTTGACGATTTCGTGCAAAATCTCGATTTTGTGCAAAATCTCGACGTATAGGGAAAATTCTGAGTACCGTCAACTGGGATGACTTTGACCCGAAAAACTGTATATGTTGATTTTGTAATGCTTTTAATTCGCTATTTTGTAATGGAATTAATATTTCATTATTTTATAAAATATTGTAAGTATGTCCTCTTTAAGCATCCGCAATCAAAATTTCATGGTTATTACACCGTAATTATAAAAAAATAAAAATGGTTCAAAGTCACCTCGCGCGTGTGGTGACTTTGGCCCAAACATGTTTATCACCAATTTTATCTATGTTTTTATGGAACTATAAGATGACTATGATACTATATCATCATAAATGTTTTACTGAAAATCCAGATCACTTGAAACCTATATATTTCGAATAACAAGCATGGTAATAAGGATTAATATGAAAAAGATAAAAATCATTTTGTATTTTTCATTAGAACAAGTTTATTAAATGGAATTAATCAAGTAAATTAGTCAACTGATATATAATATCAATTACAAAAAATAAATTCTGACTATTTTACACTTCTTTTTTAGTAAAGGGCTTATGTGGCTATTTTTTTTAATATTTCTAGATAAATAATGGTCACTTCCAGTTTGTATCCGCCTTAGTCTTGCAATTAACTCAACTCCGTTGTTTTTAATTTATATTGTTATGTCAATATCTGACATTAAATAAAACCAGTTGGGAAGGTTATATCACATGGGAAATTTTAAAGTAGGTGTAATTATGATAGTTGGGATTATCAAAATTATAGTCGGTCTAAGCCGACTATAAATACCCTACACATATGTGTGGTTACCATTCAAAGTGGTATATAGGTCACCAGGGTATACGAATCCTGAAAATAACTACAAACATTCAATCGCTGAAGAATTTCCATTCATTTGATACCCATATTTATAAATGGGTAGGTGTACCGAATTTCGATTTTTTTTTTTTGTGAACCACAAGTCTTTTCGCCGGAAAACATTATTATCATGTATTTGAGCATGATATCAATATATATTTGACCAAAAAAGTTTACCTAAGCACGTATACATAAAAATTGATCTTTATATGTACATTTTATATGAGGTATTTGAACATAAGTGGTCGGATCATAGGTCACAATGGACCGATCTCGCACATACAGCGTAGGTATATTAGTAATCTAAGTTATAAGTTTCATTTATCTAGCTCTTCAATTTTAAAAGTAGTAAGGATTTCAACAGACAGACAGACAGACAGACGGACAGACAGACGGACAGACGGACATCGCTAAATCGACTCAGGAGGTCATGCTGATCAAGAATATATATACTTTTCCATACCGGAGATGCTTCCTTCTGGGTGTTACAAACGGCGTACCAAACTGAATATACCCTTTCACTCTTAGTGTAGGGTATAAAAATTAACTGAAATTCAAACACGTTTATTTTAAAAATGGGAAAATATAGCATATATTTGGACAAGAATGGAACAAATAAACCCACAATTTCACAAGAGTTATTTTAACATTGAGTATACACGTTCGAATTATTTGAGGTGTGTTTTAACCGGGTCAAAGTCACCTCCATGTATAGTTTGGGGCGACTTTAACTCGGGCCAAAGTCACCCCAAAAACATTAATTTTAAAAAGGATTAAATAAAATAAATAATTAAAAATAGTAATGGACTAAAATGACAAGAGCTGTGTTTTTTTCATAATTTAAATTTGAGCCGGAACAAATTTTGTACGCAAAACAAAAACAATTTGAGCTCGATAAATCCATCTAGCTCAAATTTGTTTTTGTTTTGCGTATAAATTTTGTTCCGGCTCAAATTTAAATTATGAAAAAAACGCAGCTAATATATATTTGGTTTATTAGAAAGAAAATATATTAATTTCTAACATAAATAATGTAACGTTTAATAGCAGACGTATATTTTACATACTAAATTAATTTGTTCGTAAATAAAATTAATGATTTTTAGCTACATTTACAAAGATATTAATATGTTGTAATGTGAGTGTTAAAAGTTAAGGAAATAGCCTAACGCAGATAGAAAATGCTTCAAAGAAAATTATTGTAAAAGAAATGAAATCTGTAAGTCACTTGGATGCTGAGAAAATTTGATTGCAAACATTATTTTTTGTTTGGCCAAAGTCACCTCTGGAAGTCTAAAGTCACCCCAGTTGACGGTACGCAGCAAGAATCAGGAGATCGAAATCAATCAGAAATGATAGGTTTCATTCCAGATTAGTCTACCAACCCTCAATTTGTAGAACAGTGTTATACAGTCAGATCAGATCTCACAGGCCTCAATTTCATAATATTATGATTTATTTTATAAAAAATGAATAAAAACAAAAAAATTAGCTAACACTTGTTAATTTGCTTCTTTTATTTGTTCTTTTCTTTTAACACTTTTTGTACAAAAAAAAATGGAATTTTTTAGAAGCATATTTTACTATAAGAATTTCTAAGAAACTCCACTCTGTTAAGATGATCCTGAAACTATGCAATCTTTTTTGGGGTCAGTAAAAAGCTCTAGAATTTGGCTGTTTTTTGGGTTAAGACACAAAGTGGTAGCAATTATCGGGTCGCAAGTGCATTTTGCAGAAATAGAAAGTAGACATTCTATACTTTATTATGATGCCAATTAGCCTGGATAGCTAACAAAGATTTATTCTACTAAAGTTTGAGATTTTTTATATTTTACCTGTTAAAATATATTGTCATTTTATAAATATTTACAATTTTTGAAATTATTTTCTTTTAATATGAAAGTACAAGGGTCACTTTTATCATTTACGAAAAAAAAATTGAAAAGATGAAGGTGTTCCAAAAAAACATTATTAATTAAAAAACTAAACGTTATATTTCTAAACGGCGAACGGATTAATAATATTTGGAGTTTTTGCTACACAATAGTTTGTTCAGATTTTGAAAACCATATATATCAAATGGACTTTTTTTCCAAAATTAAACCACTGTTCGCCGTTCAGATTCGGCATTAAAATGTAGGCCCCACCACTTTGACTTTGGCACAGGACTAACGTATTACGAAAGATCGTTCGTTGTGCATGTATAAACGAATTCATTGGCAACATATAGCAGAAACTGTTTTTTTGTGCACACGACGCACGGTGAACAAAATGATAAAATTTTTGAACAAAACGATATTTTTTGAGCCTTCAAAGATAGGAAAATTGCATTCTATAAGAAGGGCTTGATAAGTCACATCAATATTCACAATATAATTTCAAAATTAGTTGAAAACCTGAATGTTGCTAAAATATTACCGATAATCAAGATAAATCCTCTAGTAGTTATTATTTAGTGGTAGATAAATATAATAGGGCAATTAAAAATGTTATGAGTTATGATTTTTTTAAAATTGTGTGCCTTATCAAGTTTATACGAAAAAAATTCAATTACATTTTTTTTGGTGGATTATCATGTTAATGCACAAAGAATTGAATTCGTTTGTATGTTTCTTTCATGTTTTGAAAAAAAAGTGTAGGGTATAATTAAGAACTTAATCCTTATTGCATTAGGCCGAACTTGCTTACAACTGTGAGCTCAAACTGTGGATACTAAAGTTTAATACCAAATACGAACTGAGGATATGAGAGGTATTTTCAAGACTAAGTCGTATAGAAAAACTTTTAAAATTGTATGGTGTTGATAGTCGTATGTTTTGGTCGCGAGACTTTTCGCACTAAACTGAGCGACGGACGCAACTTTAAATCAGTGTTTCTCTCTTTATAACCATTATTTTTCTCGTATCTTATTTATTCTTGCAAAAACCTCTTCATCTTTATCTTATATGGCTTATCATGTTAGTGCATTAAAAATTAAAACTTACTTTTTTGTATATATAATATAAGAAAAACCACAAATATATATTTATTTATTTTTTCACCGTTTGTAAATAACATTTAAGACTGCTGCAGAAAATCATGAGAGAAGTTGAACAAAATAGATGCAGCCGTTAATTGATTCGTTTGTATCGAAGACATGCATGTATAAACGAATTCATTGGCAACATATAGCAGAAACTGTTTTTTTTGTGCACACGACGCACGGTGAACAAAGTGATGAAATTTTTGAATAAAACGATATTTTTTGAGCCTTCAAAGATAGGAAAATTGCATTCTATAAAAAGGGCTTGATAAGTCACATCAATATTCACAATATAATTTCAAAATTAGTTGAAAACCTGAATGTTGCTAAAATATTACCGATAATCAAGATAAATCATCTAGCAGTTATTATTTAGTGGTAGATAAATATAATAGGGCAATTAAAAATGTTATGAGTTATGATTTTTTTAAAATTGTGTGCCTTATCAAGTTTATACGAAAAAAATTCAATTACATTTTTTTTTTGGTGGATTATCATGTTAATGCACAAAGAATTGAATTCGTTTGTATGTTTCTTTCATGTTTTGAAAAAAAAGTGTAGGGTATAATTAAGAACTTAATCCTTATTGCATTAGGCCGAACCTGCATACAACTGTGAGCTCAAACTGTGGATACTAAAGTTTAATACCAAATACGAACTGAGGATATGAGAGGTATTTTCAAGACTAAGTCGTATAGAAAAACTTTTAAAATTGTATGATGTTGATAGTCGTATGTTTTGGTCGCGAGACTTTTCGCACTAAACTGAGCGACGGACGCAACTTTAAATCAGTATTTCTCTCTTTATAACCATTATTTTTCTCGTATCTTATTTATTCTTGCAAAAACCTCTTCATATATGTTTTCTATGAGGTTTACTCACATTTATCTTATATGGCTTATCATGTTAGTGCATTAAAAATTAAAACTTATTTTTTTGTATATATAATATAAGAAAAATCACAAATATATATTTATTTATTTTTTCACCGTTTGTAAATCACATTTAAGACTGCTGCAGAAAATCATGAGAAAAGTTGAACAAAATAGATGCAGCCGTTAATTGATTCGTTTGTATCGAAGACATGGATTTCTGCTTCGATGATTCATGGCTTTGTTCCACCATTAATAATCAAAAGTGTCCTTTGCTAGTCTACATATATTAAGATTATTTGAATTATATTTATACTACTTATCTTTTAATGTCCTGCATGTCGGCTCTCTACGCTCTGCTTCGCAAAATTAAATGATTTCATGTTTCAAACAGCTACAATGGAAGTAAGTCGGTACCGGCGAGACGGGCAATCAACGGGAAGAAAACGGTGTAATCCGTCTTCACCGGCACGATAACAGCACCATCAAAACGGCGTTCAAACGTATTGTTTTCGAAATACGGAAAATTCCGTTATAGTTCCGTTTTAGTACCTGCTTGGACGGACACTTGGTCAATGCCCCGTTAATGTGATTCCGTTTGTGTCGGAGCTCCGTAGAAATGTTTCTATGAGTATGTACGAGTCATTCCATATCAAATCAACTAAGTGATTCGCAGCACCATCTCAGTATTTAATGAAATTTGGAAGTATAGTGAAACATCATAATATGAAGATATTGTAGAATTTTCAGCTTCCCAAATGGTGCGGTTTCAGAAATTTGGGGGTTTACAATTTGAAAAAACTGTATATAAATCATAATGGTGGTGCAAATCAATTGAACGTTACTTAAGCTATATACTTAAGCAATATCCATACCATGTTGCTTTTTTAGTGGTCAGTTTTAAAGCATGAATATTATAATGAATAATGAATACTATATGTTGAAGGTTGTCTTTTTATCTATTATTAAAGATTTGAACTAGAGTGGTAAAATCACGGATTCAGAAGTTATGTATAAAAATTTTGAAAATTTTGTATGAAAGATATGTTTTTTTTATATTTCTAATTTTTTTTTTTTTATTTTATAAAATACATGCTCAGTAACAAATTATTCTTCCCTTCACTTATTTTGGTCTAATTAAACTTGCAACATTGAATAGATGTATTTTTGTTGCTGATTCTAAAAATGACATCAGTTTTGTCAAATTCAATCCCGTTTTTGAGATATTGCCCATTTCTAAAATAATAGAAAAATTGTCTATATCTGAAAAACTAGAGTACATTTGACAAATCTTTTGTCATTTTCGGAATCAGCGCCCTAAATGTATTTAAAATAGACTACAATTTAACAACACCAAAATGAAAAAAATATTGAAATATAAAAAAAAAAACAAAATTTTCGTACAAAAAGGTTGCTTTTTGAGATATGTTCTTTTGAAATATACTTTGATTAAAACTGATCACTATTAAAGCAACATGGTATGGATATTGTATGATATATTGTTGGCAATATCTTTAAATTGAGACCTTTGTGTTTTATTTTGGTTGACTACAGCTTAAGTTACGTTTAATTGATTAGCACCAACGTTGTAATTTTTATACAGTTTTTTCTAATTTTAAACCACCAAATCTCCGAATCTACACCATCTGGGAAGCTGAAATTTTGACAATTTATTAATTTTATGTTGTTTCACCACACTTCCAAATTTCATTAAATTCTGAGATGGTGCTGCCTTAATTTGAATTTGTTCGGTTGATTTGATATGGAATGACTCGAATATAAATTTCATAATTTTCATAAAATAAAAAAAAAATGTTTCCCTAAATTAAATACGTATCACGAACAACATTTTGGAGGAAAAATAACCCTTATTTAGCAGAAAAAATAGGTTTCAATCCTTGGTTAAAACTTAAATCGTGTTTTTAAATTAAACGCCGTTTAATTTTTTGGCAAAAAAATATGCATCCACTTGGTAATGACAAATATTTTTTATCAATTCTGACAAAAGTCATTCAAAAATTAAACAAATTAAAAAATATTTCAGAAATATATATGTAATTCTAAATACAATATTAGCAAAATGTCGAGCAACTTTATTTATAAAAAAAGTTCAACTAAGTTCTTGCAATGTAACAGCAAACAGACAATGCGAAAAAAGTGTATTTCATATTGCGTAATAGGGAATATATCGGTTTATATTAGAAATGTTTTAAATACACCATTTATTCTCAGGGTGTTTAAATTACATTCGTGCTGGGCATTGTATAGTAAATTGGGAATTTTTTAAGAATATCGGGGAAAAAGAAACTATGAGTTGGTATCACTGATGGATAGCACCAAAATTATTTAAATAAAAATTACACCGCAAACAGGATGGAGAATATCTTATTTTTTTTAACTCTCGAAAAACGAACGCAGTATAATCACAACATTTTTTTAAATGAAAAACTACAATTAAGAATCATTTTAAATGCCTTTAATTGCAGTTTAACATAATTTTAACTTCAATATTTATTTGCACAAAACAACGCAATTTTATCCAACAACACTGTTTGACATTTAGAAAAACAGCTGATTTAGCGTTTCCTGATGTTCAGTTTTAATTGCAAATTAAACTTTTATTGAGTTAAAAAATGTGAAATTTGGGCATAAAAGTATAGTTAACTGCAAATAATAAAGATCTATTTTATATCTAAAGTATTACTTTACAACTTTATAATCTGAAATATTAAAGATAACTAAAAAAACTCATAAAAAATCTGGCAATGTTGTAAAACATTCGAACTCAAGTTCGAACAAAATTCCGGAGGAATTGCTGTTCTTGGGAGATTGCCGATACCAAAATATTTTACATGGGAACAAAAAATTCTGTGGGAATAGAATATTCCCCAAGTGTTCACGATAAGGCTGCATATCAGGTCCATTATGTTTCATCAAATAAGATCCTCAAATAAGATGTTGACAATTACTGGCATCGAACCCGGGACTTTTCCGCTCGTAATCTTACGTACCAGAAACTTTTCGGTCGTAGTCCAACGCACTAACCAATCGAGCTACCGATAAATAGTTAATTTATATTGCGTTTTTTAGCTTGCTTGTGGAACCGGAACTGGGATCAGAACCTTAATTTTTTGGGAACCGTAACTGAAAAATAGTTTAAGAATCGGAACCGGTGCCGGAAATATTTATATTTTTTTTTATGGAACAGGAACCGCAGAGAATAGAATTTCGGTTCCTAGCCCTGATTTTAGTGAACAAAAACAAACACTATAAATCGAGTGATGCGGCAGAGACAATTCAATTCTAGATCGATATCGTCTTAAAAGTAAAGAAAGAGATTTCCTTTGATAGTTGAGACATCGAGATTAATTCATATATTTTAAAGATACATATGTATGTATACCTATCATTCAAATAAAGCCATGTTTCGTACACTAAGGAAAAAGTGACGTAATAAAATAAAATAAAATTTATTTAAATTTGATTTAAATACTTTTGTAATAAAAAACGTAATACTCCATACAAAAATATTACGCGTGTATTTAATTTTTAATTAAATAAAAAGTATTTAATTTAATAAAAATTTCGAAAAAAGAAAAATAAAATAATAATTTTATCTCATATAAAGAAGATTAGGAACATTCTTTATATGAAATAAATATTATTGTGTTTAAATTAAAATGTTATAACTTTAATAAAAAGTACTTAATTTAAACTTTATTACATACGTCATAAATTTAAATAAAAAGTATTTACATCAAATTTTATTACTTACGTAATAAATTTAAATAAAAAGCAATTACATCCAGTTTAAATAAAAAGTATTTAATTTAAATGCAAAAGACTACGGGTGAAAAACGTGTCGAAAAGTATTTAAATTTATTGCTTTTTTATTTAATTTTATTAGTTTTTTCCCTCAGTGTATAAGCATATTTCAGTTTTCGTTGTTACCCTGTATACATCGCATAACACCAAACAGACACATGACACACATACACACTACGTATACTAGTAGAGCCTACAGCTGGCAAAAAAAACTTCTTCACGAATTTTGTTTGCTGTACAAAAACTTTCCCGCTGTGTGCACATTTTTTGTTATACCACTTTCAAAAGAAATATGCGAAATAAATATACAAAAACACAAAAAGCAATAGCAGTCAAATGGAGGAATACTGTTGGAATAGAACTTCTATATAAAAAAAAATTGGTTAAAACCAGTATAAAACAGAAACCATAGATATCGGTTTTGGATAACGGTTTATTTTTGATTTTCGTATAACGGTTTCAGTTACGGCTTTGGTTATAAAAATGAATCGTTTTTAAACGAATATCGATTTCGGTTTCAATCCTTGGAAAATACATAATCCGGATGAATAAAATGAAAAAGAATTACAGCCAGATATTATATCTCGATGGAGTAAGTGCTCTAACATCGTCTGAAAAGTTGTATTTCATATATTCACACATTCCGCCCGCCATGCCTTTACGTTGATTTTGATGGCTCTTACGTTTTACGACTCTCGAAAACAACAAACAAATACCAACAAACAAATACCAGATAAGAAAAAATTAAAAATTTATCAAAAAGTTACGAACTTTTGAATCTGGAAATCTATATTAATAAAACAAAAAGTGTTTTTTTTTCTTGCACTAACCGGCCGTATTTCTGAATCGATTTTAATGATACTGGTATCAAACGATTTGCATTAATCAGATGTAGTGCGTACTATACTTACTTTTTATAATTTTAGAACAAATATCGCCGGAAAAAGCTAAAAACTGTGTTACAACAACCATATGAAAAAGAAAAATGCTGTTGACTGCGCTCTCTGTGGGTAGTGCAGTGCATCACACTCTCGCAGAAATAATTCCACAACAACAAATCTGCCGCATGTATTTTTATTTTGTTGTTGCTGCTTCAATACAGCAAACAGAAAGGCTCTACGCAAACAGAAGACTCCACGAAAATGAGTTTCAATGATTGTGTTCAGAAAATAAATTAAATCATTATTAAGTGAAATGAAAAAAATACAACGATAAATAAACCAACTACAATTACAACTATTTTAACTAAAATTAATAAAAATGTTAAAGAAAAAGATCGAACATTTAGTAACAATAGAAAGTGAATTTTAAAATTTATTAAAAGTGTTTTCACAGATTTAAAAATAAATAAATGATTTAAAATAAATCAAAAAAATATATTGAAAATTATACAGAACTCTCGTTCAATTTTAAAAAATATGTAAAGTTGCAAAGAAAAAATAATTTTAATGAAATCTAATTTTTTGATATGAATCTAAAGAAATTTACGGTGAACAAAATTATATAACTTCAAAATTAGTCGGTTGATTTTTTTAACTTTTTTACGAAATAAGAAAATATCAAGGTACAGTTATGCATCACAATAAATGTTAAAAAACATTAAAATTTGACAATTGTCTTGTAATTTTTGATATTCAGAAATTCAAAAATGTCTGTAATATATAAATATAAATTATTTTCATATAATCTACGTTTTTTCTATATATTTAGAAACAAATTTCCAGCTAGCTGTATGGTTTTTACTAGTACTTATTATAGCAAAAAAACGAGACTTGGTTCGAGAATCGAATATCTAATCGGTAAACAAAAAACAGCTGTTCTGAAAAAGTTTTACAAAATTTTTCTAATTTGCTTTGTATATAGAGTTTTTTGATGAAATGAAATGTGTAGTGTATTGAAAAATTATTTAAGATTGTTCTGCATCCTTTTTATGTGCAATTAGTGCTTTGTTTCGTGAACATTTTAGTGAACAGTGTCAAATTAGCTGTCGTCTAATTTGACACAACATTCGTGCGGTTTAGTTTTATGAAATACAAATTATTTCCTTACGTCGCACAGTGTGATATTTTCACAATCTAGGAGGACATAAATCGAATTTTAAAGTTACAGACTTGAATTTTTGTATTGAGAAGTTTTCTGGAAATAAAAAATTCTCCACAAAAAATGGGCGTGGTCAGACAAATGACACGCCCACCTCCCATAGAAATAATATATAACACTATGCTCATTCGGCAAAAATTCTTCTTAAATCTAAAATACATATAGAAGCCCACATATCAAGTGCTGTATCAATTTTCAAAATATATTTCAGGGTTCCTAAGATATGATTAACAAAAGAGCGAATTATTTGAATTTTTACGATTTTTAAATTTCGACAAGTTTTTAATGTGTGTATTTAATGTGAGTATGTAGTAATAATACTTATTTCATCAATAATACAAATTCCAAAGATATTTTTCTCCACCTGTAGTCGACTAAGAATTGTTGCATTATAATTTTTAAGTGAAAATCGTCTTAAATAAAAGATATGCATTCCACGAAAAAATAGTTTTTATTTTTATACTGCATTTTTGAAAGTAAAAAATACATAATTTCATAAAATTCATAATACCTGAGGCAGTAAAGTTATTATAATAACAATACTATAATATTCTAAATACAGATAGGTGACAGACATAACGTAGTATAGTTTGTGTAGTAAATAAAGCTATGCGAAACAAATATTACATCATTTTTATTTTTGTTGGGTACCACGGTTACTAGAGAATAATATATTCTAGTCCGCTGTAAAGAGCACTATTTTTTTGAAAGTCGTGACAATTTTTATTTTTTGTTTTTCTATTACAGACTTCTAATAAAAGTGAAAACAACTTTTTTTTTTACACGATAGGTTTCCTTTACTTGCAGATCCTCAGTGGTCACTTATATTTTTTCTTAATATTGTAGCTTTACTTTGTGCTGCCAATTAAATGCAGTTCAATAAAATTCAGTTTCTAATATTCATTTTCCAATAAAATTTTGAAAAACAATTTCAAATAATTTATTTATTTTTTTTGAATTTATTATGACATTTCAGTACAAAGAGCTTCTTTTGACAAAAAGCTTTCGGAAAGCTTTTGAAATTTGGCTGTGTTTAAACGAAAACTACAAAAATACTACGAATAGTTCCGTGGTATTTGTACCAGATAAGTACCACAATGAAATCAACGAATACTACAAAAATATTATAATATTGTGAGACACACATCTAGTATTTCAAATACTATGGTATGAATACCAGATGTCTGTCTCAGGTATAAAATAAGTTAAACTTGTACAATATATTTATAAGAGCTGAATCAACACAATTTCATTATTCCTTCTACCGGAACGATGAAAAATCTCATAAAAAATGATATCCGTACAAAACGCTAAAACGTCCCCACAGAAAATAGACCAATCCAAAAAAAAAAACAGCAGGACATCATCACATATAACTAGGGGAAAGGTCCGTATGTTGGTCCGGTCCGTATGCTGGGCCACCGCTATTTTTTGTTTTTTTACACTGCCGATCTTAAAGTTTTAATAGTACATTTCAAGTAACATTGCACTCCAACTATTCGCGAAATTTTGAAGTGAAATGGCCAGTTGCTTATTTCTCATCCAGATGAATACTAAAATGTACTCAAAAAAAGTTTTTTTGTTGACTTTTTCAAGTGTTGATTAGGTGGTCAATTTACATTATAAAATGAAAGTTAAGTGCATTAAAATGTCGTTCATGAATATCTTTTTATAATGTAAAGAAGTTTTCTATCAAAATATGATGCAGAAAAAATATATAGAATTTTTCTCAAAATTTGATAAAAACGTAGGTTGGGTCAACAAGGTACGTAGGTTAAGCCACCAGTTCTCTCATTATTATAAGCACTCACTAAGATGTTCCTAGCATATAATTGCTCAAATGCAAGGGTCATAGTGTTTTTTTTAATATAGAGTGTCAGGTTTTGAGTTAATTTACGAATTCATATTTACGAATAAAATATCAAAATAAATAACCATCACTAGTTCATGATTTTGTAAGTTCCATTAAATGAAAAATAATACAGATTAGTTGAAAAACGATGATATAATTAAAATAATTAATGTTCGGTCTTTTTTGAAAGGTGTTTAAACGATTTTTCGTGGTGGTCCAACCTTTGGACACATTTTTTTTTTGCATTTTTTTGTATGTAACCATAAAATATAGTCTATTAAATGCACTTAAAATTGGTATATATTATTCCACTAACTTGTTTGTACATAAAATGTTATAGACAAAACACAAAACTATGTGCAACCTACGGTCCTTTCCCCTACATTTTTGCAAACATTGAATAAAATTTGAGATATATTATTAAGTACACATGAGAAATAATGTCCCATATAAAACATAATTCGATTTGTTATTTTAAAAGCCATTTTCTAAAATCGTGAAATTTCGCAAGTGCGCACATATGCGCAGCCAATTTTAATTGTTGTTAGAAGGGTTTTGATCAGACTTTATACTAAATGTGACCTGAAAGCGGAACATTGCGGAACAACTTACTAATACCTCTTTGAATTTCAAGCATTACAATTTAAATACGGTTTAAATTCTCACATATTAAATAATGATTTGAGCCCAAACTAAATCATTAACATAAAAATGCCTATACAACAAACTAAACTTATTTAATGGCTTAAAAAGTTTGCATTTTCAAAAATTGAAAAACACTACAACTTATAAAGCATAGAGCTTGTGATCTTTAGACACGAATAGTTGCTTATTCAAACGTTTGGAAAAACTATCAAGTTTGGTTGCCTTTTTTTTCGTAGAACCCATTTTTTTATATTTTATAGCATGTTAATTTTCGGCTTAATGGGACATTTTTCAATTTCAATTCCAATTTTAAATAATGTTTTGAAGTATACGTACTTCCATTTTGTGGTTACTTGAAATATACTGAATTAATTCTTGTTTAATAAGTATTCCTATAAAAGTCGATTCCATTTTGAATATGATTTTAAAATACACGTTCTTTCAAATACTTTACAACGCATTTTGACAGTATTTAGAATATGCGTTTATATGTTTTTAAACGTGTTATTTGTACAATAACAATACGAATACGAAACACGTGCCTCAACGTAAAAATAGTATCAAAAAATCACTTGTTTGAATGTTACATATAATTTAAGTAACCTTTTCTGTGAAATGTGCCAAAGTGAAAAAAAATATGGATATGCAATTCGAAAGATATGATTTTAAAAAACATCTCATAAAATAAGTTTTTTATGAAATACTAATAAAAAGTATTTAAAAATCGTGACTAACTCTCTGAACCATTAGTATAAAAATTGCGACATTTACTATTGTCCAATACATTAAAATTTGTAATTCTGATATTCCAGGAATCAGTTGTGGCAATTTTGAACCATTGGATCATACTAAGTTACGCTAGTGGTTACATCAAGTTACTCTTATGATAGACACGTGCAAACTCAAGATGTATCAATATTTTCCGATGTGTATTATAGTTCTGAATGGCTTCTTACGGATAAAACTTCTTCTATGAGTTGTTCTCTAAATGTTAATCTTTCAAATTGCATATCAAGATTTTTTTTTCACTTTGGTACATTTCAAAGAAAAGAATACTTAAATCATATATTATAGAAGTGATTTTTTGATACTTTTTTACATTTAGACACGTGTTGCGTATTTTTTGTCAAATGTTTTGCTTTAGTTAACATTTTAGCTATGGAATAAACAATATCCTGTATAATTTTGAAAGCTCTATTTTAAGGATTTTTAAGGAATTTGTGCTATTTACTAAAACAGGGTTTTGTATATTCCATATTTAATCAAAGCAACATAAAATATTTCAAATATTCAACAATACTTTTCAAATTAGCCTAACTAATATAAATAAAAGTATTAAATTTAAAAACTTTGAAGAAAATAATGGATTTTCTAACAAATTTGGTATCGCTGCTATTATTTTTCACACCTAAATTCAAGACTCATTTACAAAAGGTACCATATTTTTTGAAATAGGTTAAGACTATGGAAAAATAAGACGGCATTGTAATGACATAATTCCTTTAAATGTAAACTATAAAATTAATTGAGTGTTCTTATTAAGCAACACTTCTAAAAAATCGAATTTATAATTTATAGGAGAGCGCTGCTATTATTTTTCACACAGCTGTACTTGTAAATAATGAATTATTTATGACAATCCAAAAACATGTTTTAAAAACATTTATGACATTTTTATTTATACAGAAAAGCATACATTTACTTGTGAAGCTACTATATCTTGAATATTGCTATATTTAAAGCACGTTTTCCAAAGAAAATCGTAAGCTTATATTCAATAAAATATTTACTTGAGTAAGCGTATTTCCAAGCATAAATGTTAATGGGGAAAGTTTAAAAATTATAACTCAAACAAATTTTGCACGACAACGCAATGTTCGAACACTACATTTTTCAACAAATATGTTTTATTCGACAAAAACAACAATGTTAGAAAAATTACAAAAAAAAATGAAAAAATGTGTGCGACAAAACAACATTATTATCTAACAACATATGTTTTATTGTTTATCCTATCAATTTATGCAACCACAAAAATTCCCTATAAATGCGACTGAATTTTCTTTCTACTAATAACCTTTAAACACAGACATTTCAAATTTTATTTTATTTTATAAAATAAAAATATCCCTCAACCAGAGACCAATTAATCCTAGATTTAAATATAAATCTCTTTGAAAACTGATATCTCTCAGTGAAAGACAAAATGAAAATAAAGATTAACAGCTTTATACTGTCAGGTTGTCACTCACATACGTAATAAAATTGTATGCTGTATATATTACGTATTGGTTCGTCGAACTTTACGCCACAATCAATGTATTTGTATTTAGCAAATACAATTTTCAATACAATTCATTACGTTTTTTTGATAATTTGTGTATTTGGCAACTGAAAAAACATATCTTTGACAATCAAAATAAAAACAATACAAATTAAAAAAAAAAATTGTTTGCAAGATTCCTTGAAAATGTCTATGTTTATTTATCATTACCGCGGCTGTAATTAAAAAAAAAAAAATATTTATGGACCACAATTTTTAATTTTATTATGGAAGCTATCGTCTATTTTGACGTCGAAATCGTTCGTTGGCGACGTACAGCATACGCACAATTTGATTTCTTACGTTGTATCGTCACATTGTGCGACGTTGTGCTATACAGCATACAAAAATCTTTCTCACACGAAAGTCAGACAAATTCTGGACGATTTTCGCCGATCGGCGACATACAGCATAAGGCTGTAATAGTTATTTCAGATCTCTCTACATAACTTAAATAAATAAATATGAAAAAAATATATATACATACATCAACATTCGGATCCATACCGCCGCGCATAATATCTGGGGTATCACCATCAAATCCCATATCGCCAAAACCATCATCATGCATGGACATTGACAGACTTCCATAATCCTCTCGCATTGTAATTTCATCTGCTCTTGATTGATTTACAGAAAATTGAGCTTCTATGTCAATATCACTTAATTCAGGCAATGCAGTATCAAAATCATGAAATACTTCTGGCAGTGTAATAGCATTAACATTTGCTTCTCGATGCCCTTCTGGCAAATCAACCATTCCTGGACGAAACGCCATCTGAAAAGGTAACAATAGTTTTATATATATGGGCAATAAGAGACAGTTTTAGAATTCGTTTTATTTTTTTGTTGTAATGTTAAATCCATTCGCGTACATCAGTATTGCAAGAGGCGCAAAAGTTATGGCCTTTTTAAGTTGTACAATTTAAAAAATCTTAATATTACAGTTTATTTAATTTCGGAAAAAAATGAATATATTTATAAAGCGCATGAAGCGTATAAGTTAAAATATATAATAAATTTCTAATACCTACTTATTAGGGTGATGCATAAAAAAAGATAATTTACGTAGGATTTAATGATAAACAAACAAAAGGTGTATCGTTATCTAGGGCATAGTCCAAACTAACTACCAAAATTACTAACTTTTTTCTAATTGATCCACTTTTAAAAATATTCCCTCAGAACTTAATTACGGTACTCTTTTATACAATCAATTATCAAAAAAAAAATACTAATACCCCTAATCTGAAAATATCTTTAATTCATATTTTAAGTATGCTTATTCTTATTGAATACTCAGTTTTTTCTGTTACCTAAATTTAAATTCGGTTAAAAACGGTTATTTTTCAGTAATTTGTATGTAAAATTTTCAAGCATTTTAAATTTTAACCAGGGGTTGTAACCGAACGGTACGGTAACGGATAACGGTATTGGAGTAGTTTCGGTAACGGTATTGATTTCGGTAACGGTATTTGTTTTTAAAAGGTAAAGTATTACCGGTAATAACCGGTATTTTGCGGGTAAGAGCAACATTTTTGAACTTTGTTTTCTTTATGGGTAACGGTAAAAAATAAACAATAAACAGCTAATACAAACTCTTTTTTGTAATTATTTTAAAAGAGAAACATGTTGAAACGGTGCCAATCTACCTCGATAAAGAATTGCATTGAATTTCTGAAAAGCCATTGAACAATTTTTTTCGGGTGTTACGTTTTCCGGTGTTACCACCATTTTGGTAAAAGGGTCAAACAGCTTATTTTGTTTCGTCAATTTAAATGTATTTCGATATTATTACGCATTCATAAATAATAAAATACATCGGAAAAGGTGAGTACTGTGTCCACGGCCAGTTTTATGAAGTACACAAAGTACACAAAAGTTATCGATATTTGCAGATTTCTAGGCATGCTCGTTAAACTGCGCAACCTTTACCGCCGGTCGCCATAGCTGTCTAAAATTCAAGCACTAAAATTAATTTTGCGCAAACTAGTAAAACAAGAGCAGACACAATGCCGAGTGCTGGCTACAACGCGCGCCCGTGCTGAATCGACGGCAGACTTTACTACCTGGGCACAAACATTGCTACCAAAGACTTTAAATATAGTAAGATAGAAACTTTGCACTTGTGGTGGCAGTTTCAGTCATTTGGAAAAATTACCAATCTTGTTATTCTCTTGTTCCCCCCTGCCCATTATTGGACATCGATCTTCTATCACATAATGTCTATTCTGGACCAAAGGAGAAACAAGGACAACCAAAGTATCTGAATGCCTTTGCAACTGCCGCAAACTGCCACAAATATCCGACATGTTCGAATTCACGGTGAATTCATCTACTGAATTTTCACTAATTGTGTTTTTTTCTTTTATCTCTACCAACTTCACCATTAATACCATTAATCAAAAAAAGTATTCCGATTACTGCTTTGATTGTTTCTATTCTTTTAATTATTTTTTGATTATTCGAAAATAATTTTATAACCCGTTTGTAACACTCAGAAGGAAGCATTAATAAACGCATTAATAAACGCATTAATAAAAATCAGAAAATGTAATCTTCAAATAATCTTCAAATAATCTTAAAATAATCTAAAAATTTGTAAAAATTAAAAAAAAGTGGTGCTATTACTAGTTTTTGATTGTCTTAAAGCAGTCTGAAAATAATAAAAATTGTACTAAGAAATTAATTACTTTTTGATTATTTCTAATCGTAATAAAATCTTTTGATTACGACTTCTAAAGAATTGTAATCAAAATTTTTGATTACTACTAAAGAATGTACCCGCGGTAGCTCAGTGGTTAGTGCGTTGGACTGCGAGCCGAAAGGTCCCCGATTCAAGCCTGGACTGGGGCTAACAACATGTTTTCATAGAAAATATTTTTCTATACCGCGCTACCTCTCGGCAGTAAATGGCAAACCTACGAGAGTAAAACATTGCCTATGAAAAGCTCTCACCCGCCGTTCGGATTCGGCAATAAACTACATTGAGTACAAATTTAACACGCACAGCTCAAAATGGTGTGAGAGCTCGGCCTAAGTTCTCATAGGACTGTAGTGCCTTATTATTATTACTGAAGAATCGTAATCGTTTAGTAGTCATTATATTTACAGCTCTGCTCATGACCTATTAAGAGCAGTGTTGTAAAAGAAAACAGTGTAGTAAAAGTGAGCAGGATTGGGCAAAGAGTCGTGCCACCATTCATACAACCTCAGCTTTTACTACGTTATACATTTTTACTTTTCTAAGCACTACGTTTAATGCAGGCAGGAGAAATTGCGACATACATAGATATAAACTAAAACGAGAAAAATTAGCGTAATTTTATCCATACTTTAAAAACGATATAGTGTTAGCACGGGCGAAGTGTATTTTTTCATAGGTAGTTGTCAAATTATGATTTTTGGTATTTTTCATACTAAAATAAAAATGTTGGTAATCTATGAAGAGCTTTTCAAGTCATGACGTCATTATTCTTGTGTCTGAATTCCAAATTTTTTGACAATGAGTTCTTTAATACGAACGTGTATAAATTGGACCGTGACGTCCTTAAAACTGTTCGCTCAAGAGAAGAAGGTGTCCTCATTGTTGTTAAACCTATACTAAGCTCATCATTAGTACGCTTTCTGATTCCAATACGCTACTCGATCAGTTATGCTTTTCTATTTATGGAACTGCTGAGGTGCTTTTAGTGTGTGCCTGCTATATTCCACCAAATAGTGTCGATGAAGTGTACGCTGCGCATGTTTAATATGTATTGCAGTTGGCTTCTGGCGCTTGTGTAACCGATACGAATAACAGTACGGTAACGGATAACGGTATTGGGGTAGTTTCGGTAACGTTATTGTTTTCGGTAACGGTATTTGATTTGAAAAGGTAAGTTATTACCGGTAATTACCGGTATTTTACCGGTAAGAGGAACATTTTTAGATATCATTTATGGGTATCGGCGCAAAAATAAACAATAAACAGCTAAAAAAGATGAGCAATTATTTACTTTTAAAAATGTTGTTCGATTTTAAAAGCATTATGGAATTTATCATGTTTGAACAAGACGACTTCTTAGTAGTTTTTTTTATAAATTTTACTCCTGAGAAAAGTCTTTCCCCACTTAATTGAGTGGCTGGTACAGCAAAAACCACTTTAGAAAGCTCGAACAAGAGTGGTTTTATTTGGTGACTGTCGTGCCCACCATTCCAGAATATCTCGTTTTTTGCCCACTCGCTTTTCCTTGAGAAAGGAGTGTAGCTGTGCATGAATGGTGGCCACTTATTCTCGATCGGCCATTGAATCATTAAGATTGTCGTGTTCCAAGTCGCGGATATATGACTCTAAATCATCCGACCCATTGGACATGTTCTAATTCACGATGAATTCATCTACTGATTTTTCACTAACTGTCTGTTTTCTTTTATATCTATCATAAACTCAACTTCACCATTAATCAAAAAAAGTAATCCGACTACTTTTTATATTTGTTTCTATTTTTTAGATTACTTAGATTATTTTTTGATTATTTGAAAACAATTTTAAACCCCGTTTGTAACACCCAAAAGGACGCATAGCCGGTATACACCAGTTCAAATGGTAACCACACATTATCTCATATTGTATCATATGTATTTTCATAATTCTTACTAACTTTGTCACAGCAACTTTTAGAATTTATTTATTTTAAAATTATTCATCTGGCCAAACCTTTCTTATTGGTTTTGATTATTTTCAAATAATCAAAAAATAATCTAAAACATACAAATAATCAAAAAGAAGTAATTTCACAACTTTTTTCATTTCTAAAAATAATCAAAAAATTTGTGAAAATAATAAAAAAATAGTAGTCAGATTACTAGCTTTTGAATCTTTTAAAGTAGTCGGAAAAAAATAAAAATATGTACTAAGAATCAAATTACTTTTTGATTATTTCTAATCATAATCAAAACTTTTGATTACGACAACAAAAGAATCGTAATCAAAATTTTTGATTACTACTAAAGAATCGAAATCGTTTAGAAGTCATTACATTTACAGCTCTGCTTATGACCTATTAAGAGCAGTGCTGTAAAACTGGGCAGTATTGGGAAAAGGACGTGGCACCTTCTTTACAACCTCAACGTTTACTACGCTATTCATTTTGAGATTTAGTAGTGCTTATGTTCAATTTGGGCGGGAGAAATGGGGACATAGATATACACTTAATTTTAAAATAAATCCGTAAATACCAGCACCTATGCAATGCAAAAATGGTTTTCAATTGGGTTTCAAATTGAATGCTTAAACTGCAAACATGCTCATCGAGCAAATAACAAAAACTGCCCAAGCATAAAGAAAAAACATGACATTCTTAAAACGAAAGCAATAAATAAATGCTCTTTTGGAGAAGCAACGAAAATAGTAAATACAAAAACTAATACCTCTGCCCCCATTCCCACTGAAATCCTAGCTAAAGTTATGGAGATTAGAAAAAAAATAATCGAACAATTAAAACATAACACAGCAAACCCAAACAACAATTCAAACAATAACTCCTCAAATAATTCACATACCAACTCAAAGAACTCAACTAATACATCAACATCTCTCTCTTCTACTATCTCTCCAACATTTCTCTCGTCTACAATCCCTACAACAAGCACAAGCACAAAAACAAATTCAAACAAAATTCCAAACACAGCAACTACCCAACAAACAATTGTAAACCACTCCAACCCAAACTCAAAAATTATCACTAAATTCACACCGCGTCCAATTTCATCAAGACGTAACTCTATCGATACAAACACTTTTGTCGATTATGTTTCATCTGATGATGAGTTAATGAAATAATGTTCTCTACTAAAGTATATCCCGTATACTTCTTAAGAGAACACATTTTTATTCTTTTATTTTTTTTTCTATTGCCCTAAAAATTCTTCAATGGAATTTAAACGGATTACAGAATAACTTGCACGAACTTCACCTTCTCATCAAACAACACTCTCCCGATATTATTGCATTGCAAGAAACCCACACAAAATATGTTCAAATAAACATACGTAACTACGTATGTACATTTAGTAATAGCCAAAACATATCTTATGCACAAGGAGGCTCGACTATCTTCGTTAAAGCCTCCATTGAATGTGCAATTCTATCACTGCCCACAGTGGCAGTGGCTTTACAGGTGGCGGCAGTTGAAATTAAAGCCGAAGTAAAATTAACGATAATTTATATTCCCCACCAAACGAACGACTTTCTCTTGGTAACTTGGTCAGTTTATGCAACAACAACAATCATACGATAATTTTAGGTGATTTTAATGCACACAGTATTCTGTGGGGGTCACCGCTCACAAATACTAGAGGAAAAATAGTTGAAAACTTTTTCATACAAACCAATCTTTCACTGCTTAATGATTGTTCACCAACATATCTATCTACGCACTCTACCTTAACACACGTAGACCTCTCCATGGCTTCTGCTAATCTTTTACCTTTTCTAACTTGGAACGTCGACACTTATCTTCATGGTAGTGATCATTATCCAAAACATATTGAATATAATTCTAACTCTCAACAACAATCACCACACTCTCTCATTAATTCTAAAATAAAATTTAAAACTGAAGAAGCGAACTGGGAAAAATTCCAAAATTCGTTTAATAAAAATAAGATCAATCAGTTTTTCAACAACATAAATAGAGACTCTGCTAAATTTCGCAATCAAGTCATTGCGGCGGCAAACGACTCTATCCCACATGTATCTTCAAGTCCATTCCGGATAAAAACTGTTCATTGTTGGAATAAAGATTTAGCTAAACTCCTTGCAAACAAACAGTTATTATGGCACAATTTTAAAAACAATATTTGCATAGAGAATTGCATAGCATATAGAAAAGCCAATGCATTATTTAAACGCGAAACTAAGGTCGCCAAAAGTAAATCTTTTAATGAGTTCCCATCTCAAATAAATGCAAATACTCCAATTAAAAAAATTTGGAATAATGTAAACCGACTTTATGGTAAATATTCATTTAATAGCAATAAACTAATTTCAACAAGCAACTGTGGCGTAGTTTCCGACTCCACAAAAATTACTTCTTTATTTGCTAAACAATGTTCTGATTATTCAAGCGTCAAAAATTTGTGTGCTGAATTCATCTTAAAAAAAAAACTACACAAATGTTGAAAATAATTTTGTGGTGGCCCCAACAGCAAAATTACGTGAATCAGATATATCACTGATTGCACTTAATGCCGCTTTATCCTCTGTGAAAGGCAAAACTCCGGGATTTGATAGAATCAGTTATCCAATGCTTAAAAATCTTCCACATAATGGAAAACACCGTCTTTTGAAAATATATAATATATTTAATTCTAATATTATTCCACAAGACTGGAAATGTGCCAATACTTAAGCCAGGAAAACCAAAAGACAGTTTGGAGGGTTATAGACCAATTTCCTTACGTTCATGCACAAGCAAACTACTTGAAAAAATAATAGCGAAAAGAATCTCTTGGTTTTTGCATAAAAAAATAAACCTATTAATTTTTCACAAACAGTATTCAAGAGCAGCAAAGGTACTATGGACGCATTGCTTTTCGTCGATTACAAAGTCGCAAATGCACTATCTTCTAAAAATCATATCTCGAAATTTTCAATTGATTTTGAAAAGCCTTTTGATAGAATTGGCACTCTTGTCATTATTGATCAACTAAAAGCCATTTACGTAAACTAAAATCAGCATACTTTGCTGCAGCTCGGTACAGTATTGGCGCATTCAGATCCACACCGATTGCAAATATTTTTACAGAGACTGGTCTTCCTTCAATTGAAGACAGAATAAAATCTCATATAACATCACTAATTCCTAAATTACTAATTCCATCACAACGCTTATTTATCCTAAATAAAAATAAATTAGTGAGTCGGAAAACTCCAAAAGTTAGATCTGCGATTCATCGAATATTAATAATTGCACAAGAACTTGGATTCCAAAATATATGTTAAACGTATACCAAACAGACCACCGTGGCATTTTAAAACACAAAGCATCATTGATTCCTTATCCTATTTTCAAAAGGATTCTACGAACCCAAATAATTACAAATTACTCTTTCAAGAAATATCTGAAAAATACAAAAATTGGAAAATGTATTTCACAGATGGTTCCAAAACAGATTCTGGGACAGGTTATGCAATTGTCGACCATCTATTCCAAATTGTCAGACTAGCACAGCTTAATAGCTTTGTTCGGTGTTTACTGCAGAATCAGAAGCTATACTTTACGCTTTAAATGAATGTAAAACGCTTAAAGGTAAATATATAATATGTACAGATTCGCTATCAACGATTCAAGCAGTTCAAAATACACAGAATGAACCAATAATTTGCATACGCTTACTTTATTCCAAAAAAAGCTTAAGATAATGACAAGGCCGCAAAGTTTGCAACACTTGCTCCAATAAAAATACAAGAAACATACAACAAAAACGATTTAAAAACAGCAATACATATATTTTATTTCGATGATCGCCGTTATCAATGGGACAACTATTCACACATTTATAAAGAGATAAATCCATTCGGAACTCCCGCTACTTTCCCTACTGACTGTAGCCGAATACACATTAAAAATTTTCCTAGACTACGCATGGGTCACTCATTAATTACACATGGACATCTTATGTAAGGAATACCCACAATAACATGTCCACTCTGCCATAACCAGAATATTTCTATGAAGCATCTTTTCGATGATCACACTAAAAAAACATAAATATCAAAGTCACTCTCAGTGTTCCATCCAGAACAAACATTACTACTATAATGGATTTACTAAAATGTTGTGGAATTTACTTTAAAATTTAAATATTATACAATGTATTAAATTTATATTAAAATATTGTATTCCTATCAGGCTGATGACCTGAGTAGTTAGTGCCTAGCTCATAAGTTTTTTTTTTGTAATTTTATTCAATCAATAAATTTCATAATAATAATATGCAAATAATTCAGCTTTAACTCCAAGTAAAGTGAATTGTAAGTTTGCGATAAACTTTATTGATTCTTTATTTGGTATTGGATTAGTTCAAAATAATAATATCCCAAATAAGATTAATAGAATTCTTGATCTTATATTTTTAAGTGATTTTAGTGAAGTGTCCTTCGGATATGAATAATTATAATTTTAATTATAAGATGTGTAATTTTGATAATTTAAATAATATCTTTAATACTATTCATTTTTTGATAAGAAAGATACAGCACATTGCTATGATTGGTTTTTAGATAAGATTATCTCAATGTACCATTCTAATAATGGTTAAAAAGATTACAAAATTTAAGAAACAAATTTTACAATCAATATAAAGCCACAAATAATGAATTTATTAAAGATTAATACATGCATTATTTGAGGGAATTTAACTTCCTAAATAAATTCCTATATAATCAATATACTTTGTATTTTGAAAATAATATTAGTGAAAATCCCAAATCATTTTGGTGTTAAATCCAATCTAAAAAATCTTGATCAAATATACCTTCTTCCATGTTCTGCGAGAATAAGATATTAAATAATATTGCATATACTGTAAATATGTTTGCAGATTATTTCTTTGGGTTACTTTCTTTTGGTTACTTAACGTTATATGAAGATGATGTTTTAATAGGAATTTTTAATCTCAAAAATTCCTTGAAATCTTCTTGAAATACTTCTTGAAGAAATGTTTATATTAATTACACTGTTCTACAAGGATTTTAATCTGGAATGAAACCTATCAATCTGGTTGATTTCGGTCACCCGATTCTAGCTACGGACTATACGTCGAGATTTTGCACAAAATCGAGTGTATGAATGAATATTTTATAATAAGCTTTAATGTGTTTTTTTGTATTTCATAGTGACGGGAATTTACTATTATAATAGTAGATAATCTTCTGCCTGTAGATAATCTTTACTTATGGATTTAAGAGAATAAAACCGTATCAAACTTGATTTTTTAATTATTTACTACAGGGGCTAAAACCTATTGGAATATCGGTACGAGTTCCACGATTTTTAAAATTGTGGTGCCGGTTCCGATTCCTGTTTCAACCAACAAATCAAATGGATTTCTATTCCGGTTTCATACATTTTATATAACGGTTCCGATTCCGGTTCTTTGCGTTCCCTGACATATCAATTGTAAGGCTTATACAAGAGTATATATTATGTATTATGGTCTTACTATGTAATTTATACATTCAGTTTATGAAAAAATTATACTAACTATAATTCGACTAAATGTATTTCAGATTAGCGGTATCTAACACATTCTGGTGCAGCATTTGAACATTTTTAATCAAAAACGATAAACATTACATTTTTTGTTACAATTTTAAATGGGCGTGGTATTTTTTGTTGAGCGTAAGCTTTTTAACATTTTTTTGTTTTCATGTTTTATGCACTAATCGGTTCTAGTATCGCGTCCCAATATCGTAGATATCCTTACAAACTACTGGTCATTAATATACATGTATGATATGATAAATATTTTACCTTAATCTTAACAAATGCTTCATTACAATCCGCCAAAAGATATTTAGCTTTACGAGAGTAAATTCGCACAACTCCTAATAACAGGTGTCCAGATGTACGCAGAGCCAGTTTCACCTTAGGCTGCATTATTCCATCGACGGATTGTTCAATGTTAGTTTCAAATACATGGGCCTTAGTTAACTTTTTATCCCAGTGAGCAGCCAACCATATTCTAGCCAATGGACCCTTTTTGGCCAACACAATATGTGCATAAAACATGTTTAACAAATCTTAATGCAAATTATTAATTTAATTTACACACAACACATTATAAAAACAACCTATGGCTGAATAATTGACAGTATATCTTTAAGCAGAATGAACCAGAGTTGCATTAACCTTAGCATTAAAATTTTTATACTCTTTACAGTCATCGTAAAATAAATCATCGTAAGTAAAATTCTTCGTACACAAAAAAAATATTGTACACAGAAAAAAGTGTCGTTCGTCATATTGACAAACGACTTACATCCCAATAAACCAAAAACCTGGATATTAAGTGATTATCGAATGTATATTGAACATGGATATCGAACCTTTCATTGAAGAAAAGCGTTCAACTTTTTGTAATTGTAAGCTTGAAAACCATAGTGTTCTCCAGCAAAACTGGTAGCTTTTTATCCAATTGAATCTAGCCTTTACCTAAATTTGAATTCTGACATTCAATATACATTAGAGGTTTAACTTAATTGTAAGCTATAAATAAAATGTGATTCGACCTTCAAATTACATTTGAATTCAAGCACATATATTTCCCTCCCAATATGCCATTGCACTTAATAGTAACTTGCGAATGCATTAAAATCAATTATTATTATCGTAGAGTTGAAGTTAATGTTTGAAACACCTTTAACCTAAATTTAAGAATCATAGCTTTTTCAATAAAAACTGGTAGCTTAACCTTTACTTGAAAATTCCCTGTATTTTCAAATCAATATTAAACTTATTCTTAAATTGTTTTCAACGTTTGCTTCAAATCAAGATTTAGCCTTATTTTCAACTCGATATCAAATTATGCTACATTAGTTTTTTTCTTTTAAATATTGACTTAATCCTGCAAAATAAGTAAAAAAAAAAGGGGATCCTCATATAGGAAAACAAAAAGGGCATTTTTTAATTAATTATCCGGTTATATGTCATCCAACCAATATCGTAGACATCAAGCCCGAGCGTCAAGACCACTTCAGAAAATTGATGTCAGCATCCAAAATGTGGTAGACGTGTTTTTTAAGCTTGTATGTTTCAAGCTCTCGATTATAATTCTGGAGCCTATTCAAGGTTTGCGGGGGCGGTCGGTATATTGTTTTAAATATTCACAGAAGTCCACGCGCGTTGTTATGTTGTATTTTTTTTTCAGGGTTTCTATTGCAATCATAAAAACATACTGTTTTTAGCGTCATTACATTTTTGGTCCTAATTTTCACTGCCCTTTTTGGTAATGTTATTATCAAATCATTTTCAAATTCAGAGTAAGCGCTAAAAATAGCACTTATTTTATATTTGAAACTGATTTGAAAAACATACTAGACCTTAAAGGCAATTATGATTATATTTTCAAACGCTTACCCTGTGGCATATTGGGCTAATTAGAGGTTTAAATATAAAATAAAAGAAAACGCATATAAGTTATAATACTATATATTAAAAGGAATTAAAGTATGTTCTACAGCTGCAACAGCACCTGTACCGGTGGCACTGTACAATAACTTCTTGTAAAATCCACGACGTGCCTCAAAGATCAAACCACTGAATGCAATTGCGCCACTGCGATGTATAACTTTGCCAGGTTCGCGTAAAATATCATTGTTGTCTGCGTATGAATGAAAATATATTAATATTTCATAAACGTATTCGTAAACCTTGGCCACTTACATTGTATATCAATTCATCGTGCATTTTCCGTGCAGTAGAATTCTCGGGATGACTTTCGTGTTTGGACCTGTACATATATTAATACATACATACATAATATTAATTGATTTGTCTGTTTGCTAATTCAAGCGAAAAACAATGATCTCACTGATTGTGCGAATGCAGTGGCGCTTATGTAGTGGTGAAAAAAATGAAAATTTTCTTGTTGACATTAAATTTATCACGTCACTGGGTTGCCACTGAGTAATTTTGTGTAGTGAATTTCCAATAAAGTTTTTTAACTTCGAAAACCAACGATGGAATAACATTCATTTATTCGGCTTGATCATGACACTACATCCACACTGGTTGTAAAAAAAAAATCTCCAAATTTATCGAACCTTATATTTATTGCTTTTTGGGATCAAACTGTTTTGGTAATATTTACGAACAAGATAATCAATATAACGAACATGCATACATGTTGTGATGTAGTCGATTGTCAATATTACGTATGGGAATCTTCAATCTCAAGCTATCATGTACACTCAGAAGAAAATGTACCATTAAGTAAGTTATGGTACGACCATTGATCTTATGGTTCATGTATTAATAGTTTTTTGTTTTTAAATCAAAAGTTTTCTACTTAATTCAATAGTATTTAAAAAATTCAGTAACATAAATTTAAATATTTCAATATTATAATTTTAAATAGAATAAATACTGTTGTTTTAATGGTTTCCTCCTATAATAATAAACGTGGTGTAAAAAAACACAAAAACGAATACAAACATGTTCGTTTTGTACGTCATTCTGCGTGTTTACTCAAAATGGTCGCATGTATTTTTTTGTAATATTCCACATTATTAAACGCGACATTGGTAAGGACTCAATGTATTTAATGTAAATAAATTATATTTACATTTTTATTTATTACAGAAAATAAATAATACATCGAACTTTTAATATGGCAACGGACTCAAAAATAACTGCAGCCTCAAGTACTACAATCAATTATTGGAAACCAAAGCAAACATTAAATGTGTTATAACCTTTTGCAGCAAGAAGTGTTTTTTTATGTGTGTGTTGTAAAAGTGAATATCAATTTCGACATTTAAATAAAATAATATATACAATAAATTAACTAAAATACATTTTTGTTTTAATAAATTATTAGGAAAATGTAATTCGACTATACAATAAAATTAATAATACGTATCATTAAATTTGTATAGGTTTTTCTTATTGTAATTAAAATATCACATTATAAAATGTATGGTACAACCACACATTGTTTTAACAGTTTCAATATTACTGAACTAATGGAACGCATCCTATTGACCAATTTTAGTGGTATAAATTATTGTTTTTCTATTGAAATACTATCAATTTATCATGATTTTTTTTTGGGTGTATACACTAACACATACTGGAATAGTGTAATGGTGGAAAACAATTAAGACACCGTGCTGTGAACGTATAAAAGTTGATCGTCTGTTTCTTATTCTGACCAAAATTAATAAAATAGAATGCGCAAAATTTTATTGGAACATCGTAATAAAAACCGGCTGCCTCAAGACAATAATTTGATAATCATGATATTGAAATAACATTTAAGTTTCAATAGTTATTCCGAAATTCGCAGTCAAATTGATTTCATGAATTTATTTGACTATAAATTTGTTTGAATAATTTGTTTTATTTAATTATTTTTTAATTAAAATTATTATAAATTTTAAAAACGACTTTGATAAATACCATTCGTAATATTATCGTATACAGTACTTCAATATTTTTCAATGTGTTAGTAAATATCGATTGATTAACTGAATACGTAATATTGACGAACGCGACTATCGGTTGACATTTGATTAATTTGTTTGTTGTATTGATGTACAAGTTCGTTGTAATGACGTCACTTTTTGGTTCTGTGTACGCCCAAGAAACGGAGCTTACGACACACACAGAACACAATACCGTCATTGTCGGCATGTTTACGGAACATTGAGCAAGTATATGTTGTAGCATATACGATTACGCACCGTTAACTTACCATCAAATCGGGCGACTCAGTTAGAATTCCGTTTTGCTCCGTATTTCTAAATAACTCTGTAAGATTGCCGTTTTGTTGTAGTCGTTTACGGTACCGTTGAAACGGAGTACTCCGTTAATTTTCCGTTTATACTCCAACTCAACGGCACCGATTTTCTTTCGTTATTGGTGTACATTTCAATTCATTTGACATTGTGAACATGAACAATAAGCTCGGAGGATCGCATTTGGTGAATACATCTCCTGAAGACCAAACAAGATAAGTGAATAAAATATAAATAAAATACGGTTTTATTCAAAACATCTTTGCAGAATGTACATTCACTTAATAATAATAATAGTTTGGCACTACAGTCCTATAAGAACTTCGGCTGAGCTCTCTCACCATTTTGAGCTGTGCGCACTAACCACTGAGCTACCGCGGCCATATTACATTTGCAGTGCCATATTTTTACAAACATTTGCAGTGCCATATTTTGCGAATTTCTGATGAATTTAAACGACTTTCAGTTCAAGAAGGACTAAATCTAAGTGCTCTGACAATGTGATATAAATTTTGCGGAAAATATGCGATGCAAAATTGTCTTTTTGGCTTTTTGGCTAATAAAACCTCCATCACTAAACATTGCAGACTCACAGAGACTCATTCAAGCCCTATGATAACTGTAATCCAGTTAAAGTGATATATGTTTTTTTTTAATTAATTATTGTTTTGGTTTCAGTTGACAGGAAATCGATGTTTGAAATTTCATGTGGAATTTCAGTAAATTACAACATTATAAACACCAATTATTTTGTTTTGTTTAGTAAAATTTGTATATTTCATGTAAAATTTTATACATAATAAGTTTGTTTCTTGTTAAATAAAAATATGCGAAAGGTAATTTTGTATACTATTGTATATATATTCATTCCGTTTACAGGCCTACGGTACGTTAACGGACCGTCAAAACGTAATATCAACGGATTCACTCCGTATTTCATCCAGTATGATGGTCCGTTAACGTTCCGTCGAAACGTACTCTCGACGGACTCACTCCGTAGTTCATCCAGTATGCCGGTCCGTTAACGTACCGTCGAAACGTACTATTAACGGATTCGAAATCCGTCTCGATGTTCCTCTTTATCCGTTCACTGGACCGTTTTCGTATCCAGAAAACGGAACGTTTACGAAATCGTATTCCGTATTGCTGTTCCGTATACGGCATCGTTAACGGACCGTTTTGTTTCTTGGGCGTATCAGTTCACACAATTAATGAATTCAATTGACAAAACCAATTTGTTTATTGCGGTAGCTAATTTAATTATAAGGAATCGGCAAATTTACCTAGCCCTAGCGTTCTAACGTGTTGCAAACACGAAGTCAGCGTCACAACAGCATTCCCGATATCGAACTTGTGCTGCTGACTTCGTGTTTGCAACACGTTGGAACGCTAGGGCTGCATATAGGAAAAAAACAACAGATAGAAAGAAATTTGCAAGAACTCTGTACAATAGTATGTCCGTTGTTGACGAAAGTATATTTGGGCGTGAAAAAACCGAACAGTAACAACGAACAAGCTTTAAAACAAATCCAAATTTTGTTTTACACGTTGTCCGCAGCATAAAAACAACGAGTGAAAAATATGAAGCTTGTGCGACTGATGTTGTCCTGCTTTGGCTTCGCAAAACAGCTGATTCCGCAGTTGAATCAAATAAATATTGGTTGCTACAACGTAATGTTATATCATTTAGTCAATATAACCAAATATCTGTTGAGTCAACTAAATATTGGTTATTTCTCATTTTGAATTTAGTTGCCGTAGCAATAGAAATAAAAAAAAATCGAAAATGGATAAAAAGTTTATTTCCCCATTCAATGTTGCAGTTGCTTCAACTAATAGATGCTTACACTTCATACTATCCCAGCAAACGCCAGAGTCCAAGTTACGCTCAGGCTCTTGTACCTTGAATCTATTTTGAATCTATATCTTGAACGTTGTGATTTTATTTGACAAATATTTTAGAACAATTGTTTGAAGCTTTTTTTTCAATATTAAATTATAATTGCCACAAAAGTGGGTCGATTTGTTCACACGGTGCGCGCGTTTCACCTTTTAAGCATCTGCTTGTGCAGGACACTTTGTCCTGGCAGCATAACAAAACGTGAGTAAAATTGATCATTTATTTCTCAAAGAACTTAAAATATTCCCCAACACTCATCTTCTTTTACAGCACACCAAAAATCAAGTTCAAGAAAAATGACTCTCATTGACAGTACAGCCATATACTGAAACGATTTTTTTCGCTGTTTCCATGGCAGTTGAGCTGTGAGTCGGCGGCGGCTTGCATCGAAATGAGGCCATGTCGCAGCATAGAAACACGTCTCCAATCAGTGGTTCAAAGTAAATTATTTTTATTATTTATCCTATAATTCTGTATTTAAAATATTGAAAAAAATTAATATATTTGTTGGCCCATTTAAAATGTTATTAATATTCATTAATAAATCGTTTTAAATACTGTTTTGAGTCAGTTTATGCTCATGATCTTCCATGATCCTCTATCGAGATGTTTTTGAGATTGCATTTAGGATCCAGTTGAAGATTTTTTTACGCTCAAATTTGAAATTGTAAATAGATTCTATTCAAATGATCTCACTTGAATGACGCATTTTGCTCGAAACGCATATGTTTTTAGACTCATTTCTGAATGAAAGCTTGAGCGCTCAGGCTCAGGAAAAAGATTGAAATACGCTCATATATGAGCTTCAGTGTTTGCTGGGATTGTTTACTACAAATGAATATCAGTTGAAAACAAAGATGATTATCAGAAATATCACAGCCCTAAATATCAAGTTATTTACAAATTATTTAGATCGTATTTGAGACAACCATCTCTCAAACATCTGTCAAACACCATAAATATTGCTAGCAACCATCTTTCAAATTTACGATTATTTATAGCAACCATCAATTAAACATCTTACAAATAGGAAGATAGTTAATGAATATTTGGAAAAGGTACTCCATTAGAATTCGAGGAGAAATTTTTATTGAATTAAAAGAAAATTAATCAAATATATTTTTAAATATGATAGAAATAAACCAGTATACTGTTTATACATCGCCATCGTCATTATAAATCCTTCGAATGTAATATTGTACAACGACTGGAAATTTCTTCGCAGAAGAACCAAGTCCGACCGGCGATGCTTTCATCAAAGTAAACCCTGAAAAGAAATATTTTCCATAACGTGTTGATAATATATATCACAGGATATTTTATTTTCACTTTTACCATTAAAATGTAGTATTTGGGTTGGCACATTTTTACACCATTTGATTTACTTGATTGTTGTGGATAAATCGAGCGTAAGGAAAGAGTACGCCATTTTCCTTTTTTAAGGTAGTCAAATATCAAATACCTCAAAAGTTTTGCTGCAAATGTCCAAGAACTCAGGATGTTTCTATAAATATCTCAATTTTCATTGTTGGCGAACATCTCGTAACTATCTCCATATAAGTCATATTTACAATATATTAATAGTTTTGCTGCAACTTTATTGAAACTTATCGGATGTTTGAATATTTGCTACAAGGCGTAAATTTAAAAGTATAGTTGCAGCAAGACTTTCATAAACATCTTGTTTTCTTAGTGTACATTTGGAAGATGCAAATGAATATTCTTTGAAACAACTGTAATGGCGGAAAACAAACAAACCGTGGTGCCGCCAATAATTTATTGAAGTGAAAAATAAATGCAAAGCAATAAAAATGCGTTTTTTTTATTTGCAAAAAATGGTATAGTGCACACACAGAAAACTGATTTGTTGCAGCAACCAACTAATTTGCCCTACCGGTTGCGGCAACAACTGATAAAATAGTGGTAACAATCTCTCAATTCGGTTGTGACAACCTCTGAATCGGTGATGAAAGAACCTCCTAATCGGTGCTCTTAAGATTGGGTCAACCTCCAAATCGGTGATCATGCGGTTGTGATAACTTCCAAATTGGTGAGCATGAGGTTGTCGCAACCTCCTAGTGATGAGCTTGAATTTTGCAAACTATTTTGCAATCTACTAATTGCTGCTCCCCGAAAAATAAAAACACTATGAAAAGATACATGTATCTGCATGGATTTATTATTTTATTTAATGAAAACACAAAAATAAATACTATTTCTATTGGCATATATGGACACATATTTTTATTTATATTGTATTTCACAAACTAAAGAACAATATGTGTTGAATTAAGTTATTATTTTATTAATATTTATATATTTATTTCTCATTACTGTTGTTTTCCACTTGTGAAAATTTTTGACATTTCTTTATGCCCGATTTACATTGTATCTTCTGTGAGTCTCACTGTATCTCCTAGGGTTGCATTTTTTTAAATTTTTATATAAAAATAGTATTTTTTTGAAAAAATGCACCCCTACGAGATACAGCGAGACTCACAGAAGATGTAAATGTAAATCGGGCATTAAGTAAAACTTAAGTGGAGGATATCGGGCACTTAAATTTTGTGCTGTGAAACGAATTTCCACACTTAAGTATAGTTTGAGGAAAAATCGACACTTAAGTGTGCACTGTGAAACCGGGCCTTAATTGTCAATTTAAACTTTATTTCAAGGTTTTGTTTTTTTGCACTTTAATTTGGCTAATTTATTAAAATTTTACACCACAAATTCACTTTTGTTATACACTGTGGTGTTCTTCTGGAGTCCATACACACCTGATTTGTTGCGGCATCCAACTAAATCGCCCTACCGAATCATTCGGTTGTTACAACAACTGATAAAGTAGTTGCAACAACATCTTAATTCGGTTGTGCCAACCTCTTAGTCGGTGTGAATGAGGTTGAGGCAACATTCAGATCGGTGATCATGAGGTTGTGACAACCTCCTAATCGGTGAACATGCAGTTGTGGTAACCTCCAAATCGGTGATCATGAGGTTGCGACAACCTCCAAATTGGTGAGCATGAGGTTGTCGCAACCTCCTAGTCGGTAAGCAAGAGGTTTTCTAAACCACCAATTGAAATTTTTACAACATAGTAATTTATGATATAAAACTTATGTATTCTATATGTATTATAATTGAGTGAAATTTTCGCGCACACAATATAATTCCTGCTTCCTGAAAATAAACTATGAAATGATTCATGTATCTTCATGTATTTATTTTTTATTTCCTCATAACCAATAAATAAAAAACTTTTCCATTGGCCACATATTTTTTATTTATATTATATTTGAATAAATATATTATTTTATTAATATTTGTAAATTTATTTCGCATTTTTACTTAATTGATGAATTTCCTATTGTTTGCCAATTGTGAAAATTGTTGACGTTTATTTATTTCTGCATGTATCCATATTTGTTGGCAAGAATCTGGCAACCGAACTACTGATAGACTTGAGGTTGCCGTTTGTCATTTATTTTGTTGATACAACAACTTACTCAATCCCCGTAACAAATGCACGAATGTTTATTTTGGCAAAATGAAAAATGCATTCATGAGATTACGGAAACCGAACGTGCAGTTGCGCGGACTAACATTTCGGTTGTAGAAATAAAAGGTACGTTCATTTTAATGGCATGAGGTTACAACAAATGTATTTCGGTTGCAGCACTGAAACGTTGGTTCAATTAACCTCATGCATGTGTGTAGACAGTTGAAAAATTACCAAAGTGTTGAAATTTATTTATTTAAAAATTTTGAGTTTCAATTTTTTTATGAATTGTATGATGTTTTGTTTAAATTTTTCGTAAACAAATGTTGAGTCTTTCAAACAGTTTAAAAAAAAAAAGGAAATGGCGACTGAATTTTGAAAGATGACTTAACCTGTATATACTTCAACAAGGGTTTTTCAATTTTTTGCGGTACACCCAAAAAAAATACTGCATTAAAAATAAATGAAAATGCATTTAACTAATTTTTATTTGCTGACCGTCCTTATAAAAATGTATTTATTTTTAAGTAAATGCTGTAGTTGTTTTTAATGCATCATTTTTACTATACAATTTAAATGATTTGGTAGTTAAAAAAAGCACAATTCATTTATTTACATTAAAATTTATATGTAGTTATTTTTACTGCATTTTAGTTGATTTTATTGATATTCAAAACACTTTGAATATTTGTTTGTTTTTTTTTATATATATTTTTCTATAACAATGTAAAAACAAAACAGTTAATGAATAAATGACGAGAATTGGAAAAAATTACATCATAAGAGTGCATAGCATGTTGCGCTTGCAACAAATTGCACAGTGACATATCTAGATCGTTTAATATCACCAGAATTATGAGCTCAAATTAATGCCCAGCATATCCAATCCAGCATCAATCGCTGGAGACTGCTGGTTTTCATCGGAGCGACCGACTGCAGCTCGTCTGTTGTGAATTAGCGCATACATTTTTCTTTTCTTTATGGTTCTTCACTATTCATTCAATTTTGGATGTTTCTGTACATATGTTGAGCGCATCATGTTTTTATATCATGCTGTACTCATTTTGTACAGCAACATGTTCATAGCATTGTCCCAACGCTTCACGTTGGCAACAATGATAATAATTTGGCAAGCGCTAAAGCTATGCTTAGACCACACCTCTTTCAGGTTAGCTTGCACAGTTAACAGAAGCTGGCAATAATTTGGCAAAGCGCTAAAGCTTTACTTAGACCACACTTCCTTAAAGAGTCTTGCAATACAATTTTCGATTCCATAATTTTGGGTCTATGTTAAAATAAGCAAAGCAGCGATTGCCAACAATTCTGATATTTCGCAATTTTTGTCAGCCAAAAACTGCAAGTCGGACTTTCTTCAAAAGTCCCGTACACCAAAATTGAGTGAAAGTGAAAACTCACTAGAACATAGTGAGAATAGAATTTAAGAAAAGCTTGCAACGAAGGTATTGTTAATACCTTTCGTTGCAATTTAAAAGATTGCAGTTTAACCAATAGTAAATGTGTCTTTTCAATAGTAAATTTAATAAAAGTGTCTTTTAAACTCTAAAAATAAAAAATTGTAAGAATTGTTAAATTGTAGAATAAATAAATGTAAAATAAAGCAACTCTAACTTTACAACTCTAAATTTACAACATTTGGCGCAGCCGGTACGTCGGTACCAACCTCTCAAGTACCGACAGTGGAGGACGGAGGACGAAGTACGTTAAAAAACCAAATATAAAATGGTGAGTTTTTAAAGTTTTTAATAAAAAACATTTACACATTCTAACTATTAAAAAAAAAAAACCAATGAAAAATAAAATATATAAAATTAAATACACACTGAGATTCCAAACCACGGACCCTCCAGTGTATAATAGAAATATTAATTTAAAATAATATAGAAAGTAAAAAAATAAGTACTACGAAATATTACTTAAAATAAAATAATATATAATAAAAATATGACAATAAATAAAAGAAAATACACACTGCGAATCCTCTCCAGTGTATAATAAAATAATTCATACTATAAGTATGTAAATTATAATTTTCATTAAATATAAAACGATAACACTATAAAATCAAACAAATATTTATATTCAAAACGTATCAGTTTTTCGCAGCACTGAATGATGGTGATAAAAATAATAAATTTGTATATCAAATTAAATGGAAATTAAAATGCGATCAAAAAATCAGTATATAATAATTTATGAAATTATAATTTACAAAATAATTTATAAATTATTAAATCAAAAATACAATATGAAATATTTAAAATCAAAATATGAAACATTAATTATTTTTCAAAATGTAAAAATTTATATAAAAAAAATGTCATAAGTAAAGATAAACAAAGGACAAATATACCACGAAACAAATTAAAAAAATAGTAAATTACACTGTCGACAATCAAAATGGGTACGGAAAATATTTTGAAACTCGTACGTTATTTGGTTCCCTGCTTTTCTGGAATGGATTCACCATTATTAAAAACAGAAATTTACAGATTTATTGAAGGATGTGAAGTGGTGAGGGCAGAACTGAAGCCTGAACAAATGAAGGAGTTTATTAAAGGCGTTAGGGTTCGTTTACATGGAGATGCTTTTGACTTAGTAAGTTCAAAGGAGTTTGACACAATAGATGATTTATACAATCTGTTAAGGAATACGTACTTGGAATGTAGGTCAGTAGATGCCATTCAATATGACATTAGAAAGTAATCCGGGGGAAAGTATTAGATCTTTCTCAAGGCGTTTGCTTAACCTGCAGTCTGCAGCATTAAGCACGATTAAATGTAAATATAATGATACGAAAGACGACGTATTCGTTAATGAATTGAATAATTTAGTTAAAAGCTCATTTAAGTTAGGACTTCGGGATTACATTTTGCGAATGCTCATGTTGAGCAGTAAGCAAACAACACTGGAGAAATTGGTGGAAGAGGCATTGGACCATGCGACGATACAAACAGAGTCAGCTGAGTTAACGGGCATAGACAAGTTAGAAGTCCATTTCAATGAGCCCTCATCGACCTTCATGCCAAATAATATTAATGCATCAGGTGGCCACGGCAATGAAAAAAAGGAGACGGAAGAGAAAACACAAAATGTAAGTATGAAGCAGCCTACACCTACATGTTCTTTTTGCAAGAAGAAGGGACATCTGAGGGATGAATGTCATACATAGAGAAACACTCTGTATTGCAGTGAATGTCGTACTTATGGACATGAACAGTGTGCAGATCGTTAGGGTCGGAATGTTTTTCCGACAGGACATTCTGCTCCCCAAGGAAGTCAGCCACCCGTACCTCAGGTGAATGGTCAAGGTGGTATCCAGAACCAAGGCGGGGGTGCTCCAGGATTGAGATGCGATTGGTGCCATAGAGGGGGACACGTCGAGGGGGATTGTCGTGTTAAACGCGATACACAAGTTTTTCAAGGAAATAATGGTAATGGGAATTTTGCAAACAGGCCTGCTAAATATTGCATTTGGTGCAGAAAGGGCGGACATGTTATTATGAATTGTTATGCCAAACGCAAATATGATGCATGGTACAATAATAGAACTCCGCAGGGAAACTACCAGGGGCCCAGTCAAGGCCACTAAACTGGGGACCCTTAGCAAATAGTTTAGTAAGGCCAGTAGTTGTAGAAGTTCCAAATAGCACACTACAACAAAATAAAACAGCGAATATTATTAACGCAGAAAATGTAGAACAAAAAGTAAAAATACATATTAATGAAGATAGAAATATTCCAACAAAAACATATAATGAACTAAATAATAATAATACACAACTAGACACGAATAATGAACAGAATATAGGAATTAAGGAAATTAAAAATAAACAAATTATAAAAAAAAAAACAAATAAAGTAAAGAAAGTAAAACCAATTGAATCGGAAGTTAAAAATATTAAAATCACGAATAATAAAATCAAAAGTAAATCAAATAGAATGGAAGTCGTAATTAACTGCCCTGAAAAATCTGGGAATTGTAGATCAAACGTCTCGCAAGACTGTGGATACATTCCGCACATGGGCGAGTATAATTTGTAATGAAGTAATTTCAATATTTCTTTATATTATTAGAGTTATGTGCGTTTTATCGTCAGAAATGTATAATAAATCACGATTTGTAAAATTAAATTGTCTTCAATTGCTAATAATTTTAAAAGTAAATTTATGTCGAGAAAAATAAAATTAACTTCACAATTAGGCATGCATCGTAAAATATTCAACCGGCATGGAGAGTGTTTCAAGATATCCGATACGAGTGATGTGTTCATTGAAGTACGTTGCGAGGCAGCAAAAAATGGAAAACTTACTCTGTTAGTGGATTCTGGAGCTAAGGCCAGCCTGATTAAAGAAAATAGGATGGCACATTTGCCGAATTTTAATAAAAATATTCAGAAAGATCTGAGTGGTGCTTATGGTGGATGTGTTATAACCTTAGGCTCCACTAAGATTCAGCACACAAACATAGAAAACCTGAGTTTAATGCTACACGTTGTGTCACTTGAACAAGGGGTACCAGCAGATGGAATAGTCGGGCGTGATAATCTCTGGAACAGATCTATAATAAATGCGTTAAATAAAACAATTACATTTTTTGATGAAGACAAAAATCACCTTGTTAAATTTCCATTAAAATCATTGCAAGACATAGAAAATATTAATTTTAATCAACAAATCAGGGTACAGTCCAGAACAGCCATGGTTGTATCACTGCCGTTAAGAACAAGAATTCCTATAGTTTTGTTGCACAAACAGGAAATTCAGCCAGGAGTATATTTGGGAGAGAGTTTAACAAACGTTTGAAGAAATAGAGTATATGTATCAATTTTAAATGCCACCGATAAGGAGGTAACCATTGATAGCAATTTCAGGCCACAATTATCAAATTTTAACAAATATAAAGAAGCAACAAAGACGAGTTCTACAATAAATACAATAAACTCGGTTAATATAAAAAAATAGAATTGGTAGATTATTAGGGAATATAAAAATCGATGAATCATTAAATAAAGAAGAAGTTGCATTTTTGCAAAATATTTGCTTGTCATATCATGACTTTTTTCATTTGGAAGGGGATGAATTAACATTCACTCTGATATTAAAACATGAAATACACACACAATGGAATCAGCCACCAATAAATCAGAAACAGTATAAACTTCCTCATATGCATAGAAATGAGATTAATAGACAAGTATCAAAGATGTTAGACGATGGAATTATTTCACCAAGCATGTCGCCTTGGAATTCCCCATTATTATTGGTACCTAAAAAGGGCGATAAAGATGGCAATAAGAAATAGAGACTGGTTATAGATTTCCGAAAATTAAATGACGTCACCATCAAACAGGTATTTCCTATACCACGAATAGATGAGATTTTAGACCAGTTAGGTCATAGTCGGTATTTTTCAACACTAGATTTAGCCAGTGGTTACCATCAGGTTCTAGTTGAAGATAGTGACAAAGAAAAAACTGCTTTCAGTACAGGTCTTGGTCATTTCGAATTTAACAGAATGCCATTCGGTTTAACTGGGGCACCTGCCACTTTTCAAAAGATAATGAACCACATACTAACAGGTTTACAGGGTATTGACTGTTTCGTTTATTTAGATGACATAGTAGTTTATGGAAATAATTTAGCAGAACACGAGCATAGGCTATGCAAAGTTTTACAAAAGCTGAGAGAACATAATTTGAAATTAAATACAGAGAAATGTCAGTTTTTGCGACGCGAGGTTATATATTTAGGACATAAGTGTTCTGAGTTAGGTTCCATACCAGACCCAGCAAAAGTAGAGTGTGTAAAAAATATTCCAGTTCCGAAAAATAGGAAGGAAGTTCAAGCATTTTTAGGCTTAATTAATTATTACAGAAAATTTATAGGAGGTATGGCGAAACTCTCATTACCAATAAACTGTTTGCTTAAAAAGGACGCTAAGTTCATATGGAATGATAATTGTCAGAATTCGTTTTTAAAACTTAAAGAGGCAATTATGTCACCACCCATACTAGCGTATCCGGATTTTAACGAACCCTTTTTGCTCACGACAGACGCCAGTTACGAAGCAATTGGCGCGGTTCTTTCGCAAGGTGAAGTTGGAAGCGACCGTCCGATCGGGTTTCCCAGTAGGTCTTTTAACGATGCGGAAACACTCTACTCTACTATAGAGAAAGAATTTTTGGCAATTGTATGGGCAACAAAAAATTTTAGGGCATATCTTTTGGGAAGACCATATAAAATTTATACAGATCATCAGCCCCTAAAGGGTATAGCAAACTTAAAAGATCAGACATCACGTCTTGCGCGTTTCCGACACAAATTATCGAAACCGGGAAAAAGTAATTTAAACGCTGATGCGCTTAGCCGCATACCGAATAATACTGAAAAAGTAGTTGTAAACCATGAAAAGAGACAAGGAAGACGATAAGAAACAGTCAGAATGCGATCCTGACGATTTGATAACAAAGGAAAATGACAATATAATAATTCTAACTGAATCTCGGGACATAGAGATGGTAATTAAAGATTTTTACGATTCACCGTTAGGTGGTCACGTTAGGTGGCGTAAAAACATTTTTAAGAATTCGACAACAGTACCGATGGAAGGGTATGCAGAAGCAAATAAAGGATTATGTGAAAAATTGTTCTAAATGCCAGATAAACAAGAGTTTAAGGCCCTTTGACAAAGTGTACATGGACCTGGTGGGTAGTCTGCCTGAAACCATTTCAGGGAATAAATACATTTTAACGTTTCAGGACAAATTTTCTAAATTTATGTGCTGTGTGGCTATACCCGATGCGGAAGCCAACACCGCAGCAAAAGCATTCTTCAACGAAATAGTCACACGCCACAATATACCCAAAGTATTGGTAACAGACAATGGATCGAACTTCGTCTCCAAACTATTTTCGGATACATGTAAATTGTTAGAAATTAATAAATTACATATAACACCCTACCATCCAAAGGCTAATGGGTCATTGGAACGAAGTCATCGTCCACTAGCTGAATATTTAAGTAGTTTTGCTAACAGAGGATGGGTCAAACTGGGACCATTGGTTAAATTCTGCAATGCATGTTCATAATAACACGGTGAATACGTCGACGGGTCAAACACCATTCCGTACGTTGTACGGGCTTGACTTCGACATGCCTACGAATTTAAAGAGTAAATGTTCACCTTTATATTACGCAGAAGACTACAATAAGGTATTAAAGTACCAAATACAGCGATCACACGAGATCGTCAGGCAAAATCAATGTAGGGCCAAGGAGGTGTCGAAATAACAATACGACAAGAACCTCAACCCTATACAATTCAAACCACACGACATGGTTTTAATGAAAAACCAAACTAGGAAGAATAAGTTCTCTCCAATTTGGAAGGGACCCTACGTGGTCGCAGAGGGCCTGTGACCACGACGATATTGATCAAAAACAAAGATAAGAAAATTCACAATAATTTGTTAAAGACATATCACAAATAGTGTATGCCGTAAAACTTAAAATATTATAATATTACCCTAAAATAGAACCCATGAAAGTTAAAATATATTAGCTATGCGTTGACAATTATACTCTTAGATTGCAACATTATGTTAGACAAAATAAATCTAACCATATGATAAAAAGTAATCATAAAATTGTCGAATTCAATACAGATAATGCAAAACCAACAATTGCATTACTGACCTATATTAATAGCGCAAGCTATCAAACCTTGAAAGGGTCATACCCCCAAGTGTTTCATGCTGAAGCACATATGCAATTTGTACGAACGTATGTATATCATACATTAAGCAAGAGTTAATAGCTGACATATAAATGCAGATCTTGCAGTTTTTTTTTGATACCATAAACAATGCAAATAAATATAATTCAATTTTACCGTCATGCCAGTTGGAAGTTTCATATAATGTGACTTATATTTATAAGTACACAAAAATAATATAATAAAATATTAAACATGTTTAGAAAATAAATCGCAATTCTAATTATATTTTTTTACATGCAGAGAAATCATAGGTACTTTTGTATATTAATATAATTCAATTTGAATAAGTTTGAATATAACAAATAAATTTTAAATGAATTTGAAGAACTTACTTATAATAATTTTAATTTCTTAAAAAAGAAGAAAAATACCAGTTAGTATTAAAATTAAAAAAAGAGAGATATATAAATATTTAGTACAGTTAAAATAAAAAAAAAACTAATAAAAAAAAGCTTTTTAAAAATCAAGCTTTTATAAAAATCTGTACTAAAAATTAAAAATAAATTTGATAAAAATATAAAATATGTTTATAGTAGGCATGTATATTTATAATGAATACATATTAATATATGAAATTAATTGAATTAATCTTATTCAAATTATATTATTATGATATACGTTTATAAGAAATAAATTTTAAAATTTACTAAGAGGTTTCCAAATACAAAAATAGATAGAAAAATAGAAAGGTAGATCTGCATGGAAGTATCTATGAGTTTTGTAGGCAGTGCTGATATCGGAAGCCCAATAATATTTTTTTGGCATGTGTTATGTTTTTACCTCAGGATAATCTGGTAAAACTTAACTTTTAATTAGAAATATTTATTTATGTACTTAATTAAATTCATGGAATTCGGCTAAATGATGTAGATTAACGTTATATCGTCGGTGATACTGCAAAACCGTCTATCTACATTTTCGAATACCTCTTACAAAAAGAATTTTACAGAAGAAACAAAACTATTTTCAATCTCAATTTTGCACTTAATTCATACAAATTAAGTATGCCTAATTTCTAATTTATCCGATCAACATATCATTAAAAACCCGATTATAACACAAAATTAGGCGTAATTCTCACATGCAGTTAGACGGTTTTGCAGTATCACCGACGATATATCTCCTTGCCATAAAGGGTTGTAATTTCACAGAGGTTTGTGGCACCTGTCAAATAAGCAAACCTTTTAAAATGCTGCAACTCTCGACTTATAAAAGTAGTACACAGTTTGGAAAATTGAAGTAAAATCTCATATTTTATATTATAATCGTCATGTAGAATCTGGGTGTAACAGGACAACGGTGATATATCCTATACAATCTTGCCTTATGCTGTGAAGGGTTATAGTGTGCTGAACGGTTGCGAGATTTAAAGTATAAAGAGTTGTAGGTTTGTGATGTATAAGATATATATATATACATTTATATATATATATATATATATATATATATATATATATATATATATATATTTATATATATATATATATATATATATATATATATATATATATATATATATATATATATATATATATATATATATATATATATATATATATATATATATATATATATATATATATATATATATTTATATATATATATATATATATATATATATATATATAAATATGATCATAATTGTGTTCCTGTGATAGTTAAAATTCAAATTTAAGCTACATATTTACAAATGTAATATGCTGGTAATTTTAAATATTTTCGCCGCACGCTTTTATTTTTGTATTTGGAAACCTCTTAGTAAATTTTAAAATTTATTTCTTATAAACGTATATCTTAATAATATAATTTGAATAAGATTTAATTTAATTAATTTCATATATTAATATGTATTCATTATAAATATACATGCCTACTATAAACATATTTTATATTTTTATCAAATTTATTTTTAATTTTTTAGTACAGATTTTTATATAAGCTTGATTTTTAGAAGGTTTTTTTTTATTAGTTTTTTATTTTTACTTTTTTAGTCGTTATATGGTCATTAGAATTATTATTTTGCATAGATCGGTTCAGCGGTTACCGACTTATAATGTTTGCCCTTAACACCTTCTGTCGATGTAATTTGAATTACTTTCTAGTCTTTGAAAATTTTCACAACGATTTCCTGTACCAAGCATTGTCGAGATCAGTTAAGTGATAACCGAGATATAAAATTTTGATCTTAACACCCTCTATCGATATAATTTATAACTACACTCTAGAGTATGTTAAATTTGGTGCCCGCAAGAGTAATTGTACCAAGTTTTTCATATATCGGTTCAGCAGTTACCGCGATATGTTTTGTCCTTACCGCCCTCTATCGATATAATTTCGAACTATACACTAGCATATCTTCGTTGTAGAACGAAAAGTCACCAAATACATTTTCAAAATGCCAAATATTCATTTACAAAAATCTTTATATACATTTCTGTTAACTCTTAATCGATGATATCAATTTGTTTAACCAAATGATAAGAAAATGTAAATCGATATTTAAAAATGCATCAATTACTTTTTATAGTATTAATCAACAAACTATAAATTTAAATTATTCATAAAAATGTAGTTTGTGACTTTTCGTCCTACAACGACAATATGTTAAATTGGAGTCCCGTAGGAGTCACTTAATGAAGTTTTGTATAGATCGGTTCAATGGTTACCGAGATATAAAATCGTGCCCTTAACGGCCCCTCTTGATGAAATTTAAAACTACTTTCTGAACTGCATTAATTTGCGTACTCGAAAGAATTACTGCACCAAGTTTTACAGAGATCTGTTCAGTGGTTACTGCGATATAAAATTTCGTACTTAACGTCCTCTAGCGATGGAAAATCAAAGCTCTAAGTAAATAAATATAACATATAAATAAATATGACATATTTCAGTCTTCAATACTACACAGACGTAAAATTCTTCTCCATAGAACGCTTTCCCGTAGAATTCTTCCCAGTAGAAGTTTTAATGTGGTGAGTTTTAATGTGGTGAGTTTCGGTGTGGTAAGTTTAGGTGTGGTGAATTTTGTTGTGGTGAGTTTTAGTGTGGTGAGTTTCAGTGTGGTGAGTTTTAGTGTGGTCAGTTTGAGTGTGGTGAGTTTTAGTGTGGTGAATTTTTATGTTGTACATTTTATTGTGGTGTATTTTAGTGTAGTGAATTTCAGTGTGGTGAGTTATAGTGTGGTGAGTTTTAGTGTGGTGAGTTATAATATGGGGAGTTTTATTGTGGTGAATTTTAGTGTGGTGAGTTATAGTGTAGTGAGTTTTAGTGTAATGAATTTTAGTGTGATGAATTTTAGTGTGGTGAATTTTATTGTGGTGAGTTTTAGTGTGGTGAGTTTTACTGTGGTGAGTTCGTTTTTCATTATCTTTCCTTTTTTTGTTTTTCCTTTAGTTTGGTTTTTAGTTTTATGTTATTGATTTTATTTTTGTATTTTTGCTTTTGTTTTGTGCTTTACTTTTGTTTTTTTTACTTTACGAGAAAATTCGAAGTTCTAAGTTTGCCAAATTTTTACCCGTTGCCAATACTATACATGTTTTAATTTTCAATTTTCTGGTGAAGAACGTACTTTAGATGGTCCATTAATAGCAAATGCGCCCCCTAGCGGACAAAATTCAAAGTTCTGAGTTTGCCATATTTTTCCCCGTGTCTAAAACTATACATATTCTAAATTTCAACATTCTAGGTAAAGAACGGATCTCACACGGTCTAAAAATATTTATATATTTTTATATGTGCCACATCGAATACTATATGTGTTCCAAGTTTCAACTCGATCGGAAATAAAGAAGTATGTTAAATTTGATATTTTCGTGCCCGACATACTAACAAACGAACAAACGTACAAACAAGTGAAGTTAAATAAAAGCTTGTAATAACAAGGGCAAACGTACAAACAAGTGAAGTTAAATAAAAAAAGCTTGTAACAAGGAACGATAAAAAAAATATATTAGTAAAATAAATAAAATGGAGAAAATATATATATAGGTATTAAATATTATTTTTTAAAAGAATATTTAAATTATAAAGAAAAAAAAAGTGAAAAAAAAATATAATAAGAAGAGATGAAAAAAAAGAAAAATATGAAAAAAAAAAATAATAAACAAAAAAAAAAAATTGGGGAATTAAAATTTAAAAAAAAGAGGGATTCAAATTTTTATTAAAAAGAAAAAAAAGAGAAGAAAATAAAAATGAAGACAAAAAATAATAATAATATTAACTATTAAATTTTTAAAGAAAAAAAAAGAGTTAAAAAAATATGTATAGGAAAAAAAGGAGATAATTTTAATTAAAGAGAAAAAAAGAAGAAAAAAATATATAGAGAAAAAAAAGAGGAAAAAATAAATAAATAAATAAATAAATAAATAAATAAATAAATAAATAAATAAATAAATAAATAAATAAATAAATAACAGTATTAACTAAATATTTAAAAAAAAATAAGAGGTATTAAAATAATAAAAAAAAATAATACTATTAATTAAAAAAAAAAATATATATATATATGAAAAAAATAAGGGGTATTAAAAATAAAAAAAAAATATATATATTTTAATTTTTATCTAACATTTTTTTTTTTAAAAGTGATATACAAATTTGTATTCAAAATTAAATAAATTAAAAAAAAAACTAAATTTAATCAGATTAAAAAAATATATATATAATACCTATATTAAATATTAATTTTTTTTTTTAAAAAAGAATTATTAAATTTTAAAGAAAAAAAAGTGAAAAAAAATATAATAAGGAGAGATGAAAAAAAGAAGAAAAATATGAAAAGAAAAAATAATAAACAAGAAAAAAAAAATTGGGGAATTAAAATTAAAAAAAAGAGGGATACAAATTATTAAGAAGAAAAAAAAGAGAAGAAAAAAAAGAAAACAAAAAAAAATAATATTCACAATTCAATTTTTAAAGAATAAAAAAGAAATAAAAATATATATATATAAAAAAAAGGAACTAAAGTTAAAAAAAGGAGAAACATTTTAATTAAAGAGAAAAAAAAGAAAAAAAAGAAGGAGGTATGAAAATTAATGATAAGAAAAAAAAGGAAGAAAATAAGAAAAGAAAAAAAAGAAGAAGAAAATAAGAAGAGAAGAAAAAAAATGTAGAAAAAAAATAAGAGTAAAAAAATATATATAAATAACAGATATTAACTATTAATTTAAAAAAAAAAGAAAAAATATATGGAAAAAAAATAAGGGGAATTAAAATTTAAAAAAAATTAATTAATTTATTTTAATTTTTATCTAACATTTTATTTTGTTTTGGGAATTTAAATTTGTATTGGAAATTAAATAAATTTTTAAACAAAATTAACACAGTTAAAGAAAAAAAATATGTATATATAATAAATTCAACAATGCTTGAAAAAATTTTAAATAACATATATTTATATGCAGTGTGCAATATATTCTATGTACATATATATTTAAAAAAAAAATTATATGAAATAATTTTTTTTGTTCATTTTTGCGCATTGAAGGGGGATTGAATCCGCCGCATTGAGTCCCTCCGCATATAAGACGACGATCTTAGCCATTGGGCTAAATACATAATTACACTAAAATTACACTTCAAATAATGTGCACACTATATTTCAAGTAATTTAGATATTTTGAAATCAATCATTTAGCACACGCCATGTTACATGAACAATTATATATTATACGAAAATTATATTAAGATTACATAAATTAGTACCACACCAGTAGTGTGACACCACATATTTGGAATAGTTTGAATACAAAATTAAAATTGTAAAATATTCATGTAAATTTAAAATATCCGAGTGCACAAAAATTGTTATTTAAAGTGACCAACAGCGCTGGATACTCAGAATAAGCATAGATAATCGTTGGGGTCTTGGGACTTTAATGGGGACATGTGGAAGGAGCTCTGGGTGTTATCAACAAGAAGAAGAAGTGAAGCAGATGTCCAGCAGATTCAAATAAAGAAAAGGAAATCGAAGAAATGAAGCAGAGTGGCAGCATATTTGAAGACGTAGAAGGATGCACTAGGAGCAAACTTGTTGTTATACCAAGCACAAGTAGATTGCAGTGATTGAATTTTAATCATAAAACTACAACTGCAAAAACAAGATGCAGAAAACAATATTCAACATTGATCTTGAAAATGTATATAAAAAGTCAAATTATTATGTCTTCCATCGCACATAGAGAAGAAGCGATGCAGTAACGATTTTCTGATATCAAGAATTCAGAAATCTATAATATTCTAAATAAAACGACATGAGCACCAAGATGTTCCACAAAAAAGTAGTGAAGAAGATGCCCAGCGGTTTTCTGATATCAACAATTCAGAAATCTATAGACTACATAAAGTGACATGAGCACCAAGATGTTTTCAAAATGTTTGACAAGATCGCACAAAAGAACACTCATCTCGAACGAATCGTCAACCAAGTCAACGGGACCAAAGCTCTCTTGAACGACTAAGAGTCCAGCGTATCAACATGACGACGTCTACTGGAGATAACACCATTAGCAAATTTCACAAGAAACATCGAAGCCCAACAGATCCAACACACTACATACAACGAAACATTGAAGATGAACAAGGCAAATCCGACCCAACACACAGAAGAGCAAGAGGAGAAATCTGGTCCAAAAGTAGGGCATACAAAAGTCACTCATGTAATTATTTACACCTCTCTAACCCAAATATAAAATAAATATATTCATTTTAAAATACCAACAAACACACACGCACACTCAATACACATGCAAAACACGTATAAGTAAAATAATTTGAACAAGTTTATCTATATACACATATATATATATATCTATATATATATATATATATATATATATATATATATATATATATATATATATATATATATAATAATTATCATCCAATTACAAGTATTAAATCGGATAGATTATCGTTATAAGTATGAACAAATATTACACAAGTATAAAACGAAAGATATTAAAAAAAAATATATATACAAAACACAAAAATAAAATATATATAAAAAAAGAATAATAACAATATATAAAAAAAGAAGAAAAAAAAAAAAAAAAAATATATATATATATATATATATATATATATATAAAAAAATGAAGATTTCTATCTAAAAAAAAATATATATTATCATTATTATTATTGAAACCCATTTAATTATTCAAACATATTTTTATAAATAACTTAAGATAAAATAACATATTATATTTATTATCACCATATTAAAATAAACATATTATCATTATTAATCTTAATATTAACTCTAAGAAAACATCTTTTCTATATATTCAACAATATATTTAAGACATTTTTTAAAAAATTATCATTAATCCTAATATTAATAATAATTTTTTTTCCATAAGGGGGGAGGAATGTTGTGAATTAGCGCATACATTTTTCTTTACTTTATGGTTCTTCACTATTCATTCAGTTTTGGATGTTTCTGTACATATGTTGAGCACATCATGTTTTTATATCATGTTGTACTCATGTTGTACAGCAACATGTTCATAGCATTATCCCAACGCTTCAAGTTGGCAACAATAATAATAATTTGGCAAGCGCTAAAGCTATGCTTAGACCACACCTCTTTCAGGTTAGCTTGCACAGTTAACAGAAGCTGGCAATAAATTGGCAAAGCGCTAAAGCTTTACTTAGACCACACTTCCTTCAAGAGACTTGCAATACAATTTTCGATTGCATAATTTTGGGTCTATGTTAAAATAAGCAAAGCAGCGATTGCCAACAATTCTGATATTTCGCAATTGGTGTCAGCCAAAAACTGCAAGTCGGACTTTCTTCAAAAGTCACGTACACCAAAATTGAGTGAAAGTGAAAACTCACTAGAACATAGTAAGAATAGAATTTAAGAAAAGTTTGCAACGAAGGTATTGTTAATAGCTTTCGTTGCAATTTAAAAGATTGTAGTTTAACCAACCTCAAGTGGAGGTTCTAAAATAGTAAAAGTGTCTTTTCAATAGTAAATTTAATAAAAGTGTCTTTTAAACTCTAAAAATAAAAAAGTGTCTTTTGATTAATTAAATTGTAGAATAAATAAATGTAAAATAAATCAACTCTAACTTTACAACTCTAACTTTACAACACGTCGTTGCACCAGACATCGAACGACGCAACACAGACTTGCATAAGGCATGGTTTCCATATTATCTTTCGCTAATACTTGGCATCACTATAATATGGTGGGATAATGAAAGGTAGAGAAAGTTGAAACATTTAAACTTTTGCTATCACTCGGTATCACAACAAAATAGTGATGACGAGTGATAGCGAAAGATAACATGGAAACCATACATATAGCAGAAAAATACTTTTTTTATATTTTGCGCAATTGTCAGAGATGTCACTTTTTAAATTTGAAAAAATGATTGTATAAATTAGTAAAATCGAGTAGCATCAGCGCATTAATGGGGGACGAACGTGTCGCGTCGTCCTCTTATTAAAATTCGTATTTTATTGTCCGTCGAGTCTGTTTTGGTCTTTGTCGTGTCGTGCAAAGTTATGATCTAAGTGTCGTCCAGATCTAAGTGTCCTCCAGCGTCCTAAATAAATAACTAGAATTAAATAAAACATGCAATAAAAACAATAGAAATAATAACCAATAATAATTAAACATAACAAAAACAACAACAACACAAAACTAGTTTCGCTGCATTGCCAGCCCCCAGCACTTCTGCCGCCGTCGTTATTTGCAATTGCCAACGCAACGGGCTTTTCTATGCCCTCTGCTGCATTGCACATTTGTTTTTCGTTTTCTGTCCATTCCCCATCCTACTCCACGCTAACTGCGTGCATAGCTGAGACTGCAAGAGTGCGTAACGAAGACAGTGGTGAAGGTCTAACACTCACCACGCGCCTCTACGATTAAAGCCCCGAAGAGGACTGTATGGCTTTACGAAAAAGCAAATTGGGTTGCGTTAAATGATTTTTTTCGCAACTTTAATTGGAAATTGTGTTTCGCTGATAGAGACATAAATGCCGCGGATTTAATGGTACAAAATATTATTTTATTAGGTATGCGGTCCTTCATACCTTCTAAACAGATAAGCATTAAACCCAAGGACCATTCTTGGTTTAATGAGACTTGCAGGATTGCAGTCAGGTCGAAAGAGGAAGCCTTTCAGAATTGGCGTTCTAACAAGAATGCCGACACAGAAAGACTTCGCATACAGGCTAGGAATCGCTGTAATGCCGTGATCTCGCGCGAAAAGTTTCTTCACGAACAAAATGCGCGCAAAAAGATCCTACTCTACCACAAAGGAAGTAAAAATTTCTGGTCATTCGTAAAAAGGCTGAAGAACCAGACGACATCGTCTACTCCAACTCTTGTTATGAATGGCCAGACCATCACTGACCCGGTTGATAAAGCTAATCTCTTGGCAGAATTATTTGCAAATAATTCAACGCTTCCAGATAGTAATCAACCACTGCCCGTCGTCGATTTTGATCCTCTGCAATGCCGGATATTCATTTTCGAACTCGGGCAGTTAAAAAGGTTTTAGCAAACCTCAACATTAACAAAGCCTCTGGGCCAGATGGCATATCTGCCCATGTGTTGAAGAAGTGCGCGTCAACGCTGGCTTGTCCGTTGCGTAACCTTTTTAACATCTCCTACACGACAGGAGTTTTTCCATCTTATTGGAAGGTTGCCAATGTCCAGCCAGTTCCGAAAAAGGGCGAGGCTACGAACCCTGCCAATTACCGACCCATTGCAATATGCTCTGCACTCTCCAAGGTAATGGAGAGCGTAATAAACTTCCACCTTGTGAACTATCTTGAATTGCTCAGTGACCGCCAATATGGTTTCCGTAGGACCAGATCCACAGGTGACTTGATGGCGTTCCTCTCCGAAAAGTGGAATAATTGTCTTCACCTTTTCGGGGAGAACAAGGCTGTTGCTCTCGATATTTCCAAGGCTTTTGATCGAGTGTGGCATAAAGCCCTCGTTTCAAGCCTCTGGTTTCCGTAGGACCAGATCCACAGGTGACTTGATGGCGGTCCTCTCCGAAAAGTGGAATAATTGTGTTCACCTTTTCGGGGAGAGCAAGGCTGTTGCTCTCGATATTTCCAAGGCTTTTGATCGAGTGTGGCATAAAGCCCTCGTTTCAAAACTAAATGCATTTGCTGTCGGGAATTCTCGATGGGTATCGAGTTTTCTCCAGGGTCGTTCAAAACGAGTTGCGATGGATGGTGTTTTTTCAGAACAACATTTCATCAATTCTGGAGTTCCGCAGGGTTCCGTCCTATCCCCGTCCCTATTTCTAGTAATTATCAATGCCCTTCTGTCATTGACCCAGAACCCAATTCATTCCTTTGCAGATGACAGTTACATTTGCCATTCATACTCGTTCAACAAGCGTCCAAACTCTTTGGAGATTGAGAGTAAAAGACGCACTATGAATGACACACTCAATAATGACCTTAAATCAATCTCCGAGTGGGGTGTTGCAAATAGAGTAGATTTTAATGCAAGCAAGACCCAATGTTGTCTGTTATCTCACAAAAGAATGGATGGATTCACCCCTCCAGCTAAATTGATAGAAAACATCCTAAGTTCTTGGACATTTGCAGCAAAACTTATGAAGTATTTTGACTACTAAAAAAAAAAGGAAAATGGCGTACTTTTTCCTTACTCTCGATTTATTCTCAACAATTAACAAAATCCAATGGTGTAAAAAAGTGTCAACTCAAATATTACATTTTAATGGTATGGTATGGTTAATGGTAATAATGGTAAAAATGAAAATAATATTTCCTGGGATTGTTTACTTTTATGATAGCATCGCCGGTCGGACTTGGTTCTTCTGCAAAGAAGTCTCAAGTCGTTGTACAATTTTACCTTCAAAGGATTTATAAAGACGATGGCGATGTATAACCAGGATACTGTTTTAATTCTAAAATATATAAAAATACATTTGATTTCCTTTATTTCAATTAATAAAAATTACTCTGCGAATTCTAATGGAGTACCTTTTCCAAATATTCATCAACTATCTTCCTATTTGTAAGATGTTTAATTCATGGTTGCTATAGATAATCGTAAATTTAAAAGATATTTGCCAGAAATATTTATCGTATTTGTCGGATGTTTGAGAGATGGTTGTCTCAAAGACGATCTAAATAATTTGTAAATAACTTGATATTTAGGGCTGTGATGTGTCTGATAATCAACTCTGTTTTGTTAGTGTATGGTCCTTCCTAGTGTGTTTGTAGATTAGGGAAGAAGCCTTTCATCCTTTGTGGGTTATAGAGAAAAACAAGTTCTCCTTCCGTAAATCCGACTGAATTTGTACGCAAGTCGTACCTGGCCTTCATGTTATCACTCGCAAATTGTGTACGCTGCCTTACAAATTGATGTGCTTCGTTCATTTCTTCACTTTTTCTGAAACATAATTGTGTACAGGAATTCCAGCTGAAGAACTCGAACGAAACTTTAAATCCGCAGGTAATCTTAAGTCTGTTCCAAAAACAATTTTTGCAGGGGAAGCAACTGTGGTGTCATGAACCGCCGTTCGATAAGCCATGAGAAACAGTGGTATGTGTGTCTCCCAATCTTTTTGTTTTTATCAACCACTTTTCTGAGATACCCTTCCAAACAGTGTGGCCAGATAGTTTTGGAAAAACGCGCCGATTTCCAAAATTTTGGAGCCCAAAAAGCGCACAATATAAAAATTTGTAATGAAATTTATTTTAAAAATAAATTTGTTCAGTAAAATACAAAAATTATATAAATAAATTATATTAATTATTAGAAGAAAAATAAATAGCACAAGCTTTATATACAGAGCAAGTATTTTATAAAATGACAAATCACATTTAATTGGATGTATTTAATTGTATTGTATGTAACTAAAGAAAAAAAAAATATAAAGATAAAGATTAATAAAGATTAAAAAAAATAGAATAACATTCAAATTAAATACAGTTTAATTATATTTACAGGAGAATAAATTCATTATAATTTAAAACTTCTTCGAAGCTAACTTCATCTGCTTCTTCATTAAGATTTTTTTAAATGAATGCTCGCATAAAGCATTTAATTCGAATTATTGAAGAAAGCATCTCCAATAACATTCTGTTTCTTATTTTGCATTTGGTTAAATTCATAACGGAAAATACTCGTTTTACAAATGCATTTGAAGGAGACAATGAAAGTAAAATAAAAGCAAGCTTACATATATTAGGTAACATTTTGTCACTTGTTGCATTTTTCAAATTGTTTAATTCTTTCCAAAATTCCTCGCTATTCCTAGGAATATTGTTTTTAAAAAATTCTATCAAAGGAATTCTAAGTAAAGAATCATATTCTATTTCTACCGCTCGTCTCTCCGAATTCGTCAGATATTGAAGATCTATAATGACTTAGACCACGCGATTACAAGAAAACGTCATGCTGAATAGTACATTCATCGACCTAACTAATGGATTTGCATAGGAATTCAGCGACACATGTGAATGTAAATATATAAATAGGGCGTTACAAAAAAGAAATTTAATCAAATTTAAAATAAGATCATTATAAAAATATCGAAACGCTTAATTTAAAAAAAAGAGCACAAAAAAGCAACTCGAGTCAAATAAAATCGCCCAATCGGTGCTTTATCGCCCAATTTGATCACACTGATTCCAAAGTCCAATTGAACACCATGCTATCAGATTGCAACATACACAAAACACGAACAACGCCATTGTTCGTGTTTTGTGTATGTTGAGGACTTGCATACTTCTTTAAATACAGCAGATTCGAAATTTCTTCCTTGATCTGAATGTAATTCCAACGGTACACCAAAACGGCTTACCCAGTTGTTAACTAATGCATCCGCAACTGTTTATGACTTCTTGATTCGGTATGGGATACACTTCAGGCCACATGCTGAAGTAGTCGATGACGACAAGCACATTCTTATTACCCGCATCACTGATTGGAAACGGCCCGGCGACATCCATTGCAATAAGCTCGAATGGTGCTCCAACGCCGTACTGATGCATCCTGCCGCGACTTCTGAATGTTGGTCCTTTTGCTGGTACACATTGCGGACAACTGCGAATCCAATCGGCGACCGACTCTTGGCATCCAACCCAATTAAAATGTTTGTTTACTTTTTCGACCGTTTTATTTATACCTAAATGACCTCCACTAGATCCATCATGGTATTCTGCTAATATCTCTTTTACTTTTGACTTGGGAACTAGCGGAGGTGCCATCTTCACTTTCACATACACGATATGGGCAACCATCTTGTAGCTTTAAGCATTAGTTATTGGGCTGTCGGTAGCTATCTCTTCCCATGATGGTTTTCTTTGCTGTTCCTTGAACATCATGATTTTTGTGAGATCGGGATCACTTTTTTGACCAATTTTAATTTGTTCCGGAGTCCATTTTTCATCGGGTAAAACATTCAGCAAACGAATGTCAATTATGTTTTCTTTTCCTTATGCATTCAAGTTTACACGGTTGTCGTGACAGAGCAATTGCATTTCCATGATGTCCTCCTAGCTCTGTAATCGCTCTATCCAACGCGCTATTTGGCCTTCTGGGTCTTTGAACTGAAGTAACCATCTCAGTGCGGCGTGATCGGTTCTCAAGTGAAACTGTTGTCCGTACAGATATTTGTGGAAAATTTTCACACTTTTATTTACGGCAAGAAGCTCCCGCCTGGTGACACAGTAATTTCGCTCGGGCTTGGACCAGATTTACTGTAGTATGCGATCACTTTTTCTTGGTCATTGATCACTTGAGAGAGAACTCCGCCTATTCCGTATCCACTTGCATCCGTATCATGTATAAATTTCTCACCTGGAATTAGATACGCAAGAATTGGTTCCGAGCACAGTAGATCATTTAATTTGAAAAACGCCCTTTTTTGATTCTCGCCTCATTGAAATGAGCGGTTCTTTCTTGTCAACTCGTGTAGACTGCTAGCAACAATGGCAAATCCTGCAACAAATCGCCTGTAGTATGTACAGAGCCCCAAGAAACTTCGTAGGTCATGTAGGTTTTGCGGTCTGGCCCACTCCTTTACTGCAACTATTTTATCTTCATCGGTATGCACTCTTTCCGTGGTAACTCGATAACCCAGATACTTGACTTCTTTCTTGAAAAGTGAGCATTTCGTTGGGCTAAGTTGTAGACCTGTATTTTCCAATCGAAGGAATACTTCCTCTAAATTTCTAAGATGCTCGTCAAAGTCCTTGCCCATGACAATTAGTTCATCAAGGTATACCAGGCAAGTTTTCCAGTGTAGACCTCTCAATACGTGCTCCATTAACCACTCGAATGTTGCTGGGACATTACATAACCCAAACTGCATTACCAGAAATTGTCATAGTTCATCGGCAATACTGAAGGCGGTTTTCTCTCGATCGTTCTTATCGATTTCTACCGCTTTGCAAGTCCAACGTGGAAAACCACTTAGCATTAGATAGTGTATCCAAGGTCACATCGATTCTGGGCAATGGATAACTATCATTCTTGGTGACATCATTAAGTTTTCGGTAATCAACGCAGAACCGAGTACTACCGTCCTTCTTTTTCACCAATATTACTGATGAACTCCATGGACTCTCAAATGTTTGCAACACGCTATTTGTGTGCATTTCTTCAATCAAATATGATACTTCGTCTCTTTTCACAAGTGGTACCCTTCTTGGTTCTTGACGAATTGGGTTGGAATCACGATGTTTTCGATGTTTTACAATGGCAGTTCTGTCATCCTTTTGGCCCTTTTCAGCAAATATACATTGTTATTTATCAATTAGCTTTTGCACTTGACTCTTTTTTTGATATCCAAATCCTTCGTCCACTCATTTATAAACCTGTGAGTAGATTGTTTCTTTATTTGCGGTGTGACATAGTCCTTCGATTGATTTGATTCACAATTTATAATCGCTGATGCCTCTTGACACTGGCCTATCACTGTTCCTTTTATGAATAATTTTGACGAGTTTTCCAAACTGATAACTCTACAATTCTGTCTTTCTCCGCCTCAACAAGTGTTCTTCCTACTACTATGTTACTTTTATACAGCTCTTCGTTTGCTTCAATAACCCCCAACTTGCTTATCCCACAATCGCCCTTTAATTTCGCCTAAACAATTGCTTCTGAATTAGGTGGTATTTTTCTATTTTTATGAGCGATAACTTGTTTAATTTTTAGGCTCTGGTCACAATCAATGATTAGTTGGATCACTGTGTTAGCATAACTAAAAATTGTTCGTGTTAAATCTAGTGTGAAATCGTTCCTTTTCATGAAGTCCATGCTAAATATTATTTCGTCTACTATTTCCTCCACTATAAAATCATGCTTAACTGTCGTAGTATCAATCGTGATTTTCTTGGTAATCTTTCCTCTGATAGGGGCGGCTCTACTTCGACCTTAACCCGGTTACTTCTTATTATTGAGTGTGAAGCTCCCGTGTCCAATGTTACCATATATGCTGTACAATCAATGAGTCCTTCGCTAGTTATGCTATTTGACTTTCGAGCAATTTGTGAAATGAAAATTCTTTATTTCCTGGATTTCTTTGTCTATATCATTTTCTAATCTTTTATCATCAACATCATTCATATGCGCTTCAAGTTAATTTACTTTGCCATGGAGTGTATTAGAAACTTCCAGAAGCTGCTTAGAATGTTCCTGATTGATGTCGGTTGGAAATTTCTAGAAGTTTCTGTTCCATTTTGTTGAAATTTTCTTGAAGTTCAGCGTTAATTTGATTTGAATTTTCTAGATTCTGTTGTTGTATGGCTCCGAGCAACTGGATCATATCAAAACTTTGGGATTGTACTTTTTGCTCAGTATCCAAATTTTTCGACGATGGTGCTACGGCTTCTACTTCAAACTCATGTTCCACGAGATCATTGCCTTGGACATCCAATTCCTCCATTAGATGCTTCTGTAGCTCTACTTTCGTACCAGTAGTTGAAAGATCACGTTTCGCCAGCTCCTTCTTTAGCTGGTCGACTTTCAGTTGTTCCAATTTAACCATTTTGTATCACAATCCCACTTCTGACACCAATGTTACGAAAATTCAGTCTACGGAAAACTGTTCTACGAGTTCGTATCACTGGATTGTGTACAAAATAAAAACACACTTATATTTGGTTTTAACTAGTATTAATTAACTTAGTATTAAAACCTAGTATTAAAACCTTCTACTTTTCGTTTCGTCAATGACTCATGCTATTGTCATCTCATCTGTACTCATGTGTTTCAATGAGCTGATCTTCCATCTCTTTCTCGCACATTGTATAGGGCGCTGAATGAACGGAAGATCCGTCATATTTTTTGTTTTGCCATAGCCATGTCTTTGAAATATGGTAGGTGTAGACACTGTTTTACTCTGTATTTGAAAATGTTTACATAATAACATTACGAAAAAGGGCAGTGAAAATTAGAATCAAAAATGTATTGACGCTAAAAACAGTATTTTTTTTTGATTCCAATATAAACCCTTACAAAAAATATAATATAACAACGCACGTCCAAATCTAATAGCTTACCGAAATATATTAGTGTTTGGACTTCTGTGAATCTTTAAAAACAATATACCGACCGCCCCCGCAAACCTTGAATAGGCTTCAGAATGGTATGGCATCGGTTTTCTGCAGCTGTCTTACGCTCGGGCTTGACTCTACGGCATTGGTTGGATGACATAGAACGGGACAATTATATATATATATATATATATATATATATATATATATATATATATATATATATATATATATATGACCGGGAAAGATATCGAGATAATATTTTTTATATATACCACATTGATTGTGTTTAGAAATAAGTTAGTGAGAATGCAGGATATCACTAGGTTTAATTGAAATACAATTATTAACTTAACATAATATTCTTCAAATTGAAATTTTGGACGTGATATTTTACGAAATGTGGAACTTTGGTATTTTTATAATTTTTAATACACTATGGCTATAAATCTGAGTAAATAATTACTTTGTATTATTCGAGTGTGTTGAGTTAATATAAACTCTAAACACTTAAAATCAAATAAATAAATTAATAATTTTATTATAAATAAATTTACGGTTTAATTGTAGTGAACTGCCACAGTTAGCATTTCACTACAATTAAACCGTAAACATTAGTAAACCGGAAGCTACTTTTTCTTCAGTAAGTGTATTTTGTAAAGGACTAAATACAATTTTAAGGATTTGAGAGGATGCAAGGATATTTTAGATATGTTCCAATATGTATTTTCATATATTTACCGGACCTATTTTGTGACACCTCACTCGGAAAAACATGAGTCATAAAACAATATTTTAAATATTTAACACGAACAGTTTATCGAATTAATGTATTAAATCCGACTCGGATAAATTCGAAAATATTTAAAATCAGTCGGAAATTTTCGTATAATAAAAACATATAGAAATTGTCATGTATTTTTATATAGTATAAAATTGTCAATATATAAAGTCCGAGTCGGTTATATTGGAAAAATATCAAAATTTTTTAAATAGAAAATTAAAAAATCCGATTCGGTCAAATTCAAAAATAATTGGATGCATTAGGAATTTTACAAAAAACAGTTTGTAAATGTTTAATAACCTATACACAGAAAAATCCACTTTTGGCATGAGGTTAATTGAACCAACGTTTCAGTGTTGCAACCGAAATAAATTTGTTGTAACCTCATGTCATTAAAATGAACGTAACTATATTACAAATATGAATAAAATAATATATTTATTTAATACAAATTGCTCTTTAGCTAGTGAAATATAATATAAATAAAAAATATGTGACCAATGGAAATAGTTTTTTTTATTTATTGGTTATGAGGAAATAAAAAATAAATGCATACAGATACATGTATCTTTTCATAGTTTTTTTTTTCAGAGAGCAGGAATTAGTAGATATACTTCAAAATTGAGTGTGCGACAATTTTTTTCATTTATAATACATATAGAATAAATAAGTTTTATATCATTAATAACTATGTTATAATAAAATATCAATAGGAGGTTTAGAAAACCTCATGCTTACCGACTAGGAGGTTGCGACAACCTCATAATCACCAATTTGGAGGATGTCGCAACCTCATGATCACTGATTTGGAGGTTACCACAACCTCATGCTCACCGATTAGGAGGTTGTCACAACCTCATGATCACCGATTTGGAGGTTGCCACAACCTCATTCTCACCGACTAGGAGGGTGACACAACCGAATTAAGAGGTTATTGTAAATACTTTATCAGTTGTTGCCGCAACCGAATGATTCGGTAGGGCAATTTAGTTGGTTGCCGCAACAATTCAGTTCTCTGTGTGTATATTTATTCTTAGATAGCCATATAATTACAAAATAAATATGAACCGATTCGAACATATTGGAAAAATCTAACTAATTTTTTTATTTTTATTTTTAAAAATTATCAAATGAAAATATTTGGAAGCAGTCGGAAAATTAACAAAAGCAGTTAAAAACTTTTGAAAACTGACATATATTAGAAAAATGGTAGAAATATTTGGAATAATAAGAAAATTTACCTTAAAATAGCATTATGGGAAAAGTTCCCTAAGAAAATGTTCCAAACACTACATTACCGGCAAAATTTAGTTAATCAGCAATTTAGTCAAACTCACACACACCCTTAATCTCTTAAAAATAATATTTTTACTTATTTTATTAAAAGTTTGGTAGGAGATGTATTATGTTAGGTGTTATTTCATAATTATTTGGATGTTATTTCTATTTTTTTCAATTTTTTTTTTGGATTTTTCATTATTTTGTAATATATTTTGTAAATCTTTCATAAGGGTTTTTTGTTTGGAAATATTGAGGCTCAATTAAAAATACGAGTGGAAATTTTTCGAAAAAAAAACAAAAATAATAATGAATTAATACTGTTCAGAAAATTTATTATTAAAACAAATAATGTCCAATGAATTTTTTCCAAAAAATTTGACTGCGGCACTTCTATTATTGATAGTTTTATATTGATTGATTGATTGATTGATTGATTGAAGGAGGAGGGGAAAAACCCCTAGGCCATAAAGTAGTCCCGTTGTGCCCCTCAGATCATGTGTCGCCTGTAATGTGTTGTAGCTGTTATGCTAGTCAGTGTAGTTTAGAAATTCCGTGGATTTGACAAAGTTTCTTAGTTCTTTCCAGTCTTAGCTTCGCAGTTGTTTCAATGATGAAATAAGCAGAGCTCCAAAGTGGATGAATCTTAGTCTGTCAAATGCCTGGCAGTGACACAAGTAGTGTTCAAGCGTCTTTGTCTCTTCCTCACAGGCCTTGCAGAAGTAAAAGTCGACTCTTCCCAATTTGAAACGATGACTTAGCTCATTATGGCCCGTGAGGAAGCCCGAATTGTTTTAACTCCTTTTTATTAAGTGTTACAATTTAGTTTGTTTTGGATTTTTGCATGGGCCAAGCCACTAAATGGCTATGGGGCATTCAGTGGCTTGGCCCATGCTTGATTTTTCCCATGATGTTTTGTGTAGTCGATAAGCATGAGCTTATCTCGTTTTTTAGAAATTGAAAAGGTCTGCCGGTTATGACTGAGATTGCATCCATTTCTGATCCAATTCTCGCCAATTCGTCGGCTGTTTCGTTCCCCTCAATGCTACTGTGTCCTGGGACCCAGATTACATCCACAGTGTTAACAAGCAAGGGCCTCTTTACATTGTAGAATCATTCTGGATTTCACCTTGTCGGTGGATAAAGCTCTAATGGTAGCTTGGTTATCTGAGAAAATTTTAATACACTTGTCTTCACAGTGAGTGCTTGTGGCAAATGTCTCCACTTTACTATTTTCTACTTTGTAAAAAAAAAAAAAAATAAATTTGAAATTTTAAAAAATTGTCAAATGAAATTTTTTAAAATGGGGATGGAGAAAATAAAACTTGAATAGAGGAGACGTATTTTTACTTTCTGCTGATTTTAAAAATTGTTTTTTTTTTGAAAATTTACGGCGAACGAAGATATTAGATTGTGCATCTAACTAAACAGTGTGCGGTTAATTAACAGCGCTGGTAGTTCGTTGGAAGTGCAGTGCGTTGAAGGTACAGTGCGTGGAAGTGCAGTGCGTTGAAGGTGCAGTGTGTCGAAAGTGCAAATTCTTCAAAATCATGCATTTGCACTAACGCATCTAAAATCCAGCATTTTTCCGTGTACATCTTGTTGCGTTCACGAATTCTATGACGTCATCAAATTGTTGCAAATAATATCATAGCAGAAGTTGGAAGTTCTCATTTTTAATATTTCGCATTGCACGTATACCGCCACTAAATAATTTTCATTATTGACCACGAGCACATGAAGTCACCAAATATTAATCCATATTTCTACAATCTTTTAGAACAAAATGAAATTTTCGCATTGGCAAGTCACATCAAGTCATTGAGCGTCAACGGACATAAATGGACGATGCTTTTTTAATTTTATAGATGCGGACATCCTTAAATGGATCAAAATAAGTAAGTTTTCTCTCTGTTTCTAAATTATGTTTTATTGTGTAAAATAAAATAACATAAGAATGGATAAATAAATTTTAGTCATTACAATAAAATGATATTTAAATAACAGTGTGAATTGACACCATTTTTTTTTCTTTGCTAATTTTTCGTTAAATTAAATTTTTCTTAATCATAAACTTCAATTTTGCTTAACTTAATCGTAAATTTTAATTTTCTTAATCAATCTTTTACTTTATTATATTAATAATTATTTAACTTAATTATGTAAATATTTAAATTTATATTTAATTCACTAAATTTGTTCATTGTTCAATTTGTCATTAATGTTTAGTTTATTATTTGAATAATTATGAATTTTTCATGTATTAAATGAAAATTGAAACGCAATTATAAATGAGTGACTAAATTTATTATTAGAGGAGGAGGGAACTAAACAAAAGGAAGACAGGTTAGCACAGATATTTTTAATTGTAATTCACAGTAGGGGTTATTGCATATATGGTCAAGCAATAACCATGGTCAGACTTGTCTGAATGGGGTGGGCTAGGACCAGGGGTATCTAATAACATCAAGATACCTCATGACAGAATGACAGTATGAAAGTTTTGTTTGGTTTTTGTGTAGTTAATGTTTATGAAAATGAATTGAAAAACAGAAAAATTTGCTTATGAACCTGTTCAAGAATCCATCCTTAGCCGGGACTAAATTGAACTTGCAGGCTCGTAACATGCTTTGTATAAATTTAGTCCCCTCTGTTATAGCCCCTACTTCCGACTGAAAGACGGTGTTGTGGTCATGCAGACGAAGGCTTTCTTTAGCAGAAAAGGCTTCACAGAAGAAGACTCCTCCAGTGTGAGCGTTTAGTTTCGATCCGTCAGTAAAGAGACAGATTTCAGTTTTTTGGAGGTTTATATTTAATTCCCTAGGTGATCACCATTCGGCCGAGATGTCCAAGGCTTCTTGGCCTCGTCTAGAAGGAAGAAGAGGATGTGTCCCCGAGGCAAGGATAGCGATGTCGTCTGCGTAGCAGACAGCATGTAAACCAGCCTCGGTTAGTCTTCTTAGGAGTCGATTTAGACGATTTAGAGTAGCGGTGAGAGAATGCCACCCTGTGGGGTACCTCGAAACACCCTTCCCCTTAGAGTAATATTGCCCTGCTGACAAGTGATGGATCTGTTGCACAACATTTGATGTACGTAAAATAGCTGGCTCTACATCAAAGGATGCAACGGATGAGATCAGTATTTCAGTGTGAACGTTATTAAAAGCACCCTCAACATCTATGAAGGATGCTAGGTGAGTCCTTTTAGGTGCATAGACCTTTCAAATTTGTTAACCACCTCATGTAAGGCGGTTTCAACGGATCGTCCCTTTATGTATGCATGTTGCTTAAATTTAAGCTGCTCATAAGGGATTTTTTCCTTAACCATGGTGTCGCATATGCGTTCCATTGTTTTCAGTAAGAAGGACATTAGACTTATGCCTTGGGGGTTGAGTAGGTTTCTTTACCCGGCTTAGGTATGAAAACTACTTTTGATTCTTGCCATGTGGGGGTTATAGCTCTGATTAAGGCATGCATCATAAAGTCTGGATAGTCGGACGTCCAGGAGATCCACTGACCGTTGTAGTAGGGCTGGGAAAACTCCATCTTGTCCTGGGGCTTTATATGGCTGGAAGCTACGAATTTCCTTCCCCACCACATTGGTGGTGATGGCTAGGAGAAGAATTGAGTAGTTTCTCATTGCCTCATGTCATCTGAGTTAACGAAACAATTGGGGAAGCCCTAACCCCCTACCTGTCTATCAGGAGTTCTGGTTGGGAGTGGGTTTTCGAAAGGATTTCTTAATTCTTCTTAATGGAATGTCCCCGAGCATTACAGTCGGAGCTTCCCCATGTTGTATGGTCAGAATTTGCATCTGACCAATTTTTAATTTCTTACCTTTTTAGGCAGCAAACATTGTAATCCTCAGCAGTTCGGATGGTGGAAGTTCCGGGTAGTCATGAGGGAGATATACTGAAGCCAGCATGAGGCCACCGCTCCCGTCAAAGATTGTGGTGGTGTCTGAGGAAGACAGTTCTGTGAAGAAAGAAAAGTTCAAATCCTTTTTACAGATAATGCAGGTCCTAGGGCGGCCTGCATTGAGTGTATAAAATATTTGGTATCGCGAGTCACCCCAACCAGCAACCCTGTGATTTACAGTCCAGAGTTCCTGGATCAGTGCGATGTGCGTTTTACCTTCTTCCATTCTCTCCATAAGCGCAGCCGTCGCCAGTCCACTCCTATGGCGGTTGATCTGCGTAAGCAGTATCATTGGGCGAGTAGCTCATCCTCCTGAGAGGGTGTAAGGGTTTCATCAGATAATTCCGATAGGCCCTCATCCTCCCCTTCCCCTCCGCTCGTCCCTTCTTCTTTGGTCGGGTTGACCTGAAGCTCCTTACTGCCCGCGTCCTCGACCTTCTCCTTACTATCCTCCTCGACCGGACTGGGAAGATTGGCCTTGGATTGCTATTTCCCGGATTGGGACCCAGCTCCGACAGGTTTTCCGCCCAGCTTAATGATCACAGATGACGTAAGGAAGGAGGCACGACCCCCCGACTTTTCCATGGTAGTGATGGTTGTGGGCATTGGCCCACAACGATAAGGTTTCCATCGGTCATCTCATTCCTGTGGAAAACCTCCCAAAGTTCCACTCTCAACCCGCGGTTCTTCCTCGCCAGAATCCTAAGGATATCACACGTGGGTCGCTTCGCCCCGTTTACTCTGACGAAGAAGGTTGTCTTACGCAGAACGGGTACGTCGCTCATAGGCACAAGCCGTAGCTTAGCGTGTGCCCATGGCTTAGGCAACCTTTCCACCAGATAGCGCAGGGTGCCGAAATAGTCCAAAGACACCACGGTGATCCTATAGATTCCGCGGACAAATCTGCAGTATTCCAGATAAATTTCGGGGGTGCTGTCAGAAGACTCGATAATCGAGTTCGCAAGTCCGTCATTCCACATTTCCTCCAGCAGCCCCCTTTTATCCTCAGCAATCTTTCGACAGGACTGACTTTCATCGATGATGGCAAACTTGCGTTTGTCATCAATGAACCAAGGGAAGCGGCTGGCTTCAACTGACGGTCTCTGTTGTCAGCGGTTTGTTGACTGTCCGGGGAGGGGGTCCCAGTGATGTAAAGGCAGCTTTTTGGCGTTGTTTAGCTTTTAATCGCACCAGAGAGTCGCCTTTTTCCATCCGGGTTCCTCTCTCCATGACCTATTAAACCAAGTGTAGCGGCTGGCTTCAACTGAGGGTCCCTGTTGTTAGCGGTTTGTTGACTGTCCGGGGATGGAGTCTCTCTACCTGCGGAATTATCATCGCAGGCCACCACTGGCGCCTTACAGCCGAGCTGAGTAGGGCGCCTGTCCTGCTGGGAGGGCATACGCCTGGATGCATGGCGACAGCTGCAGACGCTGTGGCAGGTATCCCTATCCCTGGGTCCGTAGACCCGGTATGTTTATCCGTGGACGACTTCATGAATTCGTTTTAACGACCCCGTAAGTCGAAGTGTTTCCATACCCTTCGGTTGTATGTGCTTAACGACCCTTCGGTCGGACAAAAAGGCCGCCCTATAGGGATCAGACCCCTATTAGTATTTAGAGACCCTACGGTCGGAAGAGGAGGCCGCCCCACAGGGAACAGACGCCTACCTGCCTGATACAAGATACTGGTGCATGGTAGGAAGTTAGGGATGTAACCGTCTTAGTCTGGCCACTCGTCCAAGGACCTGTCCCGGCTACCTGCCAGTATGCACCTTGAAGTCAATATGTCAAACACAAGCCCTCTTCCTCGCTTTTGAAAGGAGCTTCGACAAAGTACGGGTACTTCGAGGGGGCCTATAACTATAATTATCATGCTATAACTATTACAATATAAGAATAAACTAAACATAAAAAATAACTTAATCTTACAAATAATTTAAAAAAAAATTGGAGCGATTTTTTTGAAAAAAATAAAATGCCTGCGGCGCTTCTAACAGTGTAATATAAAATACAAAAAAAAAATAATCCTTTAATGTATGTAAAGGATTTTAAGTTTTAAAAATTAATTTTACACTCCCATAATCCAAAAAATTAAGTTAAAAAAAGTTTATTTTTAAAGGGTATCACGAAGGGATGTCAATCCTGGACTATTTTTCAATCCCGAAATTTCGGGACTAAAAAATTTGAATCCCAGGATCCCGGGATTTAAAAAATAATAACAAAGACATAAAATAATCATATTTATGTTTGAATAATAAACAACTAAAATGCTTAAGGATCAAACAAAACTCATATATTCAAATGCATCTGTTTTGAGGTGGGGTACCAAATATACATGGTATCAAAAATACAAAATCCTCGATATACAATCATTCTTTTAAATACTTTTTATTGAAAAATTATTTTTTAGTACAAATATAAGAAAATTTTAATTTTGAATGAACAATCAAATTTTTATTGGGATATTGGTTTTTAGTGGAAAACAATATTTTATAAAAAATTAAAATTAAAAAAAAAATTAGTTAATAGTGGAAATATTTTTATTTAAAGTTATATGTGTTTTTTAATTAATAACAATTTAGGAACGTGGATTTATTTATGTAAACTCAATCGTTTGAATGGATTTTATACTGTTAGTTTAATCGAATTCATATTTTGTAAAAAGATTTAATCTCGATCAAATGGATTTTACATGATTGAAATTTGTAGTACGCACAATATGATTATAATGAAGGCGAGAATTGGTTAGTTTAGACCAAAATAAAAAAATTTTAGGGTGTGAAATTATATTTATTTATGTATTTTGTTATTAATAAAGGTTACATTCATAGACAACGGTTCCAGTTTTATCGCTATTCGAAACTCGGATTTAATTCGCCAGCATATTTGATAGTAAATCTTTCGACTGTCTTGAAAATAAAATTAGTTTAAAATGAGACCGTCATGATATTATAATTATTTACTATTTTTAATTACTTTCTGTATTTCGAATCGAAAGATTATAATAATTAGTAGTCGAAAGTGTCGTAATTTTTAACAATTTTGAATTTTTTAAAAGTCAAAAAGCATGTCATGTATGATTATTGACGCCAGTGTTTTAATATTACAGTCCATTAAATGTTAGATTTAGTTTTTCACGAAATGTGTATAAAAACATTGAAAGACTTTTGAATAAACTATTAAAAATTGATCTACTAGTTTTTTTGTAATCCCGAAAATCCCGGGATATAAGAATGATCCCGGGATCAGTTTTTCGGGACTGATTTGACGCAAATCCCGGGATCCCGGGACTGACATCCCTAGTATCAAGTGACGTTGAGGTCACTTTTTTATATTTTTGTAACTGTTAGTCTTACTTTTTATAAGACATGTCAATCTTTTTCCCCGCCCACTTTTATATAATCCAAAATCCGGTTGTATATTTTGTGATTACAGTTTTGATTTATGTATACATAGGGAAAAAATTATGTTTTGGAGCAAACATATATTAAACGTTATGTACATGAATTTACAAGATTACAAAAAAATCCTTACCATAAATCTGGAAATAAATACAAAAATAATTTATAAAATTTGGAATTAAAAATGAAATCCTGTTACTTACTTACTTATTTGGCCATTACAACCCATGATGGGTTTCGGCCGCAGCAATTACCTCTCGCCAGTCTCTTCTGATTTGCGCGCGCTGGCGCCAGTTTTGCACTCCAAGTGTTGTCAGGTGGTCTCGCACTTGGTCGCTCCACCGGAGATTCGGACGTCCTCTCCTACGTTGACCACCACTGGGTACAGAATTGAACACCTTTTTTGCTGGATCGCTTTCATCCATACGCCAAGCCATGTCCAAGCCAGCGTATGCGCTGAATCTAATGCATCTGACTATGTCAATGTCGGCGTAGAGCTCATATTGCTCGTCGTTCCATCTAATTCTGAACTCGTTTTCATCGCATATGGGGCCATAGATTTTTCCGAATAATCTTTCTCTCAAACGCTTCTAAACTCGCTAATCGGTATGGTACTGAGTCCATGCCTCAGTGCCATAGAGGAGAACTGGCATACTGAGCGACTTATAGAGCGTAATTTTTGTTCGTCAAGAGAGGGTCTGCTCTTCATTTGACTACTGAGCCCAAAGTAACACCTGTTGGCAAGAGTTATTCTTCGGCTGTTGAGAGTCAGCATTATGACAGTCACTCATATCGTGGCAATTCATTAAATTTTTCTAGTGGGTATTTGCTGTTGCTAAATATTAAAATAATATTAAATGTATTCTTATTGTTGTTAAAAGACAAAGTGAATGACAATTTACATAGTCAGCAATTGTAACTATAAACCAAATTCGCAGCAGCGTCAAGTTGCTAGCTTGAAGAAAATAAGCACGTGGTGCAATTTGTTTGTAAACAAAGATGACTTCAATTCAATGACTTTGCGATGGCCTAAATTCAATGTCATCGCGAGTTGCTGATTAAGCAAGAGTTGCTTTCAGCGTTAAAAACTCGAGTTGAGGATCGAACTTGAGTTCTTTACGGAACTTGTGATTGGTTAAAATTATGCTTCTGGGCAAAAGCAGCAAAATACACTGTGATTGGCCAAAATTATGTTTCTAGGCTGAAGCAGCAAAAGACAGTGGAAAAGAAGCATTGAAACTTAGATTAAGTATTATTATATAAGCTATAGTTATTTAGTTTTTAAGTGAGTTGTTATTAGATTAAGAAGTTAGTTCATTGAACAGAAAAGTTGAACAGAACAGAAAATAAAACAGAACAGAAAATAAAAGTTATAAAAAAGGATAAACTGGAAATGAAGTAAGTGTTGTTATATATTAACATTGGCGCAGCCAGTTTTAGAACCAAAAACAACCGCTCTAGATGGAAGATAAAAAAAATGTTTAATATGTTTTTAAAATAAATAGTCAATAATTTAAAAAAAATCTAATTTTGGTAATTTAAATAATTTTGTTGGAAATGAAATCTTAACTGGTATTTTTAATGGAAGCCCTACAATGAAAATTAAAGAAAACACAACATGAAATAACAAAATTAAATGGATAAATTGGACGAAATAAAATATATCGTATTGTAGTGAGTTTTGAGGAAAATAATGAAAACATGGTGTAAACAAATAATAATTTTTAAAATAAATAAGGTAAATCTGTCGAGAAAAATCTGAAGTTAAATAGAAATTCACTAGTGATACCAGTAATATTGAGAAAGTTAAATTCCTAGATTTTAAAATGAGTATCCAACATATTACAAAGACCGTGGACCATTTGGTTCCGATGTTCTCAGGCACTGATTCCAATGATCTGCCCTCTGAAGTATATAGATTCATACAAGGATGTGATTTAGCGGTAAAGGTTACGAAGGAAACTGAGTTACAAGAATTTATATCATGTGTTAAGTTAAGAATGTATGGAGACGCATTTGAACTAGTTAACGGAATTCAATTTAGCAGATTAGATGAATTATATACTCTAATAAAGCGAACATATCTTAAAACCATAACATTAGACTCAGTGATAAATGATATAATTCATGCCTATCAAAGATCCACGGAAGAAATTAGACCTTTTGCAAGATAAAAAAAAATATAACGGCACAGGGGACGAGGCAATGTTAATGGATCTGGACAAATCCATACAAAAGACTTTTAAATTAGGTCTTAAAGACAGCCCACTGAAAATACACATGCTAAATAATAAGTCAAACTCACTCGATTCACTGATAGAGGAAGCAGTAGAAACGTTGGAGATAATACAAAGTGGACGTGTAATAGAAACAACACAGAATGCCCCAGAGGTGCACTATAAGTGGGCTTCACAAATAAAATGCGAAAAAATTGCTATAGGAAATAATAGTGGATCATTTGGGCAAGAAATCCTCGCAAACGAAAGGGATAAAGTTGTTCCAACATGTTCATTTTGCGGGAATGACGGACATACGAAAGACGAATGGGAATATCATAATGAAAATAGAAATAATAATTATAATAACAATAACAATAATAATAATAATAATTATCGGAATAATAATCGTAATTATAATAATAACAATGAAAATAATTACAACAACAATAACAACAATAATAATGGAAATAGAAATAGTAATTATCGGAATAATATTCTTACTAATAATAATAATGGGAATAGTAGTTATAATAATCATAATAATAATAATAATAATCAGAATTTAAATAAATGCAAATGGTGTGCAAGTATTGGTGATATGATAGAAAACTGTTTTGCGAAGAGAGATTTTGAGTCTACCCATAACCAGGGAAACTGTTAGGGGCCCAGAATAGGCCAATAATATGGGAACCCAAGACAAATTGCGAAATCAGGCCAAAGAAGATAGGGATTGTGAATCAGACGCCGTGCGCGGCAGTGGATACGTTCGCTATCAATGGTAGGAAATTGGTAATTTTATTTCACTAATTGTATTAACGTTAAACGTTTTCGGCATAATAGCATTCATAACAAAAAATAATTTTTATGATTGCATCATAAATAGGATATGTATAGAAAAAAAAAAAAAAAAATAAAAGATCTGATTACTTCAGGAATTGATAGTATAAATAACCAGTTGGGAAGGTTAGATCACATGGGAAATTTTAAAGTAAGTGTAATTATGATAGTTAGGATTATCAAAATTATAGTAGGTCTAAGCCGACTATAAATACCCTACACATATGTGTGGTTACCATTCAAAGTGATATATAGGTCACCAGGGTATACGAATCCTGAAAATAACTACAAACATTCAATCGCTGAAGAATTTCCATTCATTTGATACCCATATTTACAAATGGGTAGGTGTACTGAATTTAGATTTTTTTTTTGTGAACCACAAGTCTTTTCGCCGGAAAACATTAATATCATGTATTTGAGCATGATATCAATATATATTTGACCAAAAAAGTTTACCTAAGCACGCATACATAAAAATTGATCTTTATATGTACATTTTATATGAGGTATTTGAACATAAGTGGTCGGATAATAGGTCACAGTGGACCGATCTCTCCAATTTTTTCGCACATCTAGCTCTTCAATTTTAAAAGTAGTAGGGATTTCAACAGACAGACAGACGGACAGATAGACGGACAGACAGACGGACATCGTTAATACGACTCAGGAGGTCATGCTGATCATGATCATGATCAGTTTGGCGTACCAAACTGAATATACCCTTTCACTCTTAGTGTAGGGTATAAAAATATTAGTAAATATATTGAAAATATTAAGGAATTAAAATTAAGTTTATATACAAAATCAAAGAAAAATCGCATTATTTAGAGTAGACATGGGGAATACAAACAGATATCAAAATTAAATGATGTTTTCATAGAAATTCCTTATAAGGAAGCGAAAAATGGGATACTAATATTACTCGTAGATTCTGGTGCAGACTCTAGCTTGGTAAAGTGGAGTGCATTAGATAATAAACTAGAGAGAAATTTTAAAGACACAAAAGATCTGAGCGGAGCTCTTGGGGGAAATGTGACCACCGCAGGATCAATTGAAATTCAACATATGGAACATAGAAGGCTCAGTCTGGCGTTACATACAATAATGCAGGATTAGGAAGTTCCGGCAGACGGTATACTTGGACGAGATAACCTATGGAACCACGCAATCATCAATGCAGTGGAAAAGGAATTAACCTTTATAGACAGAAACAAAAATAAACTTGTAACACTACCACTCAGATCACTAGATGAAATAAACAAAATATTATATAGTGAAGAAATAAAAATAACAGCAAGATCTAAAGGTATCGCCAGATGACCACTACGAACCAAGATTCCCGTAGTAATAATTCAAAAACAAGAAATTTCGCCAGGATTTTATATCGGAGAAACCATATCATATGTGAGAAAAAATAGTGTTTACGTTTCAGTGTTAAACTCAACAGAAAAAGATATAATATTGAATAAGAACCTACAGCTCAAATTTTCAAATTATAATAAATTTATGGAACCAGTGAGTGGCACAATGAATAGCGTACAAAGCATAAACATACGACACAGAATATGCAAACTATTTGACTCATTAAAATTGGATCCAAATGCAAATGTTGAAGAGAAGGCATCCATAGAAAAAATATGTGCGTCATACCATGATGTATTTCTGTTAGAGGGGGATGAGCTATCGTATACACCTATTTTAAAACATGAAATCCCCACAATAGACGGCCAACCTCCGATTAATCGAAAACAATATAAATTACAACATATTCACAGAGAAGAAATCAACAAACAGGTGCAGAAGTTATGAGATGACGATATTATTTCACCAAGCACGTCGCCTTGGAATTCACCACTATTGTTGGAGCCTAAAATGAGTGGCAAGAACGGACAGAAAAAATGGAGACTGGTAATAGATTTCAGAAAATTGAACGACGCAACGATTAAACAAGTATTTCCAATACCTCGTATTGATGAAATTTTGGATCAATTAGGTCACTGTAGGTATTTTTCAACATTAGATCTTGCAAGTGGTTATCACCAAGTGCTAGTGGACGAACGCCACAGAGAAAAAATAGCGTTCAGCACGGGCTTGGGACATTTTGAATTTAATAGGATGCCATTTGGATTGACGGGGGAACCCGCTACGTTTCAAAGAATAATGAACCACATTTTAACAGGATTGCGGGGACTTGATTGTTTCGTATATCTGGACGAATAATTTGAAATTAAATACGGAAAAATGCAATTTTTTAAGGCGTGAAGTAGTAAATTTAGGGCACAAATGCACGGAGTCAGGCGCAATGCCAGATCCCGATAAAATACAATGTGTCAAAAATATTCCGGTACCCAGGACCAAGAAACAGGTACAAGCCTTCTTAGGTTTAGTAAATTATTACAGAAAATTCGTTAAGAATATGGCAAAGTTAACACTACCGATTAATAAACTGTTGCGGAAGGATGCCAGTTTTGAATGGACAGACAAGTGCCAGGATTCATTTATAAAACTTAAGGAAGCAATTATTTCACCTAATGTTCTAGCATAACCAGATTTTTCAAAACCCTTTGTATTGACAACAGATGCAAGTGGAGAAGCTATAGGAGTAGTGCTGTCACAGGGCGAGCCAGGTTCTGATCGACCAATCGCATTTGCAAGTAGAGCTCTGAATGACGCAGAAACAAGGTACTCAACTCAAACGTCAAGGCTAGCCAGGTTCAGGTACAAATTATCGGAATACGAGTTCGAAATAATTTATAAACCTGGCAAAAAGAATTTAAATGCTGACGCATTAAGTAGGATTCCACAATTTGAAACAGAAATTGCGGCAGTTCAAACCCGTTCTAAAACTACACCAAAGGCAATAGATCCACAACCGGACGTCAGTAAACCAGTCTTGGACGGCACAATAACGGATATGGATGGTGAAACAATCTTTAGTAGTATTAACTGATCCTGAAGAAATTAAAACTTCACGACTCGCCGTTAGGGGGTCATCAGGGTCCACTGAAAACATATTTTCGAATAAGAAATCAATACAGGTGGAAGGGTATGCAAAAACAAATTAAAGAGTATGTAAAAAATTGCCCTAAATGTCAAGTTAACAAAAGTTCTAAGCTAACAAAAATGCCAATGGTACACCAACGCTCCCATTTGATAAAGTTTATATGGACTTAGTAGGAATTTTACCCGAGACAGTATCTGGCAATAAATACATTTTAACATTTCAAGACGATTTTTCAAAATATATGTGCTGTGTAGCAATACCAGACGCAGAGGCAAGCACAGTGGCTAAAGCATTTTATGATGAAATTATAACACGCCACAATATTCCAAAAATGCTAGTAACTAACAATGGCTCTAACTTCTTGTCAAAGTTATTTTCTGATAAATGCAAATTATTGGGTATTAAAAAAATGCACATTACACCCTATCACCCACAGGCGAATGGATCATTAGCAATGCATGTCCATAATAATACGATGCATGTGTCAACTGGGTAAACACCTTTCCGAACACTATATGGTTATGATTCTGATATGCCAACTAATTTGAAACGCAAAGTTTCACCACTATATAATCCGATGATTATAACAAAATATTAAAATTTCAAATAAGTACAGCGGGCGCATGAAATAGTGAGACAAAATCAAGAAAAGGTAAAAGAAAATCTAAAACGAGCTACGATAAAGCATTAAACCCCATTGAGAGAATTATAAATGATAACACGAGTTTTTTATACGAAATAAATGCGATAAAATATTTTTGTACGAAATTGAGATATTGAACAAATGGCTAAGTACTGCTGAGCGTAGATCACTTGCATATGAAATTTGAATTATAAAGTGAATTATGAATTTATGGTTGAATTATTAATTTTTAAATAAAAATATAATGAAAAGTAGATTTTGATGAATTGAATTTTGAATAAATGAGGAATTATTAATTTATTTTAATTGCTGACAAGCAAATAAATGACAAGTAGGTTTTTAGAGCTAGAAAATGCTCCAAATGATATATAGGGAAAATATGATTGAATTAAAAGATTAGAAAGAATATTATAAAAATATATAAATACGTTTACTACGAATAAAAAATAGGTTTTTAGAGGCAGAATATGCTCCAAAAGAGATATAAAAAATTATGATTGAATTACTTGATTAGAGAAATATTATAAAAGTATATAAGTATTATTATTACGACGAAATGCATACACTATTTTTTAAGAGCTAGCAAATGCTCCAAGTGTTTTATTGAAATTTATTTTATTAAAGCCGCTAAGTATTACTTCGGGTAAATTACTAGCCTATGCAATAAATTATAAGCTTATGTTGTATAGAAGGAGAAAAAAAGAAAAATGTAGAATTTGAAATTGAGGAAATAAATATATAAAACAAAAATATAGTTGAAAGATATAAATTATTAAATAATATAATTGTATTAAGGATAGAAAGAAATGAGAACGGCAATTACATTTTATGTAAGGATTCGATGTACTCTTCGAAAAGAGTCGACATCCGTAAGACTTTATGCCAATCTTAAGCTATTAATTAAATAGTTTGAAATGTACAGCAGCTAATTGTTTTTAAACATTTCACCAAATACGACGAATACTAGTCTGCAACTTGATCAATTGCATACGTGTACGAATCGTATTAGGTGAACTCGAGCGAAAACTTAAGATGATCACTTAAGTTTCGTTAGATATTGCGATAGAATAAAAAATAAAAATAAAAATTGCATATATGTCGAATGAGCATTTTTTAAAATAAACATCTTCTTACTTGTAGAATATGTTATTCAGATAAAATATATTCTGTTAGAATTATGAATAAATATTTTTTATTCTCTTCTGGAAAAACAATATTATATACGGTATTATATGAATGATAATTTTGATAGAAATATAAAAATGTTATTATATGAATATAATTATGTTTTATAGACACTTAAATATGTGAGTAAATGATGAATACACGAAAATGATTAGATTTAAGTAAAAATAATTATAGCAACGAAATCTCATTGAATATTAAAAAACTAGTGACAGTAATTAGATATAGTTTTATTAGAAAAATAAGTTGGCAATAATATGGCTAATCCTGCTCATTGTGAGTGAACAGTAATCACGAAATTTGTTGTAACTGACTCAAGCGAACTATTGTAGTTAACAGATGACTTCGTGTCAAGGGTACAGGGTTCATGCACAAGAAACGAACGGTTGCGGAAAACCTACGATACGGTAAACATGTGCGTTAAACTACGTAAAACATATGATAGAGCATCAAGTAACGGTGATGGCCAGTAATTACGAGAGGTTGTCCAGAACGTTGCAAGCAACCATTAAAGATATAGAGGGGTTGCGTGTTGGAATGAACGCTACACTAGAGGAACTCACCAGAATTAAAACACAATCACATAAGGAGATGGCATTTCGCTATCATAGTGTTGAAATAAAGATTGTGAACACAAACCTGAAAACGCTCCAGAAACAGCAGACCAGAAAGTTAGCTAAAATGAATCTGAAAATAGCATGTTGCACCCGGACGTTTTGGGCCAAGCGTTGCTGAGCGAATTAACACTGGAACTGAAGGTGATGTACGAATCAGAGTGGTTCTTAAAGAACATATTGAATTTACACATCGAAGCTAAGGCAGTGTCGGTAGCAAGTTAGACGGAGTCAGGAGCAGTCGGGACCCCGAGAAGTATCCTACTCAGGGGCTCCTGAATCTGTGAGATCGATGACGGCTTCACTAACAAATAAGAAGGTGCGAACAGCAGTCCGAAGGAAAGAAGACCAGTATCGCTACCACATATGAAGATCGATTAACCATGCCAATAGTGACAGAGTTATGTTTACAGCAGGGCCCGCCAGTATAACAACGTAGACCGTCCACGATATCTTGGCAGCAACAGCTGTAATACATAGAAAAGGTGATTGCGGAGCAGAAGTATGCGGTTTTGTATGTATTAAGTATCGGTAGTATGTAATGTTTTGTACAGTAGTGTAAGGTATTGGTATGAGATGTTAGTATAAGATTGTTGTAAGTCCAAAAAAAAAAATTTTTGTAAGCGGGGAGGAATGTTGAGAGTCAGCATTATGACAGTCACTCATATCGTGGCAATTCATTGATATTTTCCTAGTGGGTATTTGCTGTTGCTAAATATTAAAATAATATTAAATGTATTTTTATTGTTGTTAAAAGACAAAGTTAATGACAATTTACATAGTCAGCAATTGTAACTATAAACCAAATTCGCAGCAGCGTCAAGTTGCTAGCTTGAAGAAAATAAGCACGTGGTGCAATTTGTTTGTAAACAAAGATGGGGTTTCAGCCTGTTGATGGCTGTGCAGACCTCATCACCGTCGTCAGTAACTGGGGTTGTCAAGCCGTCATCTCTATGTCGTCATCGCCTGCTAGAAGATTAGTGAAGTCCTCTCTCCATAATTTCAGTGTACCCTGGACATCTGTTACTAGATTCCCGTCATCGTCCTGACAGTAAGAGGGTCCGGTCTTTAAACCTCCGGTCAGGCGTATTATCTTCTGAAAGAATTTTCGAGTCACGTTCCTGTCGCAATACATCTCAATATCTTCACACTCGTGTCTTTCTAATTCTCTTTTCTTGCGCCTGAAAAGATGTCTCTCCTCCTTCCTCTTCTCCCTGTATCGCGGCTCGCGTAACTACCGACTCTATATGCAGCGTCTTTCTCTGCAGTGGCTGCGTGACACTCATCGTCAAACCACTTGTTCCGTTGAAATTCAATCACCTTCATTGAGCGGGAGTCGTGTGTCCACTGCGCGCATATATCATCGAGAGGGGGAGTGCCTTGGGCAAGCAGAAGCAGGTCTCTTTGGTTTCATCCTTCTCATTCGTCGGAGCGTGCGCATAAATAAGACTGATGTAGAAATATTTAACCTTGATGCGGATTGTTGCCAGTCGTTCGTTCACGGGTGTGAACCTAGAGACAAAGTGGCGGAGTCCCTTGCCGACTACAAATTCACTACCAAATTCATGCCTCTCCGCATGGCAGCTGTAGTAAATGTTAGAGTATGTCTATTTGGAAAAGCCCTGTCCTATCCATCGCTTTTCCTGGATTGCGGTGATGTCAACCTTGTATCTTTCGAGGACATCAACCAGCTGGATAGTGGCACCTTCCCTATAAAGAGTTCTGACATTCTAGGTGCATATCCGTAAATCATGGCCCTTTATACGTTTGAGTAGGTTGTCATCATGTTTTTGGGTCGGTATCGAGACATTTTATCTGTTTTCGTTGAATCAGCTTTTTATATGGCGGGTCACAAGCCCAACGCACAACCCCCATTTTGGAGAGCCAATATCCCTGCCTCGTTTGTCCCCGACCTGTTGTAAAATTAGAGTTGAGTATTTTAGAGATTCGAGATATTATTTAATTAAAAACACTTTCTAATTTTAAAATTGAAAAGCACTTTTATTACTTTATTACCTCCACTTGAGGTTGATTAAACTACACTCTTTTAAATTGCAAAGAAAGGTATTAACACACACAGAAAAATCATCTTTTGGCATAAGGTTAATTGAACCAACGTTTCAGTGTTGCAACCGAAATACTTTTGTTGTAACCTCATGTCATTAAAATGAACGTACCTTATTATTTTACAACCGAAATGTTAGTCCGCACAACTGCACGTTCGATTGCCGTAACCTCATGATTGCATTTTTCATTCTGCCAATATTTACATTCCTGCATTGTTACGGCGATAGAGTAAGTTGTTGTATCAACAAAATAAATGACAAACGGCAACCTAATGTCTATCAGAAGTTCGGTTGCTAGTTTCTTGCCAATAATTATGGATGGAAAAAAATATGTAACCATGATGAATATGTGCCAATAGAAATAGTTTTTTTTTATTTATTGGTTATGAGGAAATAAAAAAATGCATGCAGATACATATATCTTTCATAGTTTTTTTTTGTTCAGGGAGTAGGAATTAGTATATATATTTCTAAATTGTGTGGGCGACATATTTACGCAATACATATACTTTGTTATAATAAAATTTTAATTGGAGGTTTAATAAACCTCATACTTACCGACTAGGAGGTTGCGACAACCTCATGAAACCAATTTGTAGGTTGTCACAACCTCATGATTACCGATTTGGAGGTTACCACAACCTCATGTTCACCGATTAGGAGGTTGGCACAACCCCATGATCATCGACTTGGAGGTTGTCCCAACCGAATTAGGAGGTTGTTGAAACTACCATATCAGTTGTTGCTATAACCGAATGATTCGGTAGAGAAATTTAGTTGGTTACCGCAACAAATCAGTTTTCTGTGACAATACCTTCGATGCAAGCTTTTCTTAAATTCTATTTTCACTATGTTCTAGTGAGTTTTCACTTTCACTCAATTTTAGTGTACGTGACTTTTGAAGAAAGTCCGATTTGCAGTTTTTGGCTGACACCAATTGCGAAATAGCAGAATTGTTGGCAAACGCTGCTCTGCTTATTTTAACATAGCCCCCTAATCATGCAATGATAAATTATATTGCAAGCCTCTGTTAACTGTGCAAGCTATCTTGAAAGAGGTGTGGTCTAAGCAAAGCTTTAGCGCTTTGCCAAATTATTATCATTGTTGCCAACGTGAAGCGTTGGGACAATGCTATGAACATGTTGCTGTACAACATGAGTACATTATGATATAAACATGATGCGCTCAACATATGTACAACAACATCCAAAATTGTGTGAATAGTGAATATCCATATCCAAAAGAAAAAAATATGTGAGTCTAAATCACAACATTACTCCCCCCTTATGGAAAAAAGTTATTATTAATATTAGGAATAATAATAATTTTTTACTAGATATCTTCGTTTTTTTTTTTTTTTACTTGAATCTGCTGGGCCTCTTCTTCACTACGTCTTCTTGCTGATGCCACCAAGAGATCCTTCCACATGTCCCCAATTAAAGTCTCGAGACTCAAACGATCATCTATGCATATTCTGCGTCAGTATCCAGCGCTGTAGAGTGTTGGCCATTTTAAATAACAGTTTTTGTGCACTCGGATATTGTAAATTTACATGAATCTTTTACAAACAATAATTTTAATTTTGTTTTTAAACTATTTCAAATGTGTGGTGTGGTTCTAACTTATGTAAACTTAATATAATTTTTGTATAATATATAATGGTTCATGTACATTAGTCACAAGAATTAACATGTTGTGTGTTAAAAGATTGACTTCAAAATATTTAAATTACTTGACATTACTTAGTGTGGTACTAGTTTATCTAAACTTAGTGTCATGTAAAGTATAATTGTTTATGTATGCAATAACATTGAAATTAAATGTTGTTTATAAATGTTTAACTTATTTGAAACACAGTTATTTAGTGTAGCACTAGCTTTAGTGTAATTTTAGTGTATTATGTCCTTAGACCAATGGCTAAGATCGTCGTGTTATATGCGGAGGGACGCAATGCGGTGCACTCCAAAACCTTCAATGCGCAAAATTAAAAAAAATAATTTGATATAATAATTTTTTTTATAAATATATATGTACAAAGAATATATTGTACATTGAATATATTGACTATGTGTACGTATATATTATTTTAAATTTTTCCAAGAATTTATTGAATTTAATTTTTTTTTAAATTAATTTTTTTTTTTTTTTTAATTTATGTAATTTCAAATGCAAATTTTTATGTTTCTGTTGAATGTAAGGAAAAACAAAATTAAATTTTTTACCCCTCATTTTCTTATTTCCTTTTTTTTGTTTTAAATTTTAATTCCTTTTTTTTCATATAATTTTTGTATCTCTTTTTTTTTTCTCTCAAATTTTATTTTTTCTCTTTTTTTTATATGTATATATATTTTTTATATTAATCTTCTTATTTCTCTACAATTTTATATATATATATATATATATATATATATATATATATATATATATATATATAATATATATATATATATATATATATATATATATATATATATATATATATATATATATATATATATATATATATGATATTATTAAATTTATTTTTTTTTGTTTTTTTTTAAATACCCCTTTTTTTCACTTTTTTTTATATCTCTTCTCCTTTTTTTCTTCTTTCTTAAAAACTTAATATTAAACATTTATTTTCTGTTTAAAAATTTAATATTGAATACGTATTTTTTTAATCTCTTTAAAAATATAACAAGTAGTACCTTTATTTTTATATATTTATTCCTTTTAATATTTAACCCTATTTTTTTTATGTATGTTAAAAATTTAATATTTAATTCTTAAAACACTTTTTTTTTAATTTTAACTGCAATAAATATTTTAACGTATTATTCCCTTTTTATACCCCACACTAAGAGTGAAAGGGTATATTCAGTTTGGTGCGCCGTTTGTAACACCCTGAAAAAAAAAAGCTCCGGTGCGGAAAAGTATATATATTCTTGATCAGCATGACCTCCTGAGTCGATTTGGCGATGTCTGTCTGTCCTTCTGCCTGTCTGTTGAAATCACGATTACAGAAAAAGTTGAAGAGCTAGTGCAATGAAACTTTAGATTTAGATTACTTGTATATCTAAGCTGTCTGAACAAGAATGATCGGTCTATTGTGACCTGAGAACCGACCACTTATGTATATTTACATCTACAAATCAATTTTACTGTATACGTGCTTAGGTAAACTTTTTTTGGTCAAATATATATTGACATTATGCTCAAATACATGAAAATAATGTTTTCCCACGAAACGACTTGTGGTTCCCAAAAAAAAAAATCGAAATTCGGTACATCTACCCATTTGTAAATATGGGTATCAAATGAAAGAAAATTCTTCAGGGAAGGAAAGTTTGTAGTTATTTTCAGGATTCGTATACCCTGGTGACCTATATACCAATTTGAATGGTAACCACACATATGTGTAGGGTATTTAAAGTCGGCATAGACCGACTATAAATTTGATAATCCTAACTATCATAATAACACCTACTTTAAAATTCCCATGTGATCTAACCTTCCCAACTGGTTTGTGTTCGTGCTATCGGGTCACTGCAATAAATTCAAATGCAACAAAATAGTTAAGTAAGTTAAAAGTTTTCTATAAAAAACCAAAATTTGTACTTATGTGGAATAATATATATGGGGCATTCCACGTCAATTCGCCGAGCTTTGACCCTGACCCCCTTCGATTTGCTTCATATTTTAATATGTTGTTATTATTGGTCAATGAAGTTTGAATTTAATTTTTCAGTTTTGACCGCCTAAGCAAACTTCAAACATATGTTTGAAGTATAAACCGTGTTACAAAAAATGTGCAGTTATTGTCAACTGCCACGCCTAGCTGCCATATAAAATTTATAGTAAACACGCTATAACTCTGAAGACGGAAGGGGTATATTATTGAAATTTTGTGCAACACCATGTAATATAAAAACAAAATGTAGCATTGAAAATTTTTGTGATCGGCCTAAAGTGCTAAATCTTTGGTCTTGTATAAGTTAGAGCCAGTTTTTCAGTGCTAGTTTAGTTTCAATGCTAGTTTTAAACTTCGTTTAAAACGAGAATAGATTTTTTCAGTGAACTTCAACCGTCGTTTAAACTTAGTTTAAACGACCGATGCTAATGGTTTAAACTACGTTTAAACATACAAAGTATTTGGCATGCATTTTTCTCACAACACTTTTCACTATTTTCTTTTTGTGCGTTGTTGCACAAATTATTATTAATTTTTGTATTTTTGCACACTATGCATTAAAAAAAACTCACGTGCACTTTAGTTGCTTGTTTTGTTGCTAAAATTTAAAGATACATTAATTTTATTTTTCTGAAAATTTTTTTTTATTTAATTTTAAAGGACATTTATCAGAAGTTAAAATCGAGAGAATTATTTTTCATTAGCCTGTGGTGCCATATGTATTGACTTAGTCTGTGTTCATTTTCAACTATCACTGAAAACTTGCCCTTAAAATCATGAAATTTTGCTGCTATTCCTCTGTTGTATGTAGTAATATTAATTCAAAGTATGGTCTAGTTTTTAATTTTAAATTCTTTGTTTTTGTTTTATATCTGTTAAAAATTTAATATTTAATACCTGTTTTTTTTAATTTTATTTATTCTACTAATATATTTTTCTGTTCCTTTTTTTTAATTTTAACTGTACTAAATATCTCTCTAACTGATATTTTCTTCTTCTTTAAGAAATTTAAATTATTATAAGTAAGTTCTTCAAATTCATTTAAAATGTATTTTTTATATTTAAACTTATTTAAATTGAATTATATTAATGTACAAAAGTTCCTATGATTTCTCTGCATGTAAATAAATATAATTAGAGTTGCGAGTTATTTTCTAAACATGTTTAATATTTTATTATAGTATTTTTGTTTAATTATATAAGTCATATTATATGATATTTATTTGCATTGTTTATGGTATCAAAAAAAAAACTGCAAGATCTGCATTTAAATGCCAGCTATGAACGCTCGCTGTATGTATGATATACATACGTTCGTACAAATTGCATGAAACACTAAATTATCTGTATTGAATACGACAATTTTATTACTAACTTTGTTTTAACTTTAAATGAATGCAATTGATTGCATGTGACTTTTCCCAATTAAACTTTATCTAATTTTTAAATTATAACTTTTTCTCCTAAAATAAGTATATATATATATATATATATATATATATATATATATATATATATATATATATATACATATATATGTAAATATATACATATATATATATATATATATATATATATATATATATATATATATATATATATATATATATATATATATATATGTATATATATATATATATATATATATATATATATATATATATATATATTGTTACGAAAATTCAGTCTACGGAAAACTGTTCGACGAGTTCGTATCGCTGGATTGTGTACAAAATAAAAACACACTAATAGTTGTTTTTAACTAGTATTATTTCAACTAGTATTAATTAACTTTATTTATTTAAATAAGAACTTAAATAATAATCACTTATATCAACTGCTGAATTTATACAATTTAGCTTAACAATGTTCACTCACGAGACGCACTAGTTCACTATCAAATCACAACTGAAGTTATGTGCCTCAGATGCGTCGGCCTTATATACTGCAGGCATCAGTTCGACACGTTTCGACAAGATTCGACATGTTTCGAGAACCTTCTACTCGTTTCGTGAATGACGCATGCTATTGGCATCTCATTCGCACTCATGTTTTTTAATGTGCTGATCTTCCATCTCTTTCTCGGACATTGCTCAGTACGCTGAATGATCTTCCATCTCTTACTAACACATTGCTTAGTGCGCTGAATTGTCTTGCGTCTCATTTAATATTGTTGAGTGCTTACACTATGGGGAAAATTACATCTTTTCGTAACAATATATTTTATTTTTTATTACTAAATTATTGTTTTTAATATGTCTTGTTTCTTTTTATACCCTACATTAAGAGTGATGAGTATATTCAGTTTGGTACGCCGTTTGTAACACCCTGAAGAAAGCATCTCCGGTATGGAAAAGTATATATATTCTTGATCAGCTTTAGATTTAGATTACGTATATATCTAAGCTGTCTGAAGAAAAAAATTAATCGATCTATTGTGACCTGAGTACCGACTACTTATGTTCAAATACCTCATATAAAATTAACATCTTCAGATTAATTTTACTGTATACGTGCTTAGGTAAACTTTTTTGGTCAAATATATATTGAAATCATGCTGAAATACATGAAAATAATGATTTCCTGCGAAACGAGTTGTGGTTCCAAAAAAAAAATCGAAATTCGGTACACCTACCTATTTGTAAATATGGGTATCAAATGAATGGAAATTCTTCAGCGATGGAAAGTTTGTAGTTATTTTCAGGATTCGTATACCCTGGTGACCTATATACCAATTTGAATGGTAACGACACATATGTGTAGGGTATTTATAGTCGGCTTAGACCGACTATAATTTTGATAATCCTAACCATCAAAATAACACCTACTTTAAAATTTCCCATGTGATCTAACCTTCCCAACTGGTTTTTTTAACTTTCTACCATAATGTTGCAATTTACGAATTTAATTGTCAACGCTTTGCTAATTGGTTTTATATTGGTAAATTTATGGGTTCTATCTTAGGATAATATTATAATATATTTATATATTTAGTTTTAACGGCATACACTATTTGTGATATGTCTTTTACAAATTATTATGAATTTTCTTATCTTTGTTTTTTTTTACCAATATCGTCGTGGTCACCACGTTGGATCCCTTCCAAATTGGAGAGAACTTATTCTTCCTAGTTTGGTTTTTCATTAAAACCATGTCGTGTGGTTTGAATTTTATAGGGTTGAGGTTTTTGTCGTATTGTTTTTTCGTTTTGATGTAGCCTAACAATCTCGTGTGATCGCTGTATTTGGTACTTTAGTACCTTATTGTAGTCCTCTTATTTATTCAATGGTGAACATTTACGCCTCAAATTCGTCGGCATGTCGAAGTCAATCCCGTACAACGTACGGAATGGTGTCTGACCTGTCGACGTATGCACGGTGTTATCATGAACATGGTAGGGTGTTATATGTAATTTATTAATTTCTAACAATTTACATGTATCCGAAAATAGTTTGGTGACGAAGTTCGATCCATTGTCTGTTACCAATACTTTGGGTATATTGTGGCGTGTAACTATTTCGTTGAAGAATGCTTTTGCTACGGTATAGGCTTCCGCATCGGGTATAGACGTACAGTACTTACATTTAGAAAAATTGTCCTGAAACGTTAAGATGTATTTTTTCCCTGAAATGTTTAAGGCAGAATACTCACAAGGTCCATGTACACTTTGTCAAAGGGTCTGACTGGCGTATCAGATAGAACCATTGGCATCTTCGTCAGCCTTGAACTCTTGTTTACCTGGCATTTTGAACAATTTTTCACATAATCCTTTATTTGCTTCTGCATACTCTTCCATCGGTACTGTTGCCGAATTCTTAATAATGTTTTTCCTTTGTTACCAACTCGACAGGATCGCATTCTGACTGTTTCTTATCGTCTTCCTTGTCTCTTTTCATGGTTTTCGAACGTGTTTGTACAACAGCTACTTTTTAAGTATTTTTCGGTATGCGGCTAAGCGCATCCGCGTTTAAATTAATTTTTCCCGGTTTATAATGAATTTCGAAATCATATTCCGATAAGTTGTGTCGGAAACGCGCAAGACGTGATGTCTGATCTTTTAAGTTTGCTATACCCTTTAGGGGCTGATGATCTGTATAAATTTTGAATGGTCTTCCCAAAAGATATGCACTCAAATTTTTTGTTGCACATACAATTGCTTAAAATTCTTTCTCTATAGTAGAGCAGCGTGTTTCCGCATCGTTAAGAGACCTACTGGCAAACGCGATCGGACGGTCGCTTCCAACTTCACCTTGCGAAAGAACCGCGCCAATTGCTTCGTAACTGGCGTCTGTCGTGAGCAAAAAGGGTTCTTTAAAATCCGGATACGCTAGTATGGGTGGTGACATAATTGCCTCTTTAAGTTTTAAAAATGAATTCTGACAATTGTCATTCCATATGAACTTACCGTCCTTTTTAAGCAAACAGTTTATTGGTAATGACAGTTTCGCCATACCTCCTATACATTTTATGTAATAATTAATTAAGCCTAAAAATGCTTGAATTTCCTTCCTATTTTTCGGAACTGGAATATTTTTTACACACTCTACTTTATCTGGGCTGGTATGGAACCTAACTCAGAACACTTATGTCCTAAATATATAACCTCGCGTCGCAAAAACTGACATTTTTCTTAATTTCAAAATATGTCAAAATATATTTATTGTAGAACTCGCCTTTGTTGCTTCTTTATATTTGTTAAAATTTGAAAATTGTGGCTTGAAATTGCTATCAATGGTTACCTCCTTATCGGTGGTATTTAAAATTGATGCATATACTCTATTTTTTCTAACGTTTGTTAAACTCTCTCCCAAATATACTCCTGGCTGAATATCCTGGTTGTGCAACAAAACTATAAGAATTTTTGTTTTTAACGGCCGTTCTAGGCTGTACCCTGATTTGTTGATTAAAATTACTATTTTCTATATCTTGCAATGATTTTAATGGAAATTTAACAGGGTGATTTTTGTCTTCATCAATAAATGTAATTTTTTTATTTTACGCCACGACTCCAAACTTGTCTATGTTCGTTAACTCTGCTGACTTCCTTTGTATCGTCGCATGGTCCAATGCCTCTTCCACCAATTTCTCCAGTGTTGTTTGCTTACTGCTCAACATGAGCATTCGCAAAGTGTAATCCCGAAAGAAAGATCTTATACTTTCCACCGGATACTTTCTAATGTCATATTGAATGGCATCTACTGACCTACATTCCAAGTACGTATTTCTTAATAGATTGTATAAATCATCTATTGTGTCAAACTCCTTTGAACTTACTAAGTCAAAAGCATCTCCCTGTAAACGAACCCTAACGCCTTTAATAAACTCCTTCATTTGTTCAGGCTTCAGTTCTGCCCTCACCACTTCACATCCTTCAATAAAACGGTGAAGTTCCGTTCTCAGCGATGTTACCTGCAAAATCTGGCACCGCATTTTTAACGAATTTCGCGACTTTGCCTAATCCCATGTTGCCCTGTGTTGTGATGTCGTCACTTTCTAAGGTATCCTTGTGGTATAAGGATGTCTCGTGCGATGTCTTAACCTCCTCGTTCAAATATATAATACGCGCGTTCAACTCCTTTATTTTGTTGTTCGCTTCCTCCAACGTCGCGTACTCCTCCCTTGCCTGGCGTCTGACAGAATTATTTATTGATTCCTCAGAAATATTCTTTTCTTTCAATAAATTTCTTAACTTTATGTTTTCCTCTTCTATTTTAGCTGTTTCTTCTAACTCTGCTGTACGTTTTAAACAATAATCGTTTAAACGTTTTCTCAACACGTCAACTAATCTTTCTAATTCAACATTTTCTGCTAAAACAGATTTAATTTTTAAATTCTGGAAATTTAATAACTCTTCTACTATTTTATCTGCCTCCTATAATTTAGATAAATGCAGAATTCTAGATATATTATCTTTTAATAATGATGTACTATCTTTATTTAGTATTGTTGGTACAAATTGCGACCATAATTTTTCAACAAATCTGTCCAATTCGCTAGATTGCTTTTGAATATACGCATTTAATTCATTAGTATCTGCCATTAAATATTTTCAATCAATTTAAAACGTTATCTTTATCTTTTAATTAAAAAAAATAAATTTCATATAGTTGTTATTGAAAATTTCAATGAAACAAAAATGTTACCCAAAGAACAACGAAATCAATTTTGGCATTCATGAAGTATAACTATATATATTTTTTTCAAATTTATATTGAAGTATTTTTTTTTCAAATCTGTTTTCTGTAACATTGGAAAAATAAAAATAATTTTATTTTTTCAAATAAAAAAAAAATAAAAAATTATGTGTATATTCGGTTACTCAAGATTGTAAAAAAAAATTAACATACAATGATTTTTTAATATAAATTTTTGTTATTTTTAAAATCATAACAGCAATCAGTGCTGTGTTCACACGCTTTAAAATTTAATCAAATCATTTAGTTTTTATTTGTTATACATTGGAGGGTACGTAGTTTGGAAGCTCAGTGTTATTTCAATTATTATATTGTCCTTTTTCTTTTCAGACAATTTGTAAAATTTCGATTTTTTAATAAAAATATGAATAAATTAAAATGTATGTAATCGCTGTTACTATGTAATTATTTTAATAGTACAGAAGTTGTTTAAGAGAAATGTCAAGTGCAAATTTATTATTTAGAATATTATAAAATTTTAGAATTTTGAATATTTCTAAAGGTTACTCCTGACTACACATTCGAAAAATATATTGATTATTTTTTATCGCATTTTATATTTCATTTAATTTGATATAAACATTAATTCTCTTTATCAACAATCCATGCTGCGAAAAACTGATACGTTTTGAAAATAAATATCTGTTTGATTTTATAGTGTTATCGTTTTATATTTAATGAAAATTATAATTTGCATACTAATAGTATGAATTATTTTATTATACACTAGAGGGTCCGGAGTTCGGATTCGCAGTGTGTATTTTCTTTTATATATTTGATTTTTATATTATTTAGAATGTTTAAACATTTTTTATTCATAACTTTAAAAAACTCCCTATCTCTATAACAAAAAAAAAACAAGATATAATTAAATCTAGTTTTCAAAGCTCCCCTTTTTTTAAATTAAAAAAAAAACAAATAATTAAAATTTTAATCACTTACCATTTTGGTTACTTTTCCTTCTCATCCTCCTTCCTTCGTCCTTCTTTCCACTCTCGGTCCTTGAGACGTACCGGCTGCGCCAAATGTTGTAAAGTTTTAGTGTTGAATTTTTGTTATCATTTAATTAATTAAAGAACACTTTTTACTTTTAGAATTAAAAAAGAACACTTTTATTATTTTAACACTTTTATTAACTTTACTACCTCCACTTGAGGCTGACTAAACTACAATCTTTTAAATTGCAACGAAAGGTATTAACAATACCTTCGTTGCAAGCTTTTCTTAAATTCTATTCTCACTATGTTCTAGTGAGTTTTCACTTTCACTCAATTTTGGTGTACGTGACTTTTGAATAAAGTCCGACTTGCAGTTTTTGGCTGACACCAATTGCGAAATAGTATAATTGTTGGAGAACCGCTGCTTTGCTTATTTTAACATAGACCCAAAATTATGCAATGGAAAATTATATTGCAACAGATGTGATCTAAGTAAAGCTTAAGCGCTTTGCCAAATTATTGCAAGCTTTTGTTAACTGTGGAAGCTAACTTGAAAGAGGTGTATTCTACACAAAGCTTAGCGCTTTGCCAAATTATTATTAATGTTGCCAACTTGAAGTGTTGGGACAATGCTATAAACATGTTGCTGTACAACATGAGTTCAACATGATATGAAAAACATGATGCGCTCAACATATGTACAGCAACATCCAAAACTGAATGAATAGTGAAGAAACATAAAGAAAAGAAAAATGTGTGCACTAATTCACAACACAAGAAAATATTTTTCAAAGATGCAACTTCTTATTTATTCAATGATTCATCGATCTTCACATTCGCTAATACTCTATCAATTCTATTTTTTATATTAACCGAGTTTATTGTATTTATTGTAGAACTCGCCTTTGTTGCTTCTTTATATATGTTAAAATTTGAAAATTGTGGCTTGAAATTGCTATCAATGGTTACTTCCTAATCGGTGGCATTTAAAATTGATGCATATACTCTATTTTTTCTAACGTTTGTTAAACTTTCTCCCAAATATACTCCTGGCTGAATTTCCTGTTTGTGCAACAAAACTATGGGAATTCTTGTTTCTTCTAACATTTGTTAAACTCTCTCCCAAATATACTCCTGGCTGAAATTCCAGTATGTGCAACAAAACTACAGGAATTCTTGTTTTTAATGGCAGTGATACAAACATGGCCGTTCTAGGCTGTACCCTGAGATGTTGAGTAAAATTAATATTTTCTATGTCTTGCAATGATTTTAATGGAAATTTAACAAGGTGATTTTTGTCTTCATCAAAAAATGTAATTTTTTTATTTAACGCATTTAATATAGATCTGTTCCAGAGATTGTCACGCTCGACTATTCCATCTGCTGGAACCCCTTGTTCGAGTGACACAACGTATAGCGTTTCTGAATATTTGTATTAAAATTCGGCAAATGTGCCATCCTATTTTCTTTAATCAGGCTGGCCTCAGCTCCAGAATCCACTAACAGAGTAAGTTTTCCATTCTTTGCTGCATTGCAAGGTACTTCAACGAACACATCACTCGCATCGGATATCTTGAAACACTCTCCATGCTGGTTAAATATTTTACGATATATGCCTAATTGTGAAGCTAATTTCATTTTCATCGACATAAATTAACTCTTGAGATTATTAACAATTGAAGACAATTTAATTTTACACATCGTGAATTCATTATACATTTCTGACGATAAAACGCACATAGCGCTAATAATAAAAAAAAATATTGAAATTACTTCATTGCAGTCATTATGGTCTTTTCAGACGTTTGATCTACAATTCCCAAATTTTCGGGACCCTTAATTACGACTTTCTTTTTATTCTATTTACTTTTGATTGTATTATTCTTGATTTTAATATTTTTAACTTCCGATTTAATAGGTTTTACTTTCTTTATTTTATTTGCTTTCTTTATAATTTGTTTATTTTTAATTTCCTTAATTCCTATATTCTGTTCATTTTTTGCGTCAAGTTGTGTTTTATTATCATTATATGTTTTTGTTGGAAGATTTCTATCTTCATTAATATGTATCTTTGCGTTTTGTTCTTCATTTTCTGCGTTAATAATATTGTAGTGTCATTTTTGGAACTTCTACAATTACTGGCCTTACTACACTATTTGCTAAGGGGCCCCAGTTTAGTGGCCTTGACTGGGCCCCCGGTAGTTGCCCTGTGGAACGCTATTATTTTTTCATGCATAATATTTGCGTTGGCATAACAATTCATACTAACATGTTCGTCCTTTCTGCACCAAGTGCAATATTTAGCGGGCCTGTTTGCAAAATTCCCATTACCATTATTTCCTTGAAAAACTTGAGTATCGCGTTTAACACGACAATCCCCCTCGACGTGTCCCACTCTATGGCACCAATCGCATCTCAATCCTGACGCACCCCCGCCTTGTGTTGCGTGCTCTACGGGTCCTTTTGTACTTGCGTTTATTAATGAAACCGTCAGTGACAATATTCCCTCGAAGTCCACAATTCTTTCCTAACATTTATTATTAAATAAAAACGCAAGGATATTTTAGACTTGCTTTATACTTTTATTAATTATTTTTAAGTATTTTTACAAGCTTGAGTTTAAACTGAAAACACATCCGCACTCTAAGGCAGTTAAAATCATAATGCTTAAAAACTAAACTTAACCTCTACTCATCACCTCGGTATCGTGTGACTCACGAACCCCTTGCTTATACTTATTTCTTAAAACACAACTCATAAATGCAAGCAAGCATATTCTTAAATCTACGTACTACTAAAAACCTCATGAACCCCACATCAGATATTTACTAATATTGTGAAATCATTAACTGAGAAAATTCCGATGTGCTAAATTCTTAATTGGTTACCATGCTGGCGTTAGTCTTGACTTCAATTACAACCAATGCTTTTGTTGTTGCTTTTAAACAGACGGCACACTTGCTAGCGCGAGTCTCGGATCAAATTGCAACCAATGCATTTTTCGTTGCTTTTAAGCAGACTTAATTTTATCTCCTGAAAGTATGCACTCAAATACATTATGTACTTGTTCCAGTTACGTCGTAGACGTTATGTTAAGTTAACATGCATCTGTCATTGTGCTATTAGATTTGAATTTTATGTGCATACTGGTTATGTGCAGGCTTTCTGAAATACAACAAAAAAAAAAAAAACGTTTCTGATTCACAACATTCTTCCCCCCTTATTTTAAGAAAAAATTATTATTAAAAAGAATTTTAGTTTTTTCTTTTACATCATTAATATTCAATATATTTCTTAATTTATTTAACTTACAATAATATTTAAAATCAATAATTATTTTTCATATTATTATAATTTATTTTACTTATTTTCATTTTAAGAATCTTATTAATGCTTATTTTCGTTACTCAATTACTTAATTAATGGTCGCAGTTTTAGTGATATTTATATACTTTATGTAACGTTAAAAAGAAAAATGTATAACATTACAAGTCACTCAACGTTGCAATCGACAAAACAGTAGTTGACCAAGTTACCGCTTTGCAATCGCTGCGTTCCGTGTTACTCTGTTGTTTTATCATTTTTGTTGTTAGATTTCTTTTTACATAGTTGATGGTACCGCAAATATACCACATACGCGATAAATAACAGTATTAGTGCCAAAATTACTATCCCGAATGATATACCGGTGTTTTTACATCATTTTGGCGGTTGAATAACTCCTTTCGTTCTTTATTGTAATCTATTTCTGCTAACAGATCGTCTAAATTTCGCTGACCGTCCTTTAGTGCTCATCTTATTTCACTGTGGTCTGAAACTAAGATTGGTAGTGGTATAGCTGTTAAGTAGTACGTTTGCGCCGGTTCTGGCTCAAAGGGGCTCCATGGAGCCATAAGGCCCCATGAGGAGCATTTTTTAACAGAGATGTTGTTATTGTTTTCAATAGGGATCACTTTTTAACAGAGTAGTTGTTAGTGTATTTCAGTTCGGATAATTTTTTAACAGAGGTGTTGTTATTGTTTTCAATAGGGATCATTTTGTAACAGAGTAGTTGTTAGTATAATTTCAGGTGTATTATATGTGTACTATATACATTATAATGGAATGGAGCAATTGGGATGACATTATAACATATGTTTTTAATGTTGATACATACATATATATTATATGTATTTTATGAAGGCATGCAGCCGTAAAGAGTAAATTTGCAACTCATATTGTTGTTGGGATAATTATTTCGGAGTAAGCATTTTTAATGGCAATATTTATAAACGTAGATATATGTACGTAATAATTTTGTTGTTGTATATGTTATAGAAGCAATTAAAATTTCAGTTTTATGCTTGATGATTTATTTTGCATGATCATCAAGGGAGTTGAGGAACAAAGGGTTCAATTTAAAACTTTGTTGAGGAACGAAGATTGTAATTTAAAACATGGCTATATGAATGAATGTTGTTATTAGACATATATTTTTTGGTGGGGACATTTTTTTGTTGTAAACAGGTAAATGCACTTCTGCATTAATGCATTGACACATATTTAATTCAAGGTGAATTTTATATAATGGATATTGTAGTATATTTTTATTTTACAAAGTCATGGTCATTTAATTCGTTTAATTTGCTTATGTGAATGAATGGGCCATAAGACTATTTGCTTATATGAATGAATGGGCCATAAGACTCCATTGGGATCATTTTTATTTAAATTTGCATGGATCAATAATGCTTCATTGGGATCAATTTTTAAACAACATACTATAAGTTTTAATGATTGAACATGTTAAAACATGTTTAATTTTATTTAGTTTTTTCTTGAGTCAAATTTTATATACTCTCTTCAAAATTTTAATTGAGTATATTTATACTAATGGAATTATCTTTTAACTCATTTTAAAGAGATATCCATTATATATAAATGGATCGAAATTTGAATTAAAGTTATTTATCGTCTACATTACAATTTGATTGGAAAAGAATATTATTATGGAAGTTATAAAAGTAAAAAAGTTTTTAAAAGGATTTAATAATATTTTATTTGACGATCATAAAAAACAGTTTATTAAGTTTATCCCTTATTGTAAGCATTACCAGTATATGGAAAAAATATTAACTATTCACGGAGTACATTATAAGAGCTGTCCATGGGCCACAGATGACTTAACGGAGGGACCAGATACATGTGGTTGTTATTATTATGACAAGGAATGCAAAGACATTGATAAGCTAATAAAATTATATTATAGAATAAAATATACAAAATAATTGTTTATTATTAATAATGTTTTTATTATACTATATTCAATGAATTTGTAATAATTTTAAATAATAGAAATAAAAAGACAAATTTATAAATTATTTTCATTAAATTGTTTTATTTATTTTTTATTATAGGAAACTTAAAAATACTTTTAAAATAATGTACAGCTAAAATATCATTAATATATAAATTATAGATATCAAAATAATTAAAGAACTTATTAAAAGAAATATTTTTACTTCTTAAATGTATAAATATACAGCAATAAACACCGCATAACATTGAAATTTCACTTTGTAATCGGAAATGGTTTAATAGGTGAACTCCCTGCAGAACAAAAATATTCAGCCGGCCCATTTTGAGGAAAATATATTACAATCCAATGTGATCCTGGTTTAAATGATGAATCCATATTCACAATATAAAATGCTGGCTTTTTTATTCGATTTCTAGGTAGCTGATTTGATGCAAAAACTCCTTTAAAATTTATCTAAGTTACTAAATTTTTATATAAAATATTTTCTATATTACTTGTATTCATAATGATTGTAATACAGTACGATTTTTATCAATTTCCAAAACACTATCAAACTCACAATATGCTAAACACGTAATTGCTTCAGAAAGTGCTTCACTGAAACGACCTTCAATTCGTATTGTACCTTGATTTATTAAGTTTCCACAGTGTGAGTTATTGTTATGATCTGGTGTTAAATCAAATGCAAGTAAGAAATATCCGTTATCAAATAATTCTTTAGTTATTTGATGTCCCTTATCAAAGTAATGTATGCCAGTACTTTTAAATAAGGTTTGATAACCCCTTGTACTTATACGTCCATGTTTATAATCAAATTCAATCGGCTGTGCTGGTACTTGTACTCCATTTACAACTAAATTAAATCTTTGTAAATTGAAATGGCGAAAGTTATACGGATTTTCCGAACGATCACCAGTATGTGCTTTATTAGTTACAATACCAAATATTAAGAAATTTGGAAGTTGTCCAATTATAACATTATCTAACAGTAGAGAATGATTGCCGGGGTGAATGGTGAATGTCTTGATTTCAACTTTTTTATATGGATAAATAGCATTTCTACTTTGTAAAACATTATGATGTGCCATTAAAATATTACTATTAATGGTAAGATGATTAATGTATAAGTTAGCTTCATGAATTTTAATAGATGACTCTCCAGATTTTGAATCTTCTAGTATATAAAAAGAAGGTTTCTCCATATTAAGGGTTACTTTAAGATCCACATTATTAGAAGATATTTAGATTGATTAAATATATCTGCATGAAGTTTTCCAATCAATTCAACTCGTTCTCCATTTTTATATGTTTTCTTTCGTCTAGCTAAACCTGGATTTTCATTCTCAACTATTGAATTAATTTTTTTTATATCTAATGACCATCCGCATGATTCAAGATGTGTAGATTTAGCATCATTTCCATAGTTTAATAATGTTTCAATATAAGATCTATAGTGATAATTATTATCTGATTGCGATACATTTCTATTATTTAAATGAACACTACAGCTCCGAAATAATGAATGAAATAAATTGTTTATGACTCCTCCACTTCCATTAATTTCTACAATTAATTGTAAATAAACACTACTTAGATCACGATATGTTTCACCATTTCCGAGTGAAAGAAATTCTATTGTACTAGAGTTGTCAATTGTTGCTATTGGACTATATGTTACCTCCTCTGTTTTAATTATGCTAGTTTGTACAGGTGGTGACTCAAAAAGATCTAATTCACTTTTCATACATTCAATAAATCCTGCTATCATAAATAAATTAACAGTTGCCAAATATATCAGTAAACTTCCTTCTTCTAGAACGTTTAGTTTTCATATGATCTTTTTTCTTTAGTCGTTTGAATTTTATACGTTTTCCATTCCCATCTTGTATATTTCTAATTTTGCTAATAACTTTTTCTTTTAAATTTCGAACAGCCTTTTTACCCTGTTCAGTTAATATAGTTTTTATGGGTTAGTACCTAACTCTTCCAAAACTGATTTTCTAATTTCGAGTGAATGGTTTTTTAAAGCATTTAATCCAGTTTTCATTAGAGGTTTTAGATGTGTATACAAGGCCGAAAAAAATGAACCAATTCCACGACCATATTGAACAATTCTAGGAGAATGGTATATATCTCCTATATTATCCAAATTTGATCCGGATTGATTAAGATAGTACTCAGAATAAATCTTGTCCATGGTTTACATATAAATTATATCAGTACAACTTATGAAGCTTCTTTTATATTACGAAAATGTAACGTGCAATAAACGGGGAATTCGTTCGACATAATATTTATTTTCTTTCCTTCATTATAGAAATATTATTTATATTTGAAGATTCCAATGGATAATATTCAATATTTTTAAAATGAATATAATTTATTTCATTTAAACATGGAAATATTTTTAAGCATTTTATTTTTTGATCGCCTACATATCTGGGTTTAATAATGTCTGTGTACACAAACACTAGGTTGTATAGCTCGCTAGATCTTAATTTATAATTTGTATGTGAATTAAATTTTTCAGAAGAATTCGATATAACATCTAACATTTTAAGTATTGTATTCTCCGATACAAAGTGTCTATTAATACTGCTTTTTACGCCAACCAACTCAGGGTTTTCATTTATACTATCTTGAATGTCTAATTTTTCAGTTATTAATTTTAAACTTTTATCTTTTTTGTTATCGATATTCAACTCTTCTTTATTTTTTTTATTTTTTTTTTTATTACAACTGTCTCACGATTAGAATTGACATTGAGCTGATTTTCTGCAATTTGTGGTTTTTCTTCTCTATTCGTGATAGCTTGATTTATTTTGTCCATGAAAATTAAATATGTGATAGGGATAGTATTTATTTTTTTATCTACTTTTAGATCACTATTTACATTTTTGGTATTACTTTTATTTAACTTTAAAGTTGATTTCAAAATATCCCTTTTATTCAAATTTCGAGATACTTCAAATGTAGATGGGTTATTAACAAGTTGAAATGAAATTTCTGTTAAACCTACAACCCAGTTTTCATTTAAAATCAAAGATTGTTTTAATAAATTGGTAAATGTTGATTTAGTATTTTCATAGATATTTGCGGAATTATTACTTAATAAAGTAACATAAAAACTTTTATTTTCAAATCTTTTATTTTCAAATGTTTTAATAAGAATGCTAGTTTTTTATTAAAAATCACTTTATTTATATAAATATTTGAACAACATAATTATAATAAATTAAATATAGTTTACTTAGTTAATAAATCGTTTTTATTGATCCATGAATTATGTTCACTTCCAAAACCGAACCATTTGACATATACCATATCCTTTTTTCTTTTTATAACCTTTTCAACTAGATAAATATTTGATGTTTCTGTTTTAAGTAATTCTTCTTCATAAAATCCTCCTTTTATTAATTCTCCTTGATAATCAATTAATTGATATGTAATTGGATTTGTGATCTTTATTTTATTTATTTATTTTGAAAACCTCATTGGACCAATTGGATTCATATGCTTTATAGAAAGTGCCTTTATATTTATTAATTCAAACATCATCTCCAATTTTTAATTTGCTCATCTTAAATGTTTTATTATGATTGTAAACTGTATTTAAAAGCATTTGTTGATTAGATTTATTGAAATTTTTTGGAGACATTTTAATACTACGATGATATTTATTATTATATATATTTATATTTTTTGTAATCAATTCTAACCATTTATAAGTACCTTGAAGACTAAAGTCTTTCACATTAAATTTTTAAAAGTTCTATTAAACCTTTTAATTATTGAAGCCTTCATATTGGAAAATGTATGATAATGGTTTATTTCAAATCGATTCATTAATTTTTTAAAATGTGAATTGAAAAATTCTTTACCCTGATCAGATTGAATATTATTTGGAATTTTATTCTTTTTTTTCCAGAATATTTTGCATAGCTAAGGTTACATCGATTCCACTTTTGGTTTTAACAGGAATTGCATATGCGTATTTAGAAAAAACATCTATAACAGTTAGTAAATATTTATTAATCTTTGGTATCATTTCTACAAGATCAATTTGCCAAGTATCTGAAATACCCTTTTGTATAAACCTACGACGTTTAAAATTTTTTCTTGCTTGTCGGTGCAATTCATTTACAAGAAATTCTTTACTCATAGTGAGTTCAGCCAATAATGGAAATGATTGATTTTTAAAAATGTATATTTATATAAAAAATACATGCTTCCAACAATTATTTTTATTTGAAGTTAATCATAGCATAGAGAACAATGTTTCATCAATTTGTGTATCCATTTACAATGTTAGTTTGTGGTCCATCAGGTTGTGGCAAATCGACATTTATTATAAATCTTATTAACAATAAACATTTAATTAGTTCTCCTATTACGAAAGAAATTTGGTGTTATGCTGAAAAAAACTCATTACCAGAAATTGATAATGTAAATTTTATTGAAGGTATTCCAGATGACTTTGAGAATTCCGCCAATGAATCTATACTAATTATTTTAGATGATTTAATGTTAGACTCATTTAATAAAAAAGTTTGTGAACTATTTACTAAAGGTTCACATCACCGAAATTTATCAGTTGTTTTAGTAACGCAAAATATTTTTCATAAGGGAACATATACAAGAGATATATCATTGAATTCAAAATATATAGTTATGTTTAAAAATCCTAGAGATAAACTACAATTTCAATGCTTGGCAAGACAAATTTATCCTGAAAATTATAAAGAATTAGTTCGAGTATATAACACTGAGAGTGCTCATGGTTATTTATTAATAGATCTTACACAACAAGCACATAACGCATTAAGATTCAGATCTAACATTTTCAATAAAGAATATTGTTATTGCTTTGTTTCAATTCAAAATGACGTGCAAACTGAAACGATTAAAGGAGAACAAATATATTCTATATGTTCTTAAAAATGCGAAACCTTAATTGCGAAATGCGATTCTAAAAAATGCGGATGATAATCTTATAAAAGCTATTAATGAAATTGCATTTAATATTTTACATAAAAATCATAATGTAAAGAAAAACGATCTAGTAAAGTTAAAATCATATAAAAATGTCATTAGAAAACTTTGCTGCTCAAAAACTGTTTTACGATCAAAGAGAAAACATCTAATCCAACGAGCTGGATTTATTCCAATTTTGATTTCATCTGTTTTAAGCGGTGTTATAGGAAAAATTTTAGATAATGTCTAATATTTTATCCAAGCTTGTATTATTAAACCCTTCTACAAATGAACGCTATTCTAAAGATATATCAGATTCAAATTTTTTAAAACGAAAACTTCTTCCGATATATGCCTCTCATACACTTAAAGATATAAATAAATGGTATGAAATAAAACAAGAACTAGTAAAATATTTGATTTCCAAACAAGAAATAAATATGAAGAAAGAGAATAAATCGGTAAAGTCATATAAATCATTAAGGGATAAGGATACTCAAACAAAATGGATATTTAAAAACGATAATGAAACCCAAACAAAAGATATTGGAAAAAGAGATTTTGCTTCACAGGCTGACTTCAATGCTGATGAACATATATTTAGCAATATTAACGAACATGAAGAAAATTCTATGGATGTGGATACAACAATTAATAAAATAAATCATACCTCTGCAAGTTCTGCAGCTAAACGTTTAAAAAAACTTTTCAAATCATGGATCACCTAAAGTACGAATTTTGTCAAGTGATGGAAGTAAAATTACACCGAAAACTAAGCAAACTATGTTACCATATCAATACTCACCTCGCCTTACTCGTCAAAGAAATAAAACATTACAAAATGATTATGATGATGTTAATTGGTATAATATTAAATAAAAAAGCATTTTTTTTTACATATAAAAAATTGAATTTTTATTTTATTGTTTATTTAATTTAATACATTATACATGTATATAACATTATACATTATATTTAATATGTTTACATATTAATTTTCTAAATATCTATGTTCATAAAAATTTAGCTTTACTCTGAGCTGTTTGGATTCAATTATCACCATATTTTCATCTATAATGGTTTGGCTATGAAAAGCTGGACTTGCTATTAAAGCTCTTGCTCCTTTTACTTTTCCTAAATTCTCCCAGTTACATGAAATTTTGACATTCTTTCTTTTTTCAACAATTTCCATAGTCTTCCCATATACTGCGTTATTCATAAGTTAATAAAAAAAATTTTCAAATTCATTTTTAGCTTTTGATCTCATAACAGTATTCAGATCGATATATTTTTTAAGCCAACAGCTTTGTTGAAACTCTAATACTCTGTGAACTTTTAATAAAATTAGGCCCTGTTTCAGACATTCTTGAAGCATCATATAATGGATTTTATATTGAGTCTTATGAGTTAAATCTGCAATTAATTTCGGTACTTTAGATTTAGAAGAAGCAGGTGATACTTTACTTTCTGGACAAAATGGGAAATCATTATGCATATCATGTATATTCTCAGGATAACTTAAGTCTACTTCGAAAATTAATCCTTTATCAGAACTCATTGATAATGATTTAATTTTTTCTGGTGTGAATGTTTTAATATCTTTTTCATCCAAAAATTTAAAATCTTTATATGGTAATGGTTGTGACATTGCATAACCATATAAATTATTTGCATCGAAATACATTAAATATTTTGATTTTTCTCTAGGATTAAATTCATTCATAAATTTATTATTGGCTTTAACATGTCTAACTGAACATTGAGTTAGACCTCCTCGAATGCCATCCTGTATAAATGTATACTTATCTATATCTGTTAATAGTTCTAACTCAATACCAGTAATTTTAAGCATAGCATCCCAGGATAAACCAGGTGCTGTAAAATAATGGCATGGATCTAATTCATAAATTTGAATGCAAATTTTCCTAAAATTTTCGAAATTATCTTTCAAACTTTGACATGAAAATTTATTCCAAACTTGTTGTGCACACATATAATCCTCCTCCGTACATTCCTCATTATTTAGTGTATTAAAGAACTTATCCCTTGGGGGTAATGCAGACTCATTCAATTTCTGAAAACTATCCAAATAATTATATGGAAACACACCCTTTCGAAATAATAATCTATGTGAATTATTTGAAAAGATTTTTTTTGTTATATGTATTGAATCTTCATTCAATGTCTTTACTAATTTGTCCAAGCTACTTGGTAGAAATCTTAATGAGTCTACAAACCTTATTTTAAAATTATGATCATCATTTAATTTAATTGTTTTGGTTATTGATATAAAAACCTCTTTATTTAGAGGAATTATATCAATATCACCTTCAATATCATTTAAATTTCTTAAAAATAAATGTAAATCATATTTGGATAAGTTATGAGTAAATACAGGAAAATATTTAGTTGCTTTTGCTTTTAAATTACAATCTATATGTGCAGCACCTAAATATTTTCCTGTATAATGACAATGATGTCTAACTTTGGAACTAATATTATTATCTAAACTATTTTTACATATTATACATATCTTACATTCTACAAACGATATCTTATCCATCTCCGTCATCTCGATGGCTCGAATATTCGCAATTGTATTCCAATACAATTGTTTGATTTTAGTTAGTAGCGTCTCTATTAAAACTTTGGAGCAATCACTTCCTACAATGAATAAACAGTAAACATGTATAGTATACATTTGATTATTTTCAGTTTATATTTACCTATATATGTTTTCATTTCATCAAACTTGTCATCATAGTCTCCTTTCAATTACCATGAAAAAGCACAAGGTACATGTTCCTGTACTGTGTTGGTGAAGGAATTTAAAGGATCTGGCATACATCCTGCTAATGGTACTAGCAATGATTCGAAATCCAGATAGAAAGTATATGGAACTTGTAATATTTTTTCAAAACCATTAAATTTAATTTTGTTGTCGTCTTCCATAGGTAAGTAAGTTATTTTCTGTTTACATGATGATTTATGCTTTTCTAAAGATGCTTCGGAATTAAATTAAAGTATGCAATTATTACATACAAATAATTTATGATTTCTTTTACGTGACTGTGTACTAATAAGACGACTTATGTCTCTAATCCATACGTAATGAGTACTTGTCTCGTTTTCACAAAATAGAATATTAATATGTATTGGTTGTTCATTTTTTGTCTTATATACTGGTCCCAGTATTTCATATTTATTTATATTAACTTCATTATACATAAATATGTTTATGCTAATTGAGTTTTCTAGTTCGAATATTTTCGTATTCTTCACTTTGTGAGGGATTTCTATTCCAGTAAAATTAATACAATTTCCATCAATATTTATAATATCACCAGTAATATCCTCTATTCCATAAGATTGTATTCGAGATGGATTTTTGATATTTGAATACATAAGAGCTGATATAATTGCCCATTTAAAGCAGTAAATGCCATTATTATGAACATTAACACAAGCTTTTTTATTTTGTATGCATTGAGGAAGTTCAAAAAAGTTCAGTCCTCTTAATGGCATGTACTGATTGATGTTAACTTTAATTTTATTAATTTTTGTTAAAGACCAACCACTATCTCTTTCTTGAAATTCATCCATTTTTTGTATTATTACATCCTTCATATTTAAAATAGCCGTACTGATGTCACTCTCTGATATTAATGTAAACTGCTTAGTTATATGGGACATAACTGATATTTTAAATTCATCATCTCCATTTTCAGGTTTAACCGGAAGAATATATTCTCCGGAGACTTCGACATTAAATTTTATTGATTTTTTTGATAATAACTCACGTTTTAGTAAAGCTATTAGTTGTGGTTCTATTTTTCTCAAGTAATCTTTTATATTTAACTCGCCTTCGTCACCATTATACAAGATATAATTGCATACATTTTGTTTGAATGCATTTTTAATAAGTTTGAAACAATCTTTATCGAAAGATTTGCAGAATATACAATTAATTGTTTCATTGCTAGTTGATGCTCCATCATTATCCATTACCGGTTCCACCTGTAGTTTTGTCTTCTTGATATACAGCTCCTGATCATGTTTCGATAAATGAACTTTTAAATTGTATTCCCTTGAGAACGTTTTATTACATTTTTTACATGTAAAGTTTTTATTGTCATGCACATTTAGGATGTGCCTTTTTAAATTATATAACTTCCCGTAGGACTTTTTACACATTTCATACACGAACATTTTAAAATATGTTTTTGGATACGTTGGATTGAAGTGATAGATATACACTAAATATTGCTATTTAACTACAAATCAACATTACCTACCATCAATATTTTTGCTGAGTTATTAAAATTTTATTTTTTTTTTTGCATAGTAGGGATATCTCAAATTACTTAGTAAAATATAGAAAACGGAGTTGTTATAAAATGTACAAAAATTATGAAATCGTATTCTGAATTTTATTGACTTCCGGTGTATTCCACTAGATATACTTTAAATTTTGCTGAATTCAAATTTATATATTCAGTTAAACATATATCATATTACATACTTTGATGTATAAAGGTGTTCTATACAATGGATATACTAATAAATTTTATTCGTTTTCACACTTTTAATATATAAACATTAAAAAATGGAGTGTGAATTTTGTCCACATTTAAAATTCTCGACTAGAAACAATCTGAAGCGGCATATCCTGCGAAAACATAATTTTTCGTATAAATTTTCGGCAAAAACTTATAATTGTAAGTAAATAACTAAATATATTTTTTAAAATTATTTTATATTAATAATAAAAATTTTATTAACAGTAAATCCTCAAATTGAAATACTAGAAGTCGTAACACTCCCGTCAGTAAATTTGATAGATGTTGGAATTAGGGAAGGGTTGTTAGATGATGGACTAGATCATCTATTTCTTAACTTAGACGATCCGAGGATGTTAAATGCGAATCGCCATTATTGTAATTTAATGGACGATGATGATGATAAAATTTTATTAAACGCTCTACTGAGTTTTGAGCAGGTAATGCAAACATAAGTTTTATTAATTATTTGTTATATTGTTTCAAATCGTTTTAAGAATAAATAATTAAAACAATATGTATATATTTAAATATTTTATTTAAAAATGAATATATTTAAAAGTAAGTATATAGATACGTTTTTATTCATAACGTAAATCGAATAGAGCCATCCCCATTAATTCAGATTGTCGTCCTCTAAAAATAATAGACCACTTCTTCTCATTTATATTATATAAATATGGATCATCGGTTTCAACTTTTCTAGAAATTCTTGCTGGTAGATAAAACCATCTATTGTCTGTTAGATGTACAATTAATTTTGTTCCATTAATTGTGTTTTTCCATTCAAATTTAGGAATCCTGAATTCCTGATCAATGGGCAAGTCATCTACTCTAATGTATGTAGAGAGGTTTCCTTTTGCTAAACTAATAATTTCAGCGATATCCTTAAAATAAAAAAATATATATAAATTAATAAATACAAAAATTTAAAAAAAAAAATCTTACCATATTTTTGTTCCTATCAAATTGTAATGTAGACGATAAATAACTTTAATTCAAATTTCGATCCATTTATATATAATGGATATCTCTTTAAAATGAGTTAAAAAGATAATTCCATTAGTATAAATATACTCAATTAAAATTTTAAAGAGAGTATATAAAATTTGACTCAAGAAAAAACTAAATAAAATTAAACATGTTTTAACATGTTCAATCTTTAAAACTTATAGTATCTTGTTTAAAAATTGATCCCAATGGAGCATTATTGCTCCATGCAAATTTAAATAAAAATGATCCCAATGAAGTCTTACGGCCCATTCATTCATATAAGCAAATAGTCTTATGGCCCATTCATTCATATAAGCAAATTAAACGAATTAAATGACCATGACTTTGTAAAATAAAAATATACTACAATATCCATCATAGTAAAATTCACCTTGAATTAAATATGTGTCAATGCAGAAGTGCATTTACCTGTTTACAACAAAAAAAATTACCCACCAAAAAATATATGTCTAATAACAACATTCATTCATATAGCCATGTTTTAAATTACAATCTTCGTTCCTCAACAAAGTTTTAAATTGAACCCTTTGTTCCTCAACTCTCTTGTTGATCATGCAAAATAAATCATCAAGCATAAAACTGAAATTTTAATTGCTTCTATAACATATACAATAACAAAATTATTACGTACATATATCTACGTTTATAAATATTGCCATTAAAAATGCTTACTCCGAAATAATTATCCCAACAACAATATGAGTTGCAAATTTACTCTTTGCGGCTGCATGCCTTCATAAAATACATATAATATATATGTATGTATCAACATTAAAAACATATGTTATAATGTCATCCCAATTGCTCCATTCCATTATAATGTATATAGTACACATATAATACACCTGAAATTATACTAACAACTACTCTGTTACAAAATGATCCCTATTGAAAACAATAACAACACCTCTGTTAAAAAATTATCCGAACTGAAATACACTAACAACTACTCTGTTAAAAAGTGATCCCTATTGAAAACAATAACAACATCTCTGTTAAAAAATGCTCCTCATGGGGCCTTATGGCTCCATGGAGCCCCTTTGAGCCAGAACCGGCGCAAATGTACTACTCTGTTACATTTGGAGTAGGGAATGATGACCAGTTTCCTTTCAGGATTTTAAGAAATGTTGTGTGGTCTTCTTTTTTGTATGTTACTTCCTCGTTGGTAATTTGTGTATGTTCATATGGTTTTATCAATTCCTGATTATGAAGATCACATGCCTCATTAACTGACATCCATCCTAATCCAGATAATGTTAACGTTGCCATGTTAGTGCCGCATACTGCTTCGAATTTTGCAATTGTCTGATGGAACTGTTTTGTGTTGTATTAGTCACTTCGCAAAGTTTGTTGCTGTTTGTTAGTACTGTGCCGGGTCGTTTGCATAGTGTGACCTCCTTATTCATGCTCTGGCTGATAGTTCGCATTTATCGTAATCAGCAGTTGTTAATCCTATGAATTTACTTCGGTCTTCAGCTTCCGCTAAGTAGTCGTATGTCGTCTTAACCAACGCGTCCCATTCTTTATTAATGTTGGTGGGTATTGGATAGACTCTGTATAATGTGAAAATCAAATCGTCAGGCAACGGTGTTTTGATGACGATCATAAGACTGTCAGCATCCGGAAAAACGTGTACGGTGGAGGGATGATGCATTTCAAATGATTGTTGTATGAACCAATTGGGCTTTCCTCTTAGAGTTAATTTAGCAAGCATTTCATTCAGCTCCCTCTGATCAATAATCGACGGATGCAGGCGTCCCTTATATAGATCGTCTATTACAGCCATCTCTATTAATTGTTGTCCTTGTATTTCAATCAGGTTTGCATTTATCGTTGTTTGTATTTCTAATAAGTGCATTAAGAATAGTAGTTTGTCGATTTAATTGTTTATACTTCTTTTTGTACAGCTTCTACTTCTTTCATTGAATTTAATAATGGTTTTGCTAACTTATTATAGTTGGTTGACATTACCGTTATATGTTTTTGCATAATTTTGTAGGTTTTGCTTTGATACTGGTCAATATTCTTGAAATGTTTATATATAGTCTGCTTGTCCTTGTTGTCCATCACCTCAAATGCCCAATTGAGGCCTTCGCCAATGAAATTTAGAGCTCGTCTCGGACGTCTGCTCCTAACTGTTCGCCTTATTATTTCTTCATTTTTTTTAAAGTGGTAATAATAGATTTTGTTTCCTGGGTTACTGCTTTGCATGAGCTTTTGATGTTCATATCAGGCATTTTTACGCGCATCTGCTCACACATCTCCTGCGTTGTCTCCGCATAATTATTTGTTAGTTCTAAAAATTCTGTTAATTGCAGTGATTATGAAGATCAGGACCAGTACCAATATAAAACTCATTTTCCTATTATGTTTATTCCCTATCGTAAAGAAAAACAATTGTTTAGGATACAATATGATACAATTTAATCAAAGGTTTATTTTTATATTCCTATTGTCAACTGTTTTTTTTTATCGTTAACATCACAGTTCATAATAATAATTACTACAATTGCTATGTTGATACATGTTAATTAATTTTTGTTGCATTATATGTTCATCTTGACAAAGTAATTTGACCCTTATGATTTCTAATGCTAAATGTGAATACCATTATTATTATTTTATATCAAAATATTAATTTTGTCTTTTAAATTCCTTTTTCTATAATTTTGAATTTAAACGCAGTAAACTTTTTTTTTCTCTATGTATGCTTATAATTGTATTTAACTATATGATTCTACATATGAATCAAATAAATTCGTGTTGGTGAATATGATTCTATTTTTATGTGTTAGAATTTGGTGTTGTCGCAACTAATGTTGTACTAAACAAAATGCAATTTTACTTACTTCAACATTTTTACTTTTAATTATTTTTTTAAGTTTTTTCTTGATTTTGCCCAGCTTATGTACAGATAAGGACGGATCATATTCGTACCTTTTGCATTTATTTTCTGGAGTCGACTCTTGTTTTAAAATTTATTTTATGTGTCGTTTTAATTGTGTGTTTATTCTAAACGTGTCGACATCTTCATAATGGCTGGTAAGAATTTTGGTGATTAGCTAAAATTATTTAAGAAGTATAATAACTCTAACTACTCCCCCTGTCAGATAAGTGTGAATACTACAATGAAGAGGCTTGCAAGGGATATTTGGCGGAACAAGCCTCAAGGAGGAACGAGTTAGAACTCGGTCGTATTCTCGACGCTGAACGTAACCTAGAGCCTGCTCCTGAGTTTAGGCCCATTCCGGTTACCGTACATTATTCTGATCGAGGTAAGTTATTTTTTTTTATATTAAGAACGATTGATAAATTAATTATTTATTTCAACTATGTATTTATACTTTTGTATGTTTTTTTTTGTTATTTCCTATCTCATTTTTTTTTTCTTTTCTTGGCAGTCGCCCACGATGCCGGTTATGCCCCTCGCATGTACGAATACCTGTATGCCGACCCACAGGATGGCTCAGACGGCGATTCTGGGCCGAACTCCCTTTCATTTAGTTTTTGTACTGAGTGGGAGGAGTATGTGGGTCGGTTGAGGCGCGATGCAGAGTTCGAACGCGTTTTGAAGATTGCCAACGAAGAACGTAGGCTCATGGCCCTATGGGAAAATAACCCCATGGATTACTTCGAAGAATATATACAAGAGCTACAAACTAATTGTTGGGAGGATGAGGATAGAGACGGTCACCAGGTCGGATACAAACTTAGCAGTTTAATTTAGGCGTTAAGGGGTAGCCAGAGCCTACCCGACTTCCTGGCGGTTTGCCGGGAAGTTATGTGGTTGGATGCAACTATTGGTACATATTTCACCACGCTATGGCTACCGCCGTCAATCCGGTACCTATTATCATTGAAACATTAAAAGGAAATTAAGTTATACGAAATGAAATTATACAGAAAATAAAATAAAATAAAGTAAAATAAAAACAAAGCATATTGCTTTGTAACTAAATTCTTTTAGTTCCATTTCTTTAACCGTATGTTCGTTTTTTTTTATATATATACATTTTTTTTTCATTCAGTAAGCTAATCGCATAAAAATGTTAAATTGCATTTTTGCGCATGCATCATGTTGTACATGCTTGTTGTGGTTAGCTTGTCGTTCTCATTGTCTTTTGAGATAGTGTAGTTTTTTTTTTTAAATACCTTGTTTATCGTTGCCTAGCGGGTCCCTGCTTCACTGAGCTAGTGCCGTGGTTTAGTTTTGCTGAATTGCATTTTTTTTCTCACTTATAACTACACATAAACTCCTCACTTCTATCTCCCCTTCACTGTAGTGTGTGATATGCTAACCTATATCTGTATTTTAAGTGCAATGATCTTTCTGTCGTTTGTTTCCATAAACAATGCTCTTGACCATGAAAGTGAAGCACTGACCTACCCCAATTACAGTGACAGTGAATAATATTTGTTCGTTCAATTGTGTATTACTTAAGAGTTATATGCTTTTAATAAGTTATTATGGAATTTTTCCCTTTTCCCTTAATACAGATCACTGTTGTCACAGGACTTATTATCGAAAGGACTTCATAGGGACCTACCCAGATTGGTGAAAATTAGTTTTTCCTATTCTGGTTTTTTAACAAAACTTTATCTCCTTCCTTAAAAACTACCGTATTTAATGTATTATCGTAACTTCGTTTAGATCTTTCCTTAGCTTTTTCTTGATTTTGTCTGACTATCTCATGTGTACGCTGTATTTGGTATTTTAATACCTTATTGTAATCTTCACTGTTATAAATTGGTGAACATTTTCGTTTTAGGTTGGTTATTGTGCACATGCATTGCCGAATCCAACCATTGGTCCCAGTTGGACCCATCCTCTTTTGCAAAACATCTCAAATACTCCGCTAAAGGTCTGTGACTTCGTTCTAACGAGCCATTCGCCTGCGGGTGATAAGGTGTTATATGCACTTTTTTAATGTTTAATAACTTGCACGTGTCTGAAAATAATTTTGACACAAAATTTGAACCATTATCTCTAATTAAAATTTTCGGAATATTATAACGCGTGATAATTTCCTCGTTAAAAGCTTTGGCTACTGAGCTTGCTTCCACATCTGGGATAGCTACGCAGCACATGTATTTTGAAAAATCGTCTTGAAAAGTTAAAATATATTTATTTCCTGACACTGTTTCGGGTAAAATTCCTACCAAGTCCATATAAACCTCGAATGGACGTGTTGGCGTATCTGTCAAAACCATTGGCATTTTTGTTAACTTTGAACTTTTGTTCATTTGGCATTTAGGACAGTTTCTAACATATTCTTTTATTTGTTTCTGCATTCCCCTCCATTTAAATTGTTTATTAATCCTAAAGTATGTTTTAAGTGTGCCCCGATGGCCTCCTAGTGCTGAATCATGAAAATCTTTCATCACGGTTTTAATTTCATCTGGATCAGTTAATATTTGAGCTGAATTCGTTTCATTATTTGTATCTATTATTGTTTCATCTACGACTGGTATACTGATTTGTGGTTTTATTTTTGTGATTTGCTGATCTAAAATATTTTGTGTAGTTTTGGATCGTGTTTGTACGGCTGTAATATCTGGTTCTATATATGGAATTCTACTTAAAGCATCCGCATTTAAATTATTTTTGCCTGGTTTGTACATTATTTCCAAATCATATTCCGATAATTTGTGTCGGAAACGAGCAAGGCGGGATGTCTGATCTTTTAAATTTGCAATACCTTTTAGAGGCTGATGATCTTTAAAAATTTTGAATGGTCGCCCTAATAGGTATGCTCTAAAATTCTTTGTTGCCAAAACAATTGCTAAAAATTCCTTTCTGCTCCATTTAAAGTTCTACTTGCAAACGCGATCGGTCGGTCGCTTCCTACTTCACCTTGAGATAGGACTGCACCTACTGCTTCGTTACTTGCGTCTGTTGTTAGTAAAAAAGTTTTTGTAAAATCTGGATATGCTAATATTGGAGGTGAAATTATTGATTCTTTCAATTTAATAAATGAATTTTGACAATCGTCCGTCCATTTAAATTTAACGTCCTTTTTAAGTAAATTAACCTTGCCATATTGCTTATGAACTTTCTGTAATAATTAATTAATCCCAAGAATGCTTGTACTTCTTTTCTTTTTTTTGGTACTGGAATATTTTTTACGCATTCGACCTTAGCGGGGTCTGGCAGCGCACCAAGTTCTTAACATTTATGCCCTAAATATACAACTTCACGACGTAAAAACTGACATTTTTCGGTATTTTAAATTATGGTCTCTTAGTTTCTGTAATACTTTGCTTAATCTGTGTTCATGTTCGTTTATATTTTCCCATACACAACTATATCATCAAGATATACAAAACAATCGATAACCTGTAACCCTGTTAAGATGTGATTCATTATTTTCTGGAAAGTTGCTGGTGCCCCTGTTAAACCGAAAGGCATCCTATTAAATTCAAAATGTCCAAGTCCTGTACTGAAGGAAGTTTTTTCTTTATCACCTTTTTCTACTAAGACCTGATGATAGCCACTTGCTAAATCTAAAGTTGAAAAATACCGACTGTGACCTAATTGATCTAATATTTCATCTATTCGCGGAATAGGAAATACCTGTTTTACGGTTACGTCATTTAATTTACGGAAATCTATGACAAGTCTCCATTTCTTGTTACCGTCTTTGTCGCTCCTCTTCGGTACCAATAGTAATGATGAATTCCAGGGTGATATGCTTGGCGATATAATGCCAGCATCTAACATTTTGTTAACCTGTCTATTAATTTCCTCTCTATGTGTGTGTGGAAGTATGTATTGCTTTTGGTTAATTGGTGGTTGATTCCATTCTGTTGTTATGTCGTGTTTAAGTAGGGGCGTGTATGACAGTTCGTCACCTTCTAATACAAAGATTTTGTAATGATGTGATTTCCTCCTTATTTAAAAATTCATCGATGTTAATTTTTTCTAATAATCTATTAATCCTATTTTTTATATTCACTGAATTTATAGTATTTATTGTAGAATTCTTTGTATCTGATTCCCTATACTGATTAAAATTTGAAAATTTCGGTTTAAAATTATTGTCTATTATAATGTTCTTTTCTGTAGCATTTAATACTGAGACATAAACTTTATTTTTGTTAACATTCGATAAGCTTTCTCCCAAATATACTCCAGGATAAATTTCTTGTTTATGTATTAATACAATTGGAATTTTTGTTTTTAGTGTAATTTCTACTATTTTTGCGGTTCTCCGCATGATTTTTATTTCATGATTGTAATAAATATTTTCTATGCCGGCTCTCGTTTTCATTGGTAATCGGATAGTGTGATTCTTTCCTTTATCATAGAATGTTATGGTCTTATTAATTGCGTTTATTACGGATCTATTCCATATGTTATCCCGTCCTATTATTCCGTCTGCTGGTATTCCTTGCTATTATCATATATCACATATAAAGAAATGTATTAATGCAAAAATTACCATTGTCACTCCCTCACAATCAAACCACTGTGGATCAATATGTGTATCAACGGTTACTTCAGATGTCTGATTTGCAATATTTTCCTCCAGCGGTTTTCTATTATTTTTAGGAGTTTGGGTTGTTAATGTGATCACAGACCCTTCAGCCTTATGATTTACTATTTCTACCCTTTTTGACCTAATTTTGCTATTTTTAATGGGTCCCCAGCTTACTGGCCTCGGCTGGACCCCTGGTAGTTTACGTTGTTTTGATCATTATTCTCCCTCGCCAGATAATCCCTCTTGGCGTAGCAATCAGTCTCTACATGACCAAGTCTACGACACCAATCACATTTTAAATTATTTCTAGGGGTATTCCCATTTCTATTGTTATTATTTCTATTAGTATTATTATTGGTACGGTACGTAGTGTTATGTCCTGCTTGCAAATTGTTGTTTAAAAATTCCCTATTAACGGCTGGATGGTTTTGTGTACGTCCAAACCCTTCCTTATTTTGAGCTTCTAATCTAATGGAAGCACACCTCCAACTAGATTCGTACCCATATTTTTCACACTCTATACAAAACGGTGTGTTTTTCCGCGTAATACATTCGTCTAGTGTATGTCCTTTTTTCTGGCAAAAAGAGCATGTTGGTCGTATTTTTGATCCTTCTGTTTTATTTTGGGTTGATATTTTGTGATTTAGTGGGGTAGTTTGAAAATTATTGTTTTGAATACTATTCGTTGGACTGGTTACAGATCGTTGTTCGAAACTGTGCACTTCCTCGGGAATCTCGGACCCCCTTGAATTGTTATCTGGGCCTTTTATGCTTCATCTAATAAATCATTCAAGTTTTCTGCTTTGCTACTTAATAATAGAACCTTTATTGTCGGATCTTTTACACTTACCTTGAATGCTGTCAGAACTGAGTTTACTAGTTCCGTATAAAAAACATCTGTAGGTAGATTTTTATTTTTGTACCAAAACACAACTCATAAATGCAAGCAAGCATATTCTTAAATCTACGTACTACTAAAAACCTCATGAACCCCACATCAGATATTTACTAATATTGTGAAATCATTAACTGAGAAAATTCCGATGTGCTAAATTCTTAATTGGTTCCCATGCTGGCGTTAGTCTTGACTTAAATTACAACCAATGCTTTTGTTGTTGCTTTTAAACAGACGGCACACTTGCTAGCGCGAGTCTCAGATCAAATTGCAACCAATGCATTTTTCGTTGCTTTTAAGCAGACTTAATTTTATCTCCTGAAATTATGCACTCATAAACATTATGTACTTGCTCCAGTTACGTCGTAGACGTTATGTTAAGTTAACATGCATCTGTTATTGTGCTTTTAGATTTGAACTTTATGTGCATACTGGTTAAGTATGTGCAGGCTTTCTGAAATACAACAAAAAAAAAGTTTCTGATTCACAACACTTGGTTCTGGATACCACCTTGACCATTTACCTGAGGTACGGGTGGCTGACTTCCTTGGGGAAGCAGTATGTCCTGGAAAACCATTCCGACCCGAACGATCTGCACACTGTTCATGTCCATAAGTACGACAGTCACTGCAATACGGAGTGTTTCTCCGTGTATGACATTTATTCCTCAGATGTCCCTTTATCTTGCAAAAAGAACATGTAGGTATTGGCTGCTTCATACCTATAGGTACATATATATATATTTTGTGTTTTCTCTTCCGTCTCCTTTTTTTTCATTGCCTTGGCCACCTGGTGCATTACGCTTATTTGGAATGAAGGCCGATGAGGGCTCATTGAAATGAACTCCAAACTTGTCAATGCCCGTTAACTCTGCTAACTCCCTTTGTATCGTCGCATGGTCCAATGCCTCTTCCACCAATTTCTCCAGTGTTGTTTGCCTACTGCTCAACATGAGCATCTGCAAAGTGTAATCCCGAAATCATAACTTAAATAAGTTTTTAACTAAATTATTCAATTCATTAACAAACACGTCGTCTTTCGTATCATTATATTTACATTTAATCGTACTTAATGCTGCCGACTGCAGGTTAAACAAACGCCTCGAAAAAGATCTAATATTTTCCCCCGGATACTGAGATGCCTTTCTAATGTCATATTGAATGGCATCTACTGACCTACATTCCAAGTACGTATTTCTTAATAGACTGTTTAAATCATCTAATGTCTCAAATTTCATTGAACTTACTAAGTCAAAAGCATCTCCCTGTAAACGAACAGGCTACAGTTCTGTCCTAAGCATTTCACATTCTTCAATAAAACGATGAAGATCCGTTCTCAGCGATGATGAGTCTGCACCTGCAAAATATGGCACCGCAATGTTAACGAATTTCGCGACTTCGCCTAATCCCATGTCTCGTGTGCTGCCTTAACCTCCTCGTTCAAATATCTAATACGCGCGTTCAACTCCTGTATTTTGTTGTTCGCTTCCTTCAACGTCGCCTTTCCTCCCTTGCCTGGCGTCTGACAGAATTATTTTTTGATTCCTCAGAAATATTCTTTTCTTTCAATACATTTCTTAACCTGATGTCTTCCTCTTCTATATTAGCTGATTCTTCTAACTCTGCTGTACGTTTTAAACAATAATCGTTTAAACGTTTTCTCAACCCGTTAACTAATCCCTCTAATTCACCATTTTCTGCTAAAACCGATTTAATTTTTAAATTCTGGAAATTTAATAACTCTTCTACTATTTTATCTGCATCCTCTAATTTAGACAAATGCAGAATTCTAGATATATTATCTTTTAATAATGCTGTATTATCTTTATTTATTATTGTTGGTACAAATTGCGACCACAATTTTTCAACAAATCTGTCTAATTCGCTAATTTGCTTTTGAATATACGCATTTAATTATTATCATTGCCATTAAATATTTTTAATAAATTTAAAACGTTATCTTTATCTTTTAATTAAAAATAAATTACATCAAGTTGTAATTGAAAATTACAATGAAACAAAAATGTTACCCAAACAACAACGAAATAAATTTTGGCATTCATGAAGTATAACTATAAACTAAATTTCTTTTTTTTTAATTTAAATTCCGAAATATAATCACAATACCTTAGTTGCAAGCTTTTCTTAAATTCTATTTTTACTATGTTCTAGTGAGTTTTCACTTTCACTCAACTTTTGAAGAAATCCGATTTGCAGATTTTGGCTGACACCAATTGCGAAATAGCAGAATTGTTGGCAAACGCTGCTCTGCTTATTTTAACATAGCCCCCTAATCATGCAATGATAAATTATATTGCAAGCCTCTGTTAACTGTGCAAGCTATCTTGAAAGAGGTGTGGTCTAAGCAAAGCTTTAGCGCTTTGCCAAATTATTATTATTGTTGCCAACGTGAAGCGTTGGGACAATGCTATGAACATGTTGCTGTACAACATGAGTGCGCTCAACATGATGCGCTCAACATATGTACAACAAAATCGAAAATTGTGTGAATATCCATAAGGAAAAGAAAACAATATGTGAGTATAAATCACAACAGACCAGATCTCCGACCGTGGTTGAAACCCGATCTTTAGCTGGTTGCTCGGGTTAACGTGGTTCACCAACGCGGAGGTGAGACTAGGAATTGTGTAGGAGAGACTAACAAAAGTCGGTTACTGGCTTACGCATGCCATACATCATTCTGAACCTCGTAAAATCCTTTTAAAGACATTAAATTTACGATTGCAAATATATTATGTTTGCTAAAGACACATTTTTTCTCTGCGTGTTTAAAACGACACGTTGAGTACGGATTGAGGATACCTTAATTACTAAATACTTTAAGTCATAATGAAAAGAATTTTTGGAAAAAAATGTGAGCGGTAAAAAATAGAATTTAAGAATTTTACAAATCAAAAAAAAACATATTTGGGAATTTTACAAATCAAAAAATCATGGAAATATGAAAATTGGCATTTGAAAAAAGAAATAACAATTGAACATTTTGAAATAAATTGTGCAATAAAATAAACTTTTTATAAAACTGTGAAATAAAATTGTGAAATGAATTACATAAATGAAAATATTTGATAAATCAGGAAATTAAATAAGTAAACTAAATGTTTTATAAAATTGAGTAATTGATATATTGAAGAACATTTTTAAAGTAATTGTGGAACATAATATGAAATTGTGAAACATAAACATGAAATAGTTTGAGAAATTAAATGATAATGATTAAAACAATTGTGAATTTAAATAAATTGAATAACATAAGAATTTTGTACAGCAATGTGTTCATAATGTTGCGAAATTAATTAAATAACAAAACTGGAAAATTTAAACAAAATTAAAATGAATAAATAAATTAATTCAGTATTTGTTTACGTAGAACGTATGTGTACGAACACGCCCGCCGGACCCACTCGTTGCAGTAATACTCGCTGCAACGAGTTTTGACGTTTTAAGTGAAAGATCGTAACACTCGATACGTTTAACTCAAAACGACAATACGCACTCGACCCTACGAACATTTGATATAAACAGCACTTCGGCCGAAGACACCACGGAATATAAGGAACACACAGTATCAACTGAAGCGTATCAAAGGTACAAAATTTATACATTTCATGTTTTGCAAACTAGTTGCTACCCATCTCTTTTGAAGTTAAGTATTTCAATTAGAGTTTATAATCCACCAACTCTTCGTTCATCACCCGAACAGTATTCATAAATAATATGTTGGTATGATTTAAATAATGAAACAAAAAATGGGATAAAAATGTATTAATAGATAAATTATATAATGGTTAAAGGTTTATTTAATATGAAACTAGTAAAACCAAAATAAATAATTTATTTAAGAAAGGTATTGTTCATTATATGATTAAGTAAATGAAAAAAAAATAAGAAACACTAATGATAGGTACTAAAAATGTATTGAAACACGTTCATTGCGTTGTTCTTTTCTGGGGTGGAATCTCCATTATTAGAAACATAACTATATACATTAAAATTAAAGAAACAGATAGTGAGGAATTTATTAAATGCGTTAGGTTACGTTTGAAGGGAGATGCCTATAAATTAGTGATGACAAAATAGTTTCAAAAAATAGAAGAATTATACGAATTGTTATGAAATACACACTTAAATGAAATTACTTTAGATTCAGTACTACACAGAGAAAAAATATTAAAGTTGTAAATATTTAATTCAATTATGTTTGGCGCCAAAGTTGTTTGTGATGTTATTAATAACGTGCATAATAAAATTTTATAATGTAGTTTGAAGAAATCAATTATGTACATTGAAATTATTATGAACATAATAATATTATTCAATTATAAAAAGTTGTAATGTGAATTATATACATTAATTTATTTTGTTGCCATTAAAACAAATAATTATGTACATTATATATTTTATTTGTATAGCTGTACGACTTTACGAATACAAATATTTCGCACACTTTTGACGTTTTGCAGATCAATGTGCATGTACCATGTACACCAAAAATGCGAGTGTAGTGACGGACAAGTTTCGTAACGGTATCTGGCTTAAGTTTTGCACTGATCCATGTTCTACGAAGGGCAAACATATATAGATTGAATGTGAAAAACATTTTATTTACATGTAAACATTTTTTGTTTACATGAATTGTAAAAAAAAATAAATTTAGTGCTAAAAACTTCTTTTCACAATATTCATTTTTTTCTTTTTTTAAATTATTTTTTTTTATTTATATTATATTATTATAAACTTAAACTTTATTACACATCTTTATTTATACTTAAAAATTTTATTTACATCTATTGTTCCTATTTTGAGTTCAGTGAATTACGGATTAATTGGATATTTCACAAACAGCCACTATCTGGTATTAACAGCAATTGGCGGAACTTAAACAAATTCATCCACCAAAAAGAACTTTTGAACTATATGAATAGTTTTAATGTGTGTGTTACTGAGTGCTACAAGTAGGCATAGTTGTTATTTAATTGTGATTTTGTAATGCCAAACATACATATAATCAAACTAATGCTATTATTTTTAAATTGGCAACATTGTGCAGCATTTTCTACCTACGCCATCTTTTGCCATCGTTTGAACATATTGATGTTTAAAAACAAACAAAAAAGGAATTGGATTTAAATAAATGTATTTTTCCAACATTCTTTTTGTTTACGAAATTGGCACTCGTTTGAAGTATGTATAGGGTCATTTTAAACATACTGATGTTCGAAAAGGAACAAAAAATGAATTCTTGTATATAAAGTTGACACTCGTTGATCGGCATTTTCTGCGTACGTGTCTTTTGTTGTTCGTTGAGAAAACGTGTTCGCGTCGGTAATAATTTTGTTATTTGTAAATTAAATAAATATATAAATTGTTTTAAAAAAATACTAATAGTAACAGAGTATAATATAGTGCAGTATATAATTTCTGTAGCCGCGTTAGCTCAGTGGTTAGTGCGTTGGACTGCGAGCCGAAAGGTCCGTGGTTCAAGCCTGGACTGGGGCTAACAATATCTTTTCATAGACACTTTTTTCTATACCGCGCTACCTCTCGGCAGTAAATGGCAAACCTACGAGAGTAAAACATTGCCTATGAAAAGCTCTCACCCGCCGTTCGGATTCGTCAATAAACTTTAGGACCCACCACTTTGAGTACAAATATAACACGCACAGCTCAAAATGGTGAGCTGTGCGTGCACAGCTCGGCCTAAGTTCTCATAGGACTGAAGTGCCAAATTATTATATAATTTCTGAAAGTAAGGTGAAAAAAACCACAAATAAAAAGTGTTTCGATTTACAAACAGAATTTGGCATGTTTTTTTACAAAAGCCTTCGTGAATTCCTGACCAACTGTAACTGTACCAAATATAAAGCGAGCCTGGATCGTCTGGTTTAGCGTCTGCTGGTGCAATTGTGCATTTATTGATGTTGTCACTAGTATTTGCAGTTTTAAACGAATTATATATTTATGCGTTTAAAAATTTTTATATGAATTCAATTTTTATAAATTTACACTGTGCATGTTTAAAGATTTTTAATAAAAATAAATAAAAAAAACAAAATTTATTTTTTATTTTCTGGATTTTTTTCCAAATATATTTAACTATGTTTCTATGCAAACATACTATTTTTTGTACGGAAACAACTGATATGTTTCACTGGAAACATAATTATATTCAGGTCGTTCAAAATCATGTTTTAATTTGAACATATTTATGTTTCGGTTCAAATATTTATTTTGTTTGGATGTAGTAATTATTATGTTTCCATTAGAACATACATCATTTTAAGGGGCAACATTAAAATGTTTCCGTGATATCATAATGTGAATCAGAGCTCATTACAACACTGTTCAAGCCTCAATACCACCCTGTTTACAAATAATTTATCAGTCAATTATATATTATGTTTATATAAATTTTCAAACATACATGTTAATGCCTGCAAAATTATGTTTGGGAGAGCCCTTTTTTTTGCAGTGTGTATATTAATATCTAATGAAAAATATATATTTCTACAGAAACATTAATATCGTAAATTCATGTAAATCCGCGATTAAAACAATTTATTTTTAAATATCGTATAATAATATTTCAATCTGGACAAAATAACTATACAATTCCATTATAATGTAATTAGAGTTTATTCATAATATTTATGTGGTGATTTCGATTTACGTTATTATTACATTCAAACTTATTCAAACAAATCTTTTCTATCCGCATAGTAATTAAAATAATCAACAAGTGATGGAAAATTATTTCTTCTCAGAGTTTACTTAGATGACAGCATCACCGGGCGGACTTGCTTATTCCGCTATGAAGTCTCAAGTCGTTGTACAATTTTACCTTCAAAGGATTTATAAAGACGATGGCGAGTCTGTTTTAATTCTAATATAAGTAAATATACATTTGATTTATTTTATTTTAATTCAATAAAAATTACTCTGTGAATTCTAATGGAGTACATTTTCCAAATATTTCGCAACTATCTACATATTTGTAAGATGTTCGCTGTAAATAATCGTAAATTTGAAAGATGGTGGTTAGCAATATTTATCGTATTCGTCAGATGTTTGAGAGATTTCTGGTAATCATCTTTGTTTCTTAATGTATCTTTGAAGGCTTATATCTCTTAAAGTATTGATGTTATAAAAATTTGGCATACATGGTTAATGACTGTGCAATATATTGATTTCGTTGTAATAAATTTATAACGAGTTTGTTTAATAAATTGTCATTGTCACAAATTTAACTGGACGCCATTTTTACTAAACATATTATTATCAATAAGCATTTTTACCTCATTTTTATATGTCATAAAATATTTGTATAATTTTTCGTTTCGTATAAATTTCGTTGACTGAAACGGAAATAAAAACTGAATAAACTTTCAATTATCGGGAGTTCAACCGGAGTGCCTTCTGGGAGAGCACTGCAATTAACGCAACAGCAGCTTTCAGCATTGCAGAATAAGATATTGCACACGGAATCGCAATTGAGAGAACAAGATCTGCAATGCCAAGCGCTTCAAACGCAGCAGAAATATAACGCCTCTCATACAACATATTCTGCAACATAGTTAGCCGCCAACACCATAACTTCATCTGCTGTTGCTCCTGCTTTGAACGCTTGAGTTAAATCCGGTGTAAGAATTGGAGACATAACATCTTCTAGAGCTAATGCAACTGCCGTTACACATTCCGTCAATATGCCCGTTGCTCAGCCTATACAATCAGCTCCCTACGTCAATTGCATGCTGTTGCCATCATATCCGACTTCATTTAATACATCATTTCTACGCCCGAGCATCAATTTATCATTGCCGCCAAATCCGACTTCATCTGAGCCGTCATTTCTACGCCCGACCGTTAATTATTCATTGCTGTCAAATCAACATTCAGCTGAGATAACATTTTGGCGTCCGCCGTTCAATACTGAATATTTGGAACCGCAAATGATGCAAACGGGAAATGTTCTTTGGTCAAGACCAATGAGGCTACCACTGGGAACGATTTTTACCGCATTCACGCAGCGACTAAAGAAGTGCTTCAAAGGAGAGCAAGATACCGTTAAGTCGTTGCTTATTCATCATCCGTCCAGAACAACTCATTCGTAACCAGTTCTTGGAGATACGTGAATTCGCTCCTATTCCCGAAAATGCGCTGTCGAAAATTGTGCCGTTTGCAACCAAAACCAAGAATCTTGCTATGTTTTTGCAGTCTTTAATGCTGATTAGCATTTATCTAATCCAACTTTGCTGGAATAGCTTGTGGCAAAACTGCCATTGAGCAAGCGCATTAAATATGGTACATTTCAGCAACTGGTTAAATCAAATTGTCTGTTTGATTTGCACTGTTGAAGATGTCGACATAAAGAAGCCAAAACGTTAGTTGTCCTACACGCCGTTGAGAAGCCCAGTACAGCCGTTAACAATTGTCACATGTGCAAGAATCAACACAAAGTGTCGGATAGTAAGCGTATGGTTGAAGCATCTGTAGCTGATAGATGGACTCAAGCTAAACAAAGTCGCTTGTGTTTATCTTGCCTTAATGCTGGTCACTCTACACGTGATTGCCGCCGCAGTAAGCCATGTTCGCTAGATGGATGTAATAAGATGCATCACCAACTTCTTCATGAGGTGAGGGCCAAAGGCACTACGTCTAATCAGCAACAAGATAATAGAAATGCAGAAAAAAATGTACTAAGTTGTTCCGCAAACCAGATGAGCTGCACACTTCTATTACGAGTGCTTCCAGTAACATTGTATGGTAACAACAGAAGCATTGACACTTACGCACTAACGCCAAAATCGATACGCTGAACAGCATTCAGTTCTGTCCGCCGCAGTACCATATAAGACGAGCGGATGTTCGCACCACGAATGGACATGTCCGGCGACAAAATTAGCAGTTCTTGATTAGTGAATCGGATTGATTCATGGGGGAAGGGATGTCGCAAATTGCACTGGAAGCCATTCTTACTAGACATATTATTATTAATAAGCATTTTTACCTCATTTTTATATGTCATAATATAAATATAATTTTTCGTTTCGTATAAATTTTGTTGACTGAAACAGAAATAAAAACTTTGAATAAACTTTCAATTAATAGATTGTTAAAATCAAACCATGTTTAAGTGAAAGACAGTCATATATGAATAAAATAATAGAAAACAAAAACTATTTCAAATAATTTTCAGTAAGAACTAAAATTTAGACATTTTTACTATCCTAATCTCTCGTTTTTACCTTCTCATTATTCATGCACATAACCAATGTTTGAATTTATTTGATAAAAGTGGCATTGAAATTATCTTCAAGCAAACTCTATATCAAGAGATTATGTTGTTTGAACAACAATCGTTATGGTTTGACTTGTACAAACATTTTTTAAGAGTGTAGAGAAAAAAATCACTTTTACTTATAATAATACTAATAATAATAGTTTGGCACTCCAGACCTAAACAAATTTAGTCCGAGATCTCTCACCACTAGAGCTGTGATTGTTATATTTGTACTCAAAAGTGGTTGACATTACTGAAATAATAATTCATATTATAAAAAAATTTATATTTACATTATTTATTTAATATTGATTATGAACATAAACACGTATTTTCTAAATTTGATTTAATCCATGGAACAAATTTACTAATTCTTGTATAAACACCTGGATACCCTTCTCGACCGCACCCAACACCCCATGATACAACGCCAACAATATAATATTTAATTCCACTAGACAGTAACAATGGGCCTCCACTGTCACCTTGACAGGAGTCCATGCTTGGTCTCCCAGCACAAAGCATACTCGATGTAATTCTTGTACTTTTATACTTTTGATTTCTACATTCTGTTATTGACATTATGGGCACTTTAACTTGATTCACAATTGCTGGTAGTTCTCCTCCTTCTGAAGTTCGTCCCCATCCGACTACAGTTCCAATCCGACCTAAAAAGACATACATATATTATAACTGTATATATAGTAAATTTTGTTAAAAATATTCCACTTATACAATAATCATTTTTGTAAATAAAGGCATTTAATTTTTAAGTGGATAGCACGTTTTGAAAATGAGCTCCTCAATTATTGATTTAAAAGTATATAAAAAATAAATATTTTTATATAAACTTAATTTGGCTTTTTTTATTTTCATATTAATATAATTATTTAACCTATTGACTATTTTCAAGAGTAAACAACTAATAATAATAATATAATAGTTTGGCGCTACAGTCCTGTGTAGAACTTCGGCCGAGCTCTCTCACCATTTTGAGCTGTGCGTGTTATATTTGTACTCAAAGTGGTGGGACCTACAGTTTATTGCCGAATCCGAACGGCGGGTGAGAGCTTTTCATAGGCAATGGTTTTACTCTCGTAGGTTTGCCATTTACTGACGAGAGGTAGCGCGGTATAGAAAAATGTTTCTATGAAAAGATGTTGTTAGCCCCAGTCCAGGCTTGAACCGGGGACCTTTCGGCTCGCAGTCCAACGCACTAACCACTGAGCTACCGCGGCTATTATTTATATAATATTTCTTTCTGAGTGCAATTAAAATCACAAAAAAAATAATGACGATATAATAGTGTTCTTGTAATAAATATGATCTCGAAATAACATCAATAATACACGAAATCTTCGATCGTAGAGTGAATAAATTCAAAATAATAACACACGCTACAAAAAAGGACTATCCCAAATACATCTTTACAGACATAACAAGTATGTTTGGAGCTTTATATAAACAATATTTTATTTGTCTGATAAATCTTTTATAAACAGGGTTGTAATGAGACTTGCAATACAATTTTTGCTCTTGATGCAAGAATTTTGCAAAATAATTATTTTTAAATTTTAAGTAAAAATAAATCCAAGACACAAAACGGTCCGTTAACGGTGCCGTTTCGTTTTCAGTATAATAAAACGGTCCAATAAACTCAATAAAGAGGAACGGAGTGAGTTGAGATTGCGATTTAACAAACGAACCGTAGGTCTGTATACAAAACGGAATGAATAGATTAAAAACACCAGTCTCTTCGTATGCTGCAATGTTTAGTGATGGATCAGTTTTATCAGTCAAAAAACCAAGACAATTTCGCATCACACATTTTTCGCATCTTTATATCACATTTTCAGTAGCTGCGTGATATAGGAGCATCACACATTTTTCGCATCTTTATATGACATTTTCAGTAGCTGTTTGACATCGGAGATTCTCAAACATGGACAGCAAATTTGCGCTGCTCCGGACTTATTGTTTATGTTCACAAAGTCAAATAAATTGAAATGTACTCTAATAACGGAAGAATCGTTGCCGTTGAGTTGCCTACTGAAGTAAAGATACATCTGTTGGCAAGAGTTATCCTTCGGCTAATCTCAAGGCTGACTTTCTCAGATAGAAATTTAATATATTTTTTTATTAAACTTGAAAATGTAATGTTTATAGTATATAAAATAATCCCAGTGGTTAATTTAAATTTTATTAAAATTTAAACTCAAATAGTTTATTTTTCTGTTTATTTAATAATTTTAAACAATTAAGGTTTAAAATTTAAACTCAAATAGTTTATTTTTCTGTTTATTTATTATGTTTAAACGATAAAGGTTTAAAATTTAAACTCAAAAGTTTATTCTCAGTTTATTTAATAATTTTAAACCATAATAGGTTTTTTTTTTAGTTTTTATATTTAGACCAAGTTCAGTTTCAATTGATATTTATTTTGTTGGCTATTTTTGGTAAGTGTTTTTAATGCAAATAAATAGTTTTTTTATTTCATATTTTTCCGACATTTTGGTGATTATCCTTATTCGGGGATGTTTATTGAATTTCTTAAAATTATATACATATAATATATGGCGCATTCCACATCAATTCGCCGAGCTATTTCCATATTTTAATTTTTTGTTACTAAAATTCAGTCTACGGAAACCTGTTCTACAAGTTCGTATCTCTGGATTGTGAACAAAATAAAAACACTCTTATGTTTACTTTAAATTATAACAATTAACTTTATTAATTCACTTTAATAAACTACTTTACTAATAAAAATTCTAACAACTGCTGCATGCCCACTATTTAACTTGACATTGATCTAAAACGAGACGCTTTCGACCACTTTCCAATCACTACTGACGTGCTGTGCTTCAGATGCGGCGACCTTATATACTGCATGCATCAGTTCGACACTTTTCGACAAGCTTCGACATGTTTCGGGAACCTTCTACTCGTTTCGTGAATGACGAATGCACTCATGTGTTTCAATGTGCTGATCTTCCTTTTCTCGCACATTGCTTAGTGTGCTGAATGATCTTTCGTCTATTTCTAACACATAACTGAATTGTCTTGAGTCTTATTTATTATTGTTGATTGCTTGCACAGTGGAGCAAATTACCTCTTTTCGTAATCTGATCGTCCCGAACAGATGTTAATCCTCCATCTCTCTCTATACGGCACCAACCCTTCTAAATGTACTACTTTCATTTTTGTCTAACACCTATAGTATTCTGAATCCGATACACAATGTCATTAATCCTTTTAAATATCCTGTACGGTACTTCTCGGTGTGTTTGCAGTTTTGGATTTAACAATTTCACTCAAGGCGGGCTACAAAGTATAACCAAATCTCCTTCCTTAAATCCCTCAGAGTTTGCTCTCAAGTCGTGTCTGGACTTTATCTTATCACTTAGAATTTGTATCCTCTGCCCCAAGGACTGATTCAACTCGTCTCGGTCTTCACTTTTCTTCTTGCCCAAAACAATTTTCGGAATCGGCTATTGCACATCCATAGCAGTACGTTCGCAATGTGTTCATACGTTGTATTGATTCATCTTACCGCAACTGAACTGATGTTCTTTTTGCGGATACACATTGCTTACATCGGTGAATCCAATAGACGACTGACTTCTGATATTCGACCCAATAGAAATGTTTCCTAACTTCTTCAATCGTTTTATTAATGCTCTTTTGTATCCACCTCTATTGGATCAACTATGGTATTTCAGTACTATTGCTTTTATTTTTGACTTGGGAAAAACAATCAAATTTCGTGCAGATCTGCCATTTTCACTTTCCCACACACGGTACAAACAACCATTTTGTAGCTTCAGGCTTTGCCACTGCGCCCAGTAAGCCCTGCTTATTGGACTGGTGGATGCTAACTCTTTTCATAATTGTTTTCTTTGTTGTTCCTTGAACGTCCTTATTTATGCGATATCGGGGCCCTTCTTTTTATTATTTCGTATTTGCTCTAGACTCCATTGATCATCTGGCACCCAATGAACGAATGTGAATTATGTTTGTTTTTTCTTCTTCTCTCCGGCACTCTCCGGATTCCATTGTACACGTTTTGGACCATCCTCAAGACTCTTTTCTGGTCTGTATCCCTTAGGTGGTTGCACCATTACACATTTCCGTTTTTCACGACAGTCGCGTGCCATATGCCCATATTTTTTATAGTTGTAGCATTTACCTTTCGTTTGGGCGTTGGCAGCATAAAGTCCGGATTTAACGCTGGCTTTGGGCGTTCTAGACGCTACTCTCTCCTCGTCTGGTACATGTGTCTCCGTCGTTGGTCGGCACACTGTAGTCGCTATCTCCTGCGTAAGCGCTGTGGTGACCGTTTCCACAAATGTCACCTTTGGCATAGTCATTGCTGCACGTTTTGTCTCAGGATCCCCTATGCCATCAACGTACGCATTTATCTTGCACATTTCCAAGCCGAATCGGAATACGCCAAATATGCAAATCTATCAACATCTGCAGCATATTCCTGCAACGATTCGCCATCATTTTGCCTTCGGAACTTCAGCTGTATTCTGTAAATCGGTGTCATGTGGTCACTGCCATATTTTCGTTTCAGTGCACCCATGACCGCTGAATAACTCTTAATGTCACTTTTCGGCATTGTTAGCAAAACTTCGGCTGCGCCTCCTTCCAGGGCCACAATAAGAGCTGCTACCATGTCTTCTTTGTTCCATCGATTAATTACAGCCGTTTTCTCAAATTGCAGCTGAAAAATACTGAACGCTGTTGTTCCATCGTACATCGGCGGTTTCAGCTTCGTACCACCAGCAACATGCAGTGAGGGTCCACTTAGCTGTAGTAAACTGACATCTCTTGTATTTTCTGTAGCTTTTTGTCGAAACCTTTTTCCGATTTTTGCATTTTATCAAGAACGTCATCCATATACGATTCAAGCTTTTTTACTTTTCTATTAAGTGTATTAGAAACTAATAGAAGCTTCTTCGAATGTTCTTGAAGCTTTTCAGAATTTTCATAAAGTCTTTGCTCTATTTTAATGGAATTTTCTTCCTTTTTCTTCCTTTTTTTGCTTGGTGCGCTGAATGATCTTCCGTATCTTTCTAACACCTTGCTTAGTGCTCTGAATTGTCTTCTGTCTCATTTATTATTGTTGAGCAAATTACCTCTTTTCGTAACAATATTGTTATTATTTCTCAATAAAATTTAAATTTAATTTTTCAGTTTTCTATCACACCCGTTCACCCCCTTAGCAAACTATAAAAACACGATTTTTGCTGTTTTGCCCCACAGCGTCCAAAAACTGCCATTTTTTATTTTTTTACCCTACACTAAGAGTGAAAGGGTATATTCAGTTTGGTACGCCGTTTGTAAAACCCTGAAAAAAGCATCTCCGGTATGGAAATGATTAGCATGACCTCCTGAGTCGATTTAGCGATGTCCGTCTGTCTGTCTGTCCTTCTGTATTTTTGTTGAAATTACGATTACAGAAAAATTTGAAGAGATAGAGCAATGAAACTTTAGATTTAGATTACTTTTATATCTAAGCAGTCTGAACAAGAAAATTGGCATGATCGGTCTATTGTGACCTGAGAGCCGACCACTTATGTTCAAATACCTCATATAAAATTTACATCTACAAATCAATTTTACTGTATACGTGCTTGGGTAAACTTTTTTTGGTCAAATATATATTGACGTTATGCTCAAATACATGAAAATAATGTTTTCCTACGAAACGACTAGTGGTTCCCAAAAAAAATCGAAATTCGGTACATCAACCCATTTGTAAACATGGGTATCAAATGAAAGAAAATTCTTCAGGGAAGGAAAATGTGTAGTTATTTTCAGGATTCGTATACCCTGGTAACCTATATACCAATTTAAATGGTAACCACACATATGTGTAGGGTATTTATAGTTGGTTTAGACCGACGATAATTTTGATAATCCTAGCTATCATAATAACACCTACTTTAAATTTTCCCATGTGATCTAACCTTCCCAACTCTTTTGTGTTCGTGGTGTCGTGTCACTGCAATAAATTCAAATGCAACAAAGTAGTTAAGTAAGTTAAAAGTTTTTTTATAAAAAACCAAAATTTGTACTTATGTGGAATAATATATATGGGGCATTCCACGTCAATTCGCCGAGCTTTGACCCTGACCCCCTTCGATTTGCTTCATATTTTAATATGTTGTTATTATTGGTCAATGAAGTTTGATTTTAATTTTTCAGTTTTGACCGCCTTAGCAAACTTCAAACATATGTTTGAAGTATAAACCGTGATACAAAAAATGTGCAGTTATTGTCAACTGCCACGCCTAGCTGCCATATAAAATTTATAGTAAACACGCTATAACTCTGAAGACAGAAGGGGTATATTTTTGAAATTTTGTGCAACACCATGTAATATAAAAACAAAATGCAGCATTGAAAATTTTTGTGATCGGCCTAAAGTGCTAAATCTTTGGTCTTGTATGAGTTAGAGCCAGTTTTTCAGTGCTAGTTGAACTTTGTTTGTGGTTTAAACTTCGTTTAAAACGAGAATAGATTTTTTCAGTGAACTTCAACCGTCGTTTAAACTTAGTTTAAACGACCGATGCTAATGGTTTAAACTACGTTTAAACATACAAAGTTTTTGGCATGCATTTTTCTCACAACACTTTTCACTATTTTCTTTTTGTGCGTTGTTTCACAAATTATTATTAATTTTTGTATTTTTGCACACTATGCATTAAAAAAAACTCTCACGTGCACTTTAGTTGCTTGATCTGTTGCTAAAATTTAAAGATACATTAATTTTATTTTTCTGAAACATTTTTTTTATTTAATTTTGAAGGACATTTATCAGAAGTCAAAATCGAGAGAATTATTTTTCATTAGCCTGTGGTGCCATATGTATTGTCTTAGTTTGTGGTCATTTTCAACTATCACTGAAAAACTTGCCCTTAAAATCATGCAATTTTGCTGGTATTCCTCTGTTGTATGTAGTAATATTAATTCGAAGTATGGTCTAGTTGAGTGAAATGCCACTACTACCTGCCATATAAACATAACATTTCATCAGCCATAACTCCGTTTCTATATGAGATATCGCGATGAAACTTTGGATGTTTTAATTTTTTGAAAGGATCAATAACACAGTGCAACAAATGTCCAACTTTTTGTTCCATCTTCCGATCTGATCTTGAATCTGAAGTCCGTTTTGCTCTTTCAATTGTTCATATTTGGTGTCAAATATGAACAATTAGGGTGTATAAAGACAGTAATTAGAAATGTTGTTTATCATGAACAGGTGCATTTTTTTACTTTGACACCATCGTCCCAAGGCTTTTCTATAACCCTCGTTTTTTCGAATTTTAACCCTACTAATTACAAATTTTGACATACCGCATGAACGCTGGAGAAAACTATTATACGCTCTTCGGCAAATATGCTCCTCATTAAAAATAAGGTAACGTCCTCAAATAACGAAAATGCCTCAGATCCACCCATTAAACAGAATTACAAAAAAGCTAAAAAAACAATATATTTTGTACTTTATTTATAACGTTGCAGGCACATTTTACAAAGTTTTTCGAAAGCTGAAATATAAATTATATATTCTTGCGAATTTCGACATTCTAAAAACAATGGCGTAACTTTTCTTCTTAGACATCCTTTTTCAACGATATTTTATAAAATCGAAAATTTATGTTTTTAAGCATGATTTGGCATGGTAGTCATTAGGTGGAAAGTCACACTAATTTTTCTTGTATCTAAAATTTACATTAATTCTTTCACATTTAGTATTGATATTGATTTTAAAAATACTTATCATGGTTTTCGTGATATATGTATTAAAGTAGCAAATTTTAGGATAAAAAAATTATGTTTGGGTATTTATTTCTTGGCATCCAGTTGAACACCATTCTTGCCTTTAAGTTTTAGCTTAGCAAATTATATTAGTTTTAAAACTGCATTATAATATTAATTCGTATGTGCTTATTTTGGAGCCAAAATCTATAAGCTTAACCTCCATAAAACAATAGTATACCTTAAAACACAGCATTTCGCTTTTGGCGTATATCCTTAAAACAGAACGTCTAGGTAAAAACTGCAAACGCAATTCTTTTTATAATATTGAAATTCATAAGAATATATAACTTTTATTTTTACTGCGAAAATTTTGAACACGACGTAATGAACAAAATAAAAAAAATTATGTTTTTTATCATTCTGTTTAATGGCTAAATCTGAGACGATTTTGTTGTTTGAAGAACTCATTTAATTTTATTTGGGGAACATTTTTGCCAAAAAGAGTATGACAGTTTTCTCAAGAGTTCAAAATTCAAATTAGTAGGGTTAATTAGTAGGGTTGAAATTCGAAAAAACAAGGGTTATGGAAAAGCGTTGGGACGAAAAATGCGCCTGATCATCATTGCTGAAAAAAATCAAATGAAAAACCAAACAAAATGAAATTTTTGAAATGAAATTATTTTTTGTACTATCTTTAAACACCCTAAATGTTCCTATTTGTCCTCAAATTGTGAGGAACCCAGAGCTGATAGAGCTCGGATTTTAGATTCAAGATCAGCGACTCTACCCTAAAATCGTTATCAAATCGGAAGGATGTATTTTTTGCTGCACTGTATAATTATTTCTCCTCAAATTGTGAGAAACCAAGAGCTGATGGAGCTCGGATTTCAGATTCAAGATCAGCGACCCTACCCTAAAATCGTTATCAAATCGAAAGGTGGTATTTTTTGCTGCACTGTGTAATTATAAGAAATTATATTCTGATCGGTCTACGGTCAACGCCTACATAGCATATAAATTCAACATATAATTGTAATAGTAACTCCGGTACTATGCGAAATATGATGACCATTATAGACATGTTTGCATCGGTTCGACACGTTTCGACAAGCTTCGACATGTTTCGAGAATCTTCTACTCGTTTCGTGAATGACGCATGCTATTGGCATCTCATTCGCACTTATGTGTTTTAATGTGCTGATCTTCCATATTTTTCTCGCACATTGCTTAGTGCGCTGAATGATCTTCCGTCTCTTTCTAACAGATTGCTTAGTTCGCTGAATTGTCTTGCGTTTTATTAATTGTTGTTCATTGCTTGCACTATGGGGCAATTTAGACCTTTTCGTAACACTGCCCTCCACCTAAATCTGTTCGTCCCGAATAGATGTTAATCCTGTATTACGTCAACCTTTCTAAATGTACGACTTTCATTTTTCGTCTGACCCTGTGGTATTCTGAATCCGATACACAATGTCATTAATCCTTTTAATTATCCTGTACGGTACTTCCCGGTGTGTTCGTAGTTTTGGATTTAACAATTTCACTCGTGGAGGGCTACAAAGCATAACCAAATTTCCGACCATAAATCCCTCAGAGTTTGCTCTCAAGTCATATCTGGACTTTATCTTACTATTAGGAAATTGTATCCTCTGCCTTAAGGACTGATGCAACTCGTCTTGGTCTTCACTTTTCTTCTTTCCCAAAATATTTTTGGAATTGGCTTTTCCACGTCAATACGTTTGCAATGTGCACCTACGTTGTATAGATTAATCTTATCGCTACTACTGACGGGGTTTCTTTTTGCGGATACACATTGCTTGCATCTGTGGATCCAATAGGTGACTGACTTCTGATATCCGACCCAACAGAAATGTTTCCTGACTTCTACAATCGTTTTATTAATGCTAAAGTGACCTCCATTGGATCCACAATGACATTTCAGTACTATCGCTTTTATTTTTGACTTGGGAACAACAATCAAATTTCGTGCAGATCTGCAATTTTCAGTTTCCCACACACGGTACGAACAACCATTTTGTAGCTTTAGGCTTTGCCACTGCGCGAAGTAAGCCCTGATTATTGGACTGTTGGATGCTAACTCTTTCCATAATGGCTTTTTATGTTGTTCCTTGAACGTCCTTATCTTTGCGATGTCGGGCTCCTTCTTTTGATCATTTCGTATTTGTTCTAGACTCCACTGATCATCTGGCACCCAATGAACGAATGTGAATTATGTTTGTTTTTTCTTCTTCTCTCTCCGGATTCCTTCGTACACACTCGTTCCGACACAGTGCCTGAATTTCCCCGATAGCGCTGGTGATATTTTGGTCATCCTCGGAAAGGTGAGGTGTCTTTTCTGGTATGTATCCCTTGGGTTGTTGCACAATTACACATTTACGTTTTTCACGACAGTCGCATGCCATATGCCCGTATTTTCCGCAATTGTAGCATTTACCTTTCAATTGGGTGTTTCCGTTGTCATTATAATGTTTGGATTTAACGCTGTCTTTAGACGCTCTACTTACTCCTTGACATACATTTTCTCCCTTTCATCTAGTACACGTCCGTCGTTGGTCGGCATAATGTATTCGCTATCTCTTGCGTAAGCGCTGTGGTGACCGTTTCCACAAATGTTACCTTTGTCATAGTCATTGCTGAACGTTTAGTCTCAGGATCCCGTATGCCATCAACAAACGCATTTATCTTGCACATTTCCAAGAAATCACACGCTGAATCGGAACACGCCAAATGTGCAAGTCTCTCAACATCCCTAGCATATTCCTGTAACGATACACCATCATTTTTCCTTTGGAACTTTAGCTGTATTCTGTAAATCGGTGTCATGTAGTCACTGCCATATTTCGTTGCAGTGCACGCATGACCGCTCGAATAACTGTTTATGCCACATTTCGGAACTGTCAGCAAAACTTCGGCTGCACCTCCTTTTAGTGCCACAATAAGCGCTGCTACCATGTCTTCATTGTTCCACCGATTACTTACAGCCTTGGTCTCAAATTGCAGCTTGAAAATGTTGAACTCTGTAGTTCCATCGTAAATCGGCGATTTTGGCCTCCTACAACTAACAACATGCTGTGTAGGTCCATTTATGTGCAACGCATGCAAATCTTTTTTTAGTTACTGGAGCTCTTTCCTGGACTTATTTTCAAGTCATTTACAAGTTCTTTTACTTTACCGTGGAGTGTGTTAGAAACTTCTAGAAGCTGCTTCGAATGTTCCAGCAACTGTTCTTCAATTTTTAGTTGGAATTTTCAAGAAGTTTCTGTTCCATTTTGTTCGAATTTTCTTGGAGCTGTTTGCATTTTTCTAGAAATTTCTGTTCCATTTTGCTCGAATTTTTTTGAAGTTGTTGGAATTTTCTAGAAGTTTCTGTTCCATTTTGCTGTAATTTTCTTGGAGCTGTTTGAAATTTTCTTGAAATTGTTGTTTTATAGCTCCGAGCATCTTCCATCTTTTTCTCACACATTGCTTAGTGCGCTGAATGATCTTCCGCCTTTTTCTAACACATTGCTTAGTGCGCTGAATAGTCTTGCGTCTCATTTATGTTTGTTGATTGCTTGCACTATGGGGCAAATTACATCTTTTCGTAAAAATATTGTAGCACTTATAAGTCATGCTTTTATGGCGAATCACAACAATTTTTAGTAAAACGTTTTGTTTTATATTATATGATATTGGACAAAATTTCAATAATATGCCTCTTCTATCTTCAGAGTTATGGCGTGTTTACTATGAATGTTATATGGCTGCTGGGCATGGCAGTTGACAATAACAGCTCATTTTTTATTACACGGTTTGTACTTCAGACATATTAGTATATATAAGTTTTTATTAATGCATCTCAAACCAATCGAAAATTATGGCGATTTATATACTAAAAAAACAGGGTTTTAAAAGTGAAGAAAAAATTGTAGAAAAATTCTTACCACTCCAAATCAAAGTGGAATGATCTTTGTTCATGTCATGAATTTATATAAACTTTTTCAGAATTTTAAAAAGGCAGTTTTTGGAAGTTGTGGAGTAAAACAGCAAAAAACGTGTTTTTTGAGTTTGCTAATGCGGTGAAAATTGAAAAATTCAATTTAAATTTCATTGACCAATAATAACAACATATTAAAATATAAAGCAAATCGAAGGGGTTCAGGGTCAAAGCTGGGCGAATTGACGTGGAATGCCCCATATATATTATTCCACATAAGTAAAAATTTTGGTTTTTTATAGAAAACTTACTTAACCACATTATTGCAGCGACTCGACAGCACGAACACAAAAAATTAAAATAAAAAAATTATTAATTAGTCAAAAATTGTAAATAAAAATATCACAGTTTATCAGCTGTTATGGTCAAATTGCTAATGAGTAGCTTGAGTTGATATTATCTTTGTCTTCTTTTGTGTTCATTGTTGTTTTTAGTTTTTGTTGAATACTTAAGCTTTCCAAAATTTATTTTGTGTTTGTTTTCTTTTCCTTGTACAATATTCGTATGTTTTCAAAATCGGCTGTCAAAATCCTAAAATGTTAAAATGCTTCGCTCCGCGTTGACTTTGTGAAACTAGGACCTCTTAAACTAAAAACAAGCCTTTAAAAGCCAAAAAAAGATGATCCTGTGATGTTGCGCAAAGAGCTTAAAGGACTTTATTGAACTTTTAATGACCATTTTCAATTAAATTATTACTGCTTCAAAAAATATATCACTAGATTTTCTTCTGTACTAAAATTATGATTTTTAAAATTGTTAAATTTAACTGTCGACATTTTTCTAATTTTATTTTAACGAATTTTGAATAACATTTTTGTATTATTACACATACAATTATCTTTAAAATTATATGTCACTCTTATATTTTCAGATATCGTATTATTAGTAACTAGTAAAAACCATCCAGCTAGCTGAAAATTTGTTTCTAAATATAAAGAAAAGTCATAGTTAATATGAACATTTTATTATATTTTTAAATTTTTTCGGTTCTCCACAAAAACTCCATCTATAGTTTAAAAAATATGAGTCGTCAAAGAGATTACAAACATGGCATTCTATATAAAATATATGAAAATACATATTGGAACATAACTAAAATAACATTGCATGTCCTCTCAAATCCTTAAAGTTGTATTTAGTCTTTTACAAAATACATTTGAAATACTATCATTTTGATTAGAAACTTTTTTATTTTATTTTAAGTGTTTACTGTTTCATACTATAACTAACATGAAATCATTATTCAAAGGGTATACTAACAAAAATTACCATAATGTGTAAAAAAATGTGTATACTAATATCACAAAATTGTGAATTTTTTGTAAATTACAAGAATAAAACTATTTCTGATCACTATCAATGTGGCAAAAAAAATTATCCTGTTATTTTATACGAATTTTTATAAATCACATGTCAAAAATTCCAAGAAAATTCCTTGTACCTTGATATTTTCATATTTTGTAAAAAATCAACATAATCTACCGATTAATTTTGAAGTTATGTAAATTTGTTGAAAAAATGCCTTTTAACTGTGAAAGACAAGATTTAATAAAATTAATTTTTCATAGAAATTTTATATATTTTTTGTATTTGAATCACAGTTCTATTTTTCCTACAAGTTTCAAATATTTTTAATTTTTTTTTGTTTTTGAAAAATTTTATTTTAAATCAATTATATATTTTTAAAAATGTAAAAACACTTTTAATAAGTTTTAAAATTCACTTTCTAATGTTACTCAAGGTTTGGTTTTTTTTAACATTTTTATAAATTTTAGTTAAAATTGTTGTAATCGTAGATGGTTTTAGTTATAGTTGTCGATATATGTTGTTTATTTCATTTCCCTTAATAATTTTTTTTAATATATTTTCTAATCGCATTATTGAAACTCTTTTTCGCGGAGTTTTCTGTTTTTTTTGCAACTCTCTGTTTGCGAGAAACAACAACAAAAAATCATGCTGCAGAGATGTTGTTGTTCTTTTGTGTACTTTATGCGAGAGTGTGATGCACTGCACTAAACACAGTGAGTGCAGTCAACTGCAGTTCTCTTTTTCATATGGTTGTTGTAATTTGATTTTTTGATACCAGTATAATTAAAATTTGTTCATAAATACGGCCGGTAGTGCAAGAGAAAAAACAAGTTTGGTTTTATTAATATAGAAAGATTAGTAAAAGTATGAGCACCTACCCTAAAACATAATATATTTTGAATGAATTTAAAAAATAAAGTTATATAAAGGATTAATTTATTGGTCAACATCTTTGATACTATCCACAAGAATGTAGTATTGAAGTCTACTTTTAGAAAACGTGGTTATATTTCCTCAACTATTAAAGTTAGCTGATTGATTTTTTTTTGTAAATATTATTATACACGTAAGGATCACTTTAAAATATAATGCTCATAAAAGGTCTATTTTGTAAAAACTTTATTATCTCTTTTGTTGCTACTCATTATGAACCATAATGGTGGACAAATTATGTAAAACTTTTATAAGTTTTTTTTTTAGTTTTTCACTATAGTTTAATCAATAAAAAATTATATTTAACTTATTATTAAATAACATTAAAAAAAAGCCAAAAATAATTAAACCGTGATATTGTAAAAAAATCTGCCAACGACTTTTTTTTTATTTTGATCGTAAAATACTCGGGAGAGATAACCAAAACATTAGTTCTAAATTTTTCATACAAATTTTAATCAGTCTAATGCTGCGCAAGAGCTGTTTCTTTTCTTGATGTCCGTTTGATGTTCTCTTATACGTGTTCCCAGTGCTCTCTTTGTTGTCCCTATGGATACTTGATCACATCGTACGTTGTTGCCTCCTTTGTATCCATTTTCATACACCACTTTATGTTATAGTTCTTTTTCAATTTTATCTTTTTTGTTTGTGAACATTTATCTGAGTGTTCAGTTTGGTCTATGTGCAAATGTTGTTTCGTCTCTTCTTATGGTGTTTTTGACTATGCCACTCTCAGTTAATTAGGGGATATAAGAAACTTTGAAATATTTTGTAGGATTGCCAAATCTGTTGGTAATTTTGCATTGTGTTTTAGATTTTGTCGCCGATTAGATTTTTTATTAATGTCTTTGGATAATTGTTGTAGTATTGGGTGAGAGCAGCTATTTGCTCTCGTATGGAAAATTATGTCTGATTTATTTAGAAACCAGCATTCGTTTATTGTTAGCCCTAATTTTGATAATTGTCTGTAATTTATGTTTTCAAATTTAGTCGATTGTGTCTGATGTGTGTTCTCTGTTATGTATTTATAAATACACATTTGTTTAGTTACGAATAGGGTTATACTAATCGATGTTTGATTAGTCGATTTTTGGATAAAAAAAAGTCAATTATTTGAAATAGACTATCTGATTGTGAAAAAGTCGAGTATTCGACTTTTCCCATAGATAATCCATTTTTTCTTATTAGTTGCCAGATAGCTAAAAAAATTCGTTCTGGCCAATAACTAGTAATATAAATAAATAATTACCTCTGAAAGAAAAAAAATGTGGCAACAGAGACAATTTTAGAAATAAGAATGTGTGCGTGTTTTCCATTCAGTCGTTTGTTTATCAGTGTGTATTATTTTATTATGGCTTTAAGCCTAGAAAAACTTAGTATACTATCTAGTTTTTGGATAAATATGTCTAATATCATTCCAATAAATAGCAAAAAGTGATATATTATAGTCCCTCCACTTTTGTTGTCAAAAAGTTTTATTTTAATACAAAAAGTTTTATTTTTATACAAAAAGTCGACTAATCGACTATTACAAACGGTCAAACGGTCAACTCTTTGATAATGTCTTTGAAAGGTGGTTTGGGATTATTTCTGGCATTGTAATAAGAATTTTGACGTTCGGCCAGTCGTCCGACAGTTTCTTTTGAGTTTTTATATTTAGACCAAGTACAGTTTAAATTGATTTTTGTTTTATTGGCTATTTTCTGTCAGTGTTTTTTAATGCAAATAAATTGTTTTTATTTCATATTTTTCCGACGTTTCTGTGAATTGTAAACCATACTTACTAAATTTAGTTTGGAATCGCAGGTTCGAGTCTCGGCCAGAGCATTTTTTTTATTCTTTCTAATTTTTTTTATTACTTAAGAATTTAAAAAAATATATATATATATATATATTCAAAGATAGATAAATAGTAATGCGACCAACTTTTCCCACATTAAAAATACTTCTAGCTATTAAAATTAATAAAAAACATAAATTTAAAAAAAAAAATTAAAATAACTTTAATATAAAAAAAAAATATTAAAAAAATAGAAACAAGATCGAGTTTCGAACCTGCGATACTGAAATAAATTCGTTGTCACCATGTTAGTAACATTCACTCGAATACTCGCTTTAAATTCAAAACGTCTTTTTCGACGGAAATATGTTTAAATAGCGTTAATAGTAAATGGCAGTAATGTTGGTAGTCGGTATGTTCGAGGATTTAAATGTAGCGGGTAAGGTGTGGGCTGATGAAGAAGAAAATAATTTCGAAAGAGACGAAAAATAATTAAGGATTGCACAAGAATTATAAAACTCGCCTAATATTCAGAATTTTGAGGCTTTTTAAAAGAGCGGAAACTATAGAGAAAGGCGCAAAATTTTCTAAAAAGCATACATTTTAAATGCGCCTTATTTGCAAAATGTTTGCGCCTCTACAGAATTCTCAAAAAAGCTTAAAATTGCAAATGTGCCTAATTTACACTTAAATTTCTACTTAGGGATTGCTGCTTATGGATTTTTATTTATATAATTTTAGTTCAAAATGTATATAGTGAATTTAAATAATTTTTTTCTTTAAAACTAATTAACTTATTATTCGATTTTCGATTAGAAAGGTAACAAATGTATATGGCTGAAAATGCAATAAAATCGATATTGAAACAACATTTATTTGATGACTTTTAGTCTTTGTGAAATTAAAAAAATCTGTTTTAAATTAATTTTATAATTGGTTAATTAACTATGACCTTTTACTTCTTGAATAAATGGTACAAAAAAAATAGGTGAAACTTAAAAAAATATATAAATAAAAATTTTATTAATATTTCAAAGTCAAAAATAATTATTTTTGATAAATATTTTCAAAAGCCAAATATAATTTTTATTTTAGATGCATATTTATAAAAATCAAAATTTATTATTTTTGATATATATGCAAAAAAAGTCGGTACTCCTACCAAAAAATCTCAAAAAACAAACAAATTATCTGAACTTTACACAACCGGATGAAGTGAAATATTTTTTTTCTTCAAACTATCCCCTCTGTTTGGGCCCCAGACTAAACTATGGCGCGGTCAGACTTGTGGTATCCTAGATAAATCGAAAACTTAGACACCTACCTATCCCAGAAGTAAATCCTCCGTTCAGAAGTTGTTCTATGTATAACAGCTTCTGTGCAAGCAAAATACAGATTTCTACATCACTGAATAAAAAGTCGGTACTCCTACCAAAAAATCTCAAAAAACAAACAAATTATCTGAACTTTACATAACCGGATGAAGTGAAATATTTTTTTCTTCAAACTATCCCCTCTGTTTGGGTCCCAGACTAAATTATGGCGCGGTCAGACTTGTGGTATCCTAGATAAATCGAAAACTTAGACACCTACCTATCCCAGAAGTAAATCCTCCGTTCAGAAGTTTTTCTATGTATAACAGCTTCTGTGCAAGCAAAATACAGATTTCTACATCACTGAATATAATGTGTTTCCAAAACTCCTTCTAAGCAATTCAAAGTATAATGCATGATACAAATATATACAGGTACGATCACTCTCTCATTTTTTTCCAATGTTTACTTTAGCTGACACTAGGAAAGTTTTTTGAAGTTTAGATTTAAAAGCAAAACAAAATCGACAATTGAAAAAAACTAATATAAAATTCTATAGAAATGAAAAATAATTATCAAGGCATGCTTTGAGATAACTTAAAAATGTTCTCAAAAATTTTTATAATCAAAACAAAATCTGAAAAATAATTTTAATTTTTTCTTTAAAATTTGAATCAAAACAAAATATTCCAAAATGTGTCAAAAAAACTTGCCCAGTGTCAGAGTGATCGTACCTGTAAATATTTCTATCATGGTACAATGTTTTAAACAATTTATATGCTTTTGTGCTTTGAAATTCTGAAATAAATAATAGATCTCTTCTCACATTCTTTCTCGTCAATGCAAACAATAATAACTAAAAAAATGTTTGCTTTGAAATTTCATTGTCATTTGTGATTTTCTTAATTTACTTTTACATTAAATAAAGCAAGAATCTGACGTCTTATTAATTTGTAACTTATGTTTAATTAAATACGCGGTAAGTAATTGATAATTCTAGAAAGTTTTCAATACAGTTTCTTGACCTAATTTCAACCATAAATCAATGTTAAACTGCGTCGATGTATGCGAGATTATACAATTAAAAAGTCCACGTAAGTTCACCATTAAAAAACAAAACGCCTTTAAATATTGCTATATTTTTAGATCCATCTACATGATCATTCTTAAATCAATTGCAAACAGCCTTTTGTTCCTAATATCATATTGATTTTTCTGATGTAAATCCCATATCTCATAAAGTCATTGTAATTATAATAAACAACATTGCAATTAAACGAAAAAAGAAATTAAACTATTTGTTATATTATTGGAGCTCAAAAGTATCCATTATATATATACAGTAAGAAGCGTGCGAAAAATGCCTTCAAATTGAGGTTTATTAGAAGCTCTTTCTGTGAATATATTCTATAACTATCTGGACCCGTGCACGATTCGTGCCAAGATTTTGTGAATTCAAAGACATGGAGCGATTTTATTGATATAAAAAACATTTTTATATATATCAGGGGCCCGTACTTCTCTGTGGACGTTTTTATGGGTTTTATAAAAATGGGTTTTCTCAAAGACAATTCTTTCTCAGACTGCGCATCCCCGTAGAATTCTGCCCAGTAGAATATTTCGCCGTAGAATTCTTCCCAGTAAAAATCTTCGCATTAAAATTCTTCTCCATAGAACGCTTTCCGTAGAATTCTTCCCGTAAAATTCATCCCGGTAGAATTCTTTCCCGCAGAAATCTTCCCCGTAGAATTCTTCTCCGGAGAGTTTTTCCCAGTAGAAGTTTTAGTGTGGTGAGTTTTAATGTGATGAATTTAGGTGTGGTAAATTTTGGTATGGTGAATTTGAGTGTGGTGGGTTTTAGTGTGGTGAGTTATAGTGTGGTGAATTTTTAGTGTGGTAATTTTTAGTGTGGTGAATTATATTGTGGTGTGTTTTAGTGTAGTGAATTTCATGTGGTGAATTTTAGTGTGGTGCATTTTAGTGTGTTGAATTTTTATGTGGTGAATTTTATTGTGGTGAGTTTTAGTGTGGCGAATTTCAGTGTGGTGAGTTTTAGTGTGGTGAATTTTAGTGTGGTGAATTTTATTGTGGTGAGTTTTAGTGTGGTGCGTTTGTTTTTCTTTATCTTTCCTTTTTTGTTTTTCTTTTAGTTTAGTTTTTAGTTTTATGATATAGCTTTTGTTTTTGTTTTTGTGTTTTAGTTTTTGTGTTTTAGTTTTTGTTTTGTGCTTTTGCTTTTGTGTTTTTGCTTTTAATTTTTTTTTCCATTTGAGTTTTTTGTTTCATGTTCGTAGCTGGTGAAAGTGCCGTGTTATATCGTATTGAAAGTTTAGGTTGTATGGGAGGTGCCACGCCTCTTTGTCCAATCTCGCCCATATATAGTCTATCATTCCTTCCAGATCGATCCGTATCTATGGTTTCAGGAAAATTGGATCAACCGTTTAGACGGAGAAGCGGAACAAACGTACAAACCAACAACCAGATCTATTATATTAAAGGATTAGTTCTTAAAATTCAAACCTAGAAATCCTCTATACAAAGTTATGTACCCCTTCTACACTCACTTTTCCGAGAAACGAGAGTGGAACTCCTTGCATTAAAATCCGTTTCATACAAAAAATAATTAAAGAAATTATCGAGTCGGTAAGGAGCTCTGGCCGTATAGAATAAATTACCAATAATCAAAAAATAATGTACCGCTTTAACAAATAGTCGGCTTCTTGACAAATCTTACACATAAATTTATGTCAAAAGTCGACTACTATCCTAAGTGGGACATTAATTTTTGATTATTGTAACGTTGATAATGAGTTTACATTAAAGACACAGAGCCTTATCAATGACGCGATTAATAATGCACTCAGAAGAAATTGTCCCGTTAAGTACTTAATGGTACGGCCATTGATGTTATGGTTAAGGTATTAATAATTTTGTCATATTAATTCAAATATTTTCTACTTTTATAGTATTTCAATAATTCAGTACCATTAATTTAATTTTTTCAATATTATTATTTTTAATAGTATATACACAATTTTTTAATGATTTCCTTCTATAATAATTAAAACAACAGTATTTATTCTATTAAAAATAATAATATTGAAATATTTAAATTTTTGGTACTGAATTTTTCGAATACTATGAAATTAATTAGAAAACTTTTGATTTAAAAAGAAAAAACTATTAATACATAAACCATAAGATCAATGGTGGTATTATTAAATACTTAATAGGACTTTTTCTTCTGAGTGTACGAATTCTGCATGGCCTGCATCGGAATTTCGAAAAGGCGTTGTTGTCTTCGGAAACATCTAATTCAAACTGTTGGTCAGACTACTTTTCTATAAACTAGATTTTGCAATTTAAAAAAATCTAAAAAAGGGTTAAATAAATGAGACCCAAAATTTAAAGCTAAACACAAAAATAAAAGGCTATATCTAGCTTTAAAGGGGTAAAATAGCCACACTGATTCCAGCAGTTAAATGCAATGAGTGCGATTGAAACGAAATTGATGCGTTTTTGTTCATTCCGTGTAATATTTTGTATAACAATCACGTGTTCGCAATTTAAAATAATTTAATAAGTGATTTATTTCAACTTCTTAAGTTTTAATTTCGAGTTTTTCTTGGCAGCACTGTTTTATCTTTTTTTGACAAAACAATTTTCTATTCTTTTTAAGCGTTATTCACAATAGCATTACATCAGCAAAAAAAAAAAATAACTTTTGAGACGTTCAGTACCAGACCAGAAATTGAACCAAAAACGAACCTGGTTCTAATTGTTTGATTATGTTTTCTATAGAAAATAGAGCCGTGGTTCTAGATCACACGCCACGGGAACACATGTGTAGGTATTACACAAAATTTGTTAATTTGTCTGAGTCGAATGTGAGTTCTGGCGATAAACTTTGCACGTTGCGTGAGGTTCGGCACAGCACTAAAAACGACATGATTGCGTTCAGAAATACTCGGGCAAATACTTCCTCTCAAACAAGTGTTTCGAGCAAACACTTCAAATAATTATTATTTGAGGCAATTGACAAGTGTTTGTACTAAATACTAATTAAAATTTACTATTTAAAAGAAATAGATGCAGTAGTTAAGAGAAGTAATGAAGTAATGTTTAGGAGGAATAATTATTTGAATACTTACAAAGTGTTTAATGGAAACTATTAAAGTATTTACGACAAATAAATTACTATATGTTACAAATACTAATAATTTGAAGTGTTTGCAGGAAACAGTCATTATTTAGTGGACAAAATAAGTTCTCACTACAAACATTTCATTGTAAAATTTCGTAAAGAATACTTTTTGTGTGTGTATATTTTTCGGCAGAACTTACATTCGACTCAGACAAATTAGCAAATATTGAGTAATACTCATTGGAGATCATGGAGTTTGAAGTTGTTAATCAAAAAATTGATTTAATATTTGTTTTCGATTGTTTAAAGTTTAATAATAATAACATAATAATAACACATGATTTAAAAACACATGATTTAATAATAATAATAACACATGCATGCATGTGTTTGTGTGGAATGTGGATTCTGTTTGGAAGCAATAGAAGTATTTATGGGAAACACTTATGAGTAATCAAGAGTGTTTGCAGCAAAAGAGAATAACATTTTCATAGTTTGATACAGTACATGTTTTTTTCAAGTAATAATTTAAACATTTGCTACAAATCATTTAAATTTGTTGTTGCAAGTAATATTCCAAGCACTTCAAGTATTTGTTTGCATTATTGTTTGCACCAAACCAGATATATTTTTGTGTGTTGTATATCAATTACAAATTATATAAAACAATTTGTAATATTAATCCAATGCATTTTTCATTTGCTCGTTAACAACATTTATTAAAAGTACTCAAAATAATATGAAACTACACTCTAAAAAAGGAATGTTTATAGAATACTTGTGGGAAGCTATCGGTTACTTTGGTAAATACATATAGGGTGGCAGAAATAATTATTGTTAGTCGTAAATAATAATGGCTTATTGCAAACAATTACACAATTGAAGTGTTTCAACACAATAATATCTAATTTCTTAAAAACATTTAAAATGTTTCCCAAGAACACTTTATAAAAGTCACGTCAATTTTATTCCCAAACACTCATTTGTTACCAGTAAATAATGAATGTGTTTAAGATAAGTAATAAATACATGATATTTCTTTGGGGCAAACACTAAGTGTTTCCCAGAACGCAATCTATTTTAAAAGTGTTTGCCCTAAATACTAATAGCTTCTCGGAAAAAATGATACATTGAAAGTGTTTGTCCCAAAAATCGTACACCTTGTCACAAAAGATGCATCACTTGAACAATTGAACTTATCCGTGTCATGCAACACTTGCACGAATAAACGTGGATAAGAATCTTTGTCGAATAAGAAGCAACATTTTCTTATTGTGCGACATCTGAAGCTAATTATTATCATCTATAGCCACTGCCATCAATTCATCATAAACGGTCTTCACATCATCCAAACAGATTACTGCAGAAACACTGCCAAAATTCTGTGGAAATCATCTGACGAAGACCTAGTCAGTTTAGATGACATTTTAAGACGCGTCCAATGTACGAGACACCTGGTTCCAGGCATAATGCATCAATGTGTTGTAGTGTTTCTTAGTGTCCATCAATATCAGTCCAAATAAAAGATTTATTTTCGTCAGACATTTCGCGTAAATGAGTGGCTGTCGCAATAAAAAAAAACTTTTGCTTTGACTGAAAATGGCGAACACTACAAATATTTGCCGGAAACACTTCAAGTCTTTTTGGCAAACACTACCAAATTTTGAAATATTTGTGGGAAACACTTCAAATATTTGTGGGAAATACTTTTCGTGTCTGTGGGAAACACTTTTCGTGTTTGTGGGAAACACTTCAAATATTTGTGGGAAACATTTTTCGTATTTGTGGGTAACACTATTCGTGCTTGTGGGAAATACTACAATTATTTGTGGGAAACACTACTGATCATTTGTGAGAAACGCTTCGATTATTTCATACAAATGAGCTTGCAAACACTTTAGTGTTTGTTTGAGAAAGTGTTTACAGGGAACGATATTTATTTTCTGTGTGTAAAGGGCCTGTGCCAATCGGTAACTTTTTACTCAATGAAAATAAGTTGAATAAAATGTTTGTCTGTTGAAAAAATATTTCCATTTAAGCTGTGCCAAATGATATAAAATTTTGACAGAACAAAATTTTGACAACCATTGGAAAATTATTTGGAAAATGTTTGCATTTGAGATAATAACTGATTAAAATAATTTTAATGGTTTTAATTACGCAATTGTAGCGACAGATGCAATGCAGCTGGTTAGTGCGTAGAACCACAATGCATTTTTTGAATGCGCTAACTCTTGGTGGGCAATACAAATGTGACCAAAGACCAAGTTGGGAAGTGTACTGAAGATTTTACGACAGTCTGGACAACAAAATTTGAAATGGCCGCTCGCACATTTAAATTAAATTTTTACTATTAAGACTAGTGTCTCAGAGCTCGGAAATGAGATATTTGAAAACGTGCATTGTGTGTGGTGATACACAATATTTTGTTTTCACATTGCTGGTGAAGCTGTGCTGAGTTTGTACGGCTGCAGCTCGAACAGTTCTTGAACTCTCTATTCCGACCAAATATTTATTTGCATGTTAAACAATATGAAATTTATAATTTCTGACGAAATTCTTGAAGAAAAACATTATTTTCAATTGCTGTGCTGAAAAAAATTGTTTTGTTTTCAAATTTTATAAATTTCAATGTATATGTTATGGTTGTCAAAATTTTATGTAGCCCCTTGGGCTAGTGGACATTTTGACAACACATATTTACCTCAAAAGCTTCAGAATTTTATATTTACTTGTCAAAATTTCATTTTTCGAGTAAAAAGTTACCGATTGGCACAGGCCCAAAGATTTGTAAAGCAAACTATTCAATAATAACCTCAGCATCGGTGGATGCACGTTGCGAGAAGTTTGGCATAGCACTACAAATAATTGCTTTCGGTAATACTCGTGCAAATACTTCGCAACCAAGTGTTTCTAGCAAATACTGCAATTAATTATTATTTGAGGCATAACTCTTGAGGACTACTTAGGAGGAAAGCCTATTGATTATTGAACATTGAACACTTATGAAGTGTTTTATGAAAACAATTAAAGTGTTAAGACAAATAAATGACTATATGTTACAAATACTAATAATTTCAAAGCAGACCCAGTATACCAAACTGTTTCGATATCGCAACGAAAATGTTGCGAAATGTCGAAAAATTGTTCCGATATCGATGCCATTTCTCGCAATGATAATATAGGAAAATTCCAATCAAAACGGTCGGCCGATATCGAACCGATATAATGAAGGTTTCTCGTTACGAGAATTATTTCAGAATCGAAGCGTTCTAAAAGCTCTTGACTACAGAATGGGGCTTTATGATTGGTTTAAATAAATGCATCATCTATGTATGTCATCCGTAATGACAATAAAAAAAAACAGGTAAATCAAAAAACAATCTATTTACCTATCTCTCTATTTTGTTTATATTAAGTCCTTCGCATCATGATCGTTGTCAGCACCATCGCAATAATATTTTTGTTTATTCTATTGAATTTAATTTCGTAACACAATTACTAACCATCATCATTTTCCCTTGCATTTTATTTTGTGTCATTTGCTCCTACTGGGTACTCTGTATTAATTTGACGTATATTATATTCATATACAATTTCAATTTAAACAAAATAGTTTTCGAAAATGAGTCTACGAACTTAGCATGTGTTTACATTTTTTTTTTATTTCTGAACGAAAATATTTCTGACATCAAAAATAAATAAAAAATGAAAATTCAAAGCTCACTATTTTCATACATTTATTTTTAATGAAATAAAGTGACATTATCATAAAAATATATAATAATTATGTCCACTCTATTTATTTTAAACAAAAGTAAATACAGCCATAAAAAAAAGGTCACTGGACACCTGGTGACCTTATTTTTATACCCTACACTAAGAGTGAAAGGGTATATTCAGTTTGGTACGCCGTTTGTAACACCCAGAAGGAAGCATCTCCGGTATGGAAAAGTATATATATTCTTGATCAGCATGACCTCCTGAGTCGATTTAGCGATGTCCGTCTGTCCGTCTGTCTGTCCGTCTGTCTGTCCGTCTGTCTGTCTGTCCGTCTGTCTGTCTGTTGAAATCCCTAAGACTTTTAAAATTGAAGAGCTAGATAAATGAAACTTATAACTTAAATTACTAATATACCTACGCTGTATGTGCGAGATCGGTCCATTGTGACCTATGATCCGACCACTTATGTTCAAATACCTCATATAAAATTTACATATACAGATCAATTTTACTGTATACGTGCTTAGGTAAACTTTTTTGGTCAAATATGTATTGACATCATGCTCAAATACATGATAATAATGTTTTCCGGCGAAAAGACTTGTGGTTCACCAAAAAAGAAATCGATATTCGGTACACCTACCCATATGTAAATATGGGTATCAAATGAATGGAAATTCTTCAGCGATTGAATGTTTGTAGTTATTTTCAGGATTCGTATACCCTGGTGACCTATATATCACTTTGAATGGTAACCACACATATGTGTAGGGTATTTATAGTCGGCTTAGACCGACTATAATTTTGATAATCCGAACTATCATAATTACACCTACTTTAAAATTTCCTATGTGATCTAACCTTCCCAACTGGTTAAAATTGGAAACGAGTCACAATAAGAAGTTCTAACATTTATTAATAAAGAAACGAAAATCGTTGCTTTTATAATAATGAAATTGACCTAACTCTTGCGGACACTGACATTACTTGAACACAAAAGGGTATTCCAACTGTTCGGACCTGCATATCATTCAAAATTATATCCAGCGGACGAAGGAGGTACAACTGAATACGAAAATCTTTAAAAATTAGTTTCGGTATAACAGCGAGATCATTTTCTTTTCTCGTAGACATGTCAGAAAATATCTAAACAATTGAATACAAAAATCATTAAAAATTAGTTTCGATATAATAACGAGATCGATTTTTTTTCTCGAAGCCACTTCGAGACTCCGAGGCTCCGAGTTGTGGTATACCCGGTATTTATGGCAAATTATATGAAAGTATGAGTATTCAGTGCAAACAATAATCACTCAGTACAAACATTTGATTGTTTGCGGCAAATTATTCAAATAATTTAAACAATCCCTTTTTTGTGAGTAGTTACGCAATTCCACTTCTGATCTCTTTCGTAGTCGTCCGTCGTATATGTGCACATTTTTGAAATTATTTCTTAAAATATAATGCCATCAAAATACCATCTTGAAATTTATCATGTACATTTGTATTAAATCAGCCAAAAATATTATTTTTTTTCAGAATTTTAAAAAGAGGCCTTTGTAAGGACATTAAATTTGAAGTGCAAGGATAATGACCACGGAACACGTATTCAAGTTCAGAAGTTACAACTTATTTGCTCTAAAAGCTCGTTCTATTAGCTTTAAAACTAGCCATCAAAATTTCTAGTATTTTTACTTTAAGAGATATTTAAATATGAACAATCATACAAAAGTGATTGTTGGCCCATTTTTTTTTACTTTGAAGAACTGATACAGTTCTTCAAAGTTAAAAAAAAGGAAGTAGTGGTCGAAAAAAAATTGGTCAATACATATCATATATAAGCTTTATCAGCTGCTTTCATTGAAATCGAAAAGGTACAAATATCAAAAATTACTTTTTTTGGGTCGATTTGGTGTGGCCTATACATGACTATAGTTACACACCATTATTTTTTCTTTGGTGTATGTAAAATATACAAGAATTTTAAACTTCTATAATTTTCACATTTTTGATGAAAACTGTATTTAAAAAATGAGAGCCGATGAAAACAAAAGTTAGTAATATTAATCGTTAGTTTGAACAATGCTCTGCATAACAAGAATAAATTTCTATACCCTACAAATGAGGTACAGGGTATATTAAGTTTTGCAGATATAGTCACGGTAGCTCAGTGGTTAGTGCGTTGAACTGCTAGCCGAAAGGTCCCCGGTTCAAGACTGGACTGGGGCTAACAACATCTTTTCATAGAAACATTTTTCTATACCGCGCTACCTCTCGTCAGTAAATAGCAAACCTACGAGAGTAAAACCATTGCCTATGAAAAGCTCTCACCCGCCGTTCGGATTCGGCAATAAACTGTAGGTCCCACCACTTTGAGTACAAATATAATACGCACAGCTCAAAATGAGAGAGCTCGGCCGAAGTTCTATACAGATATTGTAACGCCCCTTAGGAGGCATGGCTGGTATGGAAAAGTATATATAGTCTTGATCAGCGTCACTATCCGTGTCCGTTTAGCTACGCCCGTATGTCTGTCTGTCTGTCTGTCTGTCTATCTGTCTTGCTATCCGTATACACGAAAACATGAGAAATACTAGTCAAAATGCGATGAAATTTGCTCACAATATGTTTTAGCCACAAGTAGAAAATAAGTTTGAAAATGAGACAAATCGGTCATCGGACACGCCCATCTCCCATACAAGTCACTTTAATTTAACTTTTTATGAACTAATACCTCGAAAAGTATTCAAGATATTCTAATAATGTATAAACGCATTGTTAGAATTTACCTAAAAATATGTGGTTCAAAAATGAGCGTGATCCGCCCACATTTTTTTTGAACATTTCCCGGGTTTTCATAGTGGATATTTTAGCTGTAAATTATTAAAATCAAATCTATGAAATATTAGCCTTAAAACATTTTATATATAGGCGTGGTCCGCCCACTTTTATTTTTCTAAAAAAAAATTATTAGTTTTTTTATACTTTTTTTATAAAATTTTTAAATTATGTAGAGGTGAATAATATTTTGAGGGTTTACCCATGTGACCTAACTTTCCCAACTCATTTTATTTATATTTAAATTCGAAATGCATAATAATCGTCCAAAATTGTTAAAAAATTTAAAATTTAGATCAAAATATCTTAAAAACATATCGGAATATTAGTATTTGTTTGAATATTGTAATTAGCCTTGAAAATTTAAATTGTGTTTACAGTTGTTTGGGAAACTAGATGCCTAATGGACGGTTTTATTTAATCTGAAAAGTAGCTGAAAAGGTCCTAAAACTTCGATAATAAATTTCTTAAAAACGTTACGTAATAGAATATGTAACAGAATATGTAGTTAGAAGCAGCAAACGCGAATTATATAGAACTGATGTATTATGAGTTCCTTTTCGGGTTTTGTTGAGTACAAATTTACTATAATAAATGTAGGAAAGCGGTAACCTCTTATTAATGTAGTAAACCTCAACGAATGTGTAAAAATTAAATTTAAATAGAAAAGTATGTAAATTTATACACATCTGTAGTGTCAAAATATCCTGTATATATAAATATAATGCGTGTTAAAAAAGGCAACAGAACGGATATATTTGTTATATATTTATATATTACAGGAAATTCATTAAGTTTTCATTTAGTTTTAATATTATTGGAAAACTTTATATCATCGTCAAAGGAAGGATTCAGCAATTGTGACAAAAAATTGTGGACACAAAATGAAAACGAATGTTGAACGAATGTCCGCAAACATGAGATGTACACCCTGGGAGATGTCATTTCAATTGCTTCCAATTTAAATTCACATTTTAATTACTAAATAAAATTAATAAATAAAAATACTAGAAAATGCAATAATTCAACACCAACAATGCTAAACACTAATATATAATAGTTTGGCACTACAGTCCTATAAGAACTTAGGCCGAGCTCTCTTACCATTTAGAGCTGTGCGTGTTATATTTGTACTCAAAGTGGTGGCACCTACAGTTTATTACCGAATTCGAACGGCGGGTGAGAGCTTTTCACAATCACTCGGCTACACACTAATACATACTTTAAAACAAAACAAAAATCACCACCATGACATAGGAAGCAATACCAAAGAAAACAAAACACAGCAACAACACACATATCAACAAAACCCAAAGCATCAATATCTATGATAACAACATCATATTCTACAACAATCCACATAAATAAAAGGCATAAAAGGCTTCGCGGGATACAATCTTAAATAATAATCATTCAAAGAGTGTTCGCGTCAGCTAATGCTCTTGTTACACATGTATGTGTGTACTAAACATAGCTGCCAACATAAATTCTGATAAAAAAAATCTATTTTTCTTGCAACGACAATTAAAAAAATCTATTGACAGCTTTTTGCAATCAAAAAACTATCAGCCTTTAAAAATCTGACAAAAAATCTCTCATGCATTAGAAAATCTACTAAAAATCTGAAATTCATAAAAAAAAAAGTTACAAAATCCCACATACAATAAAAAGTCCCACAAAAAAACACTCATGCATTAATAAATCTTCCAAAAAACTGAAATAGGTAAAACGCGAAAAAAGGTTGTTTTTTCTATATTAAAAATAATTTAATAAAAATATATTAAAATTCATCACATTTTTCTTAAAATATAATATTTAAAATTCGGTATTATTTAAATATTATAAAAAATCTTTTCTGTAATAAAAATCTTACACGAAATTAAAAATCTGATCAGATATCTTTTATCTACCGGCAATTAAAACTCTGACAAAGCAGATTTATCTTACAAAGTTGGCAAAGTTGGTACTAAACGTAAATTTTACACACTTCAATGTGTATATACAAAACATTGGGGAATCTGTAAATTTACCATTTTAAAAGTGCGATTCATCTCAAATCCGTTCATTTGTGTAAAATAACTTATTTTTTTATTAAAAACACGTCAGATGTTTATTTTTACGGACGTATTGTTTTATTTCAAAAAATGAGTAAATTAACTGCAATAAATATAGCAAATTCACTACTCCTAAATCAGATTTCTAAGAGTGTAATTATTTGGAACCTGTGCAATATGTATTCGATATAACAAAATGACTTTATTTTAGAATTTTACCTGCTGGATCATAATTGTAGCGAGGAAGGCAAACTGGTTTAATAATTTTTGAAAAAATTATTGGTTTACGAAGTTTTAATAAAGCTATATCGTTATTATATGTATCTGGATCAAAATGTCTATGTTTTACTATCGCAGTAACAGCCCTTTGTATTGCATTAGATTCTGAAGTTATGTGCTGGTCATGGTCACCAAATATTACTCGTATTTTTGAACGTCTAAGTTTTTTTACACAATGTGCTGCAGTTAGAACGTAATCTTTTGTGAGTAGTGATCCACCACAATGGAATTTTCCGTCATAAACAATTCTTGCCATCCATGGGTATTGATTTATTCCTGTAGGCTTTCCACCAACAATCCGTATCTCTTCATTGGATAGACCGCAGTCTGCAAATGTAAATGTTTAAACAGAAATTATTATATTACTTTTGAAAAAGCTCTTAAATTTTATTATGTATATTACAAGAAAAAGTATTCCTCAATTTAGAATATAAATATTAAATGTATTTGTTGCAGCGTAAATTTAAATTTATTATTTTATTTTGGTTTAACGAACATTTTTGAATTCAACTGTCGAGTATATTTTTATATTTTTACCATGGTTGAAGTATATACAGTTTAAGTCATCTTTCAAAATTAAGGCGCCATTTACTTTTTTTTGAAAACTGTTTGAAAGTCTTAACATTTGTTTACGAAAAATTTAAAACAGAATTTTAGCATCAACAAATCTCAACATTTAAAACAGTTTTCAGATCTCCAGGACTTCAAAATGTATTTAGAATGTAAAATAGTTAATTTGTGCTGTGAAATTTTAATAAAATAGTGAAAATTAAGTGCAAAAACATAACCTTTAAATAAATTTTAAAATGACAATTATAATTGTTTTATTTTCAATATTTTTTCTTGACATTCTCAACATTATGTATGCCAACTATCTGTCTAGATGAACTAACCTGTATATAGTTCAACCATGGTTTTTACACTACCTGTGAAATATTACATTTAATTACATTGTAAACAACCGGTGTTGATTATAGCGTCGGTGTAGACAAATTTTTTTAATTCTAAATCAGTTAAATCAGAATAAGTACGAAAACTTTGTAAAATATTTTGTTCGAAAATTATTATTTTTCTTTGTTTCATTAGATAATAAAACACACACACTATATCACTTACATCATTTATTAAACTGGCTGTTTCATTATATTTGTTAAAAAAAAGGTGTTTGTTGCTGCCCCAACATATTTTATTATTTATTTGCCGCCACCGGAAAATTTATAGATCTATGTTACGCCGAAGTAATCGCCTTCAACAAAAAATAGCAAAAAAAGACAACGAAATGTCTGATATTGGAGATGGTTTCGATGTCAATGATGAAGATAATAAGACGGTTGGAGAAAAATATGAAATAGCTGAAATGCAGAGACGTATTTACGAGTTGCAGGTTTCATACGAGCACTCTGAAATGGAGCGGATAAAACTTCACCAATTGCAACGCACTACTGAGAACATCACGTCCTCTAAAAACTTCGCCAACTACTTGACCATCGCTGCCACTGCATTCAATATACTGATAACACATTCAATTCAAAATGCAATCAATATTTTCGAGGTTTACCATCTAACATGAACACATATTCGTTTGCCGTGCAAAGTACGCGACGTTCCCAACTTATGCTCTCCTAACATTCACGTCAATGCCTGCCACACATGTTCCGCTGACGTACTCGAAGGGAGCAGTGTCAACGTTTACGTCAAATTATGCCTCTGCCGCTCAAGCCCTGCCAACGTACACGCAACGAAATCTGCCAAAATTAACAACATCCATGTATAGAACAAATTTTGCCGGCGAACTCGCCTGGAAATCACACAACCTTTTCGCCCATGCCAACTTTTTCGTCAATGCCAGCGCCTACCGCACAAATATTGCCGACGTACACGCAAGGAGCTATGTCAACCTATTCGTCAATGACTGCGTTCCTGAGCTCACTTGAATTTCTTTACGGCCGTCCCGAAGTTCTAATTCGAAGCCAAATATCCAAGGTTCGCTCTTTTCCCACAATATCTAGCGTAAAAATATATGAGATTGTAAACTTCAGTACTATGGTATCAAACCTGACAGTATTTTTGCAAAATGCTGGCGCCACTTCACATTTGAATAACCCCGCCATAGTTTCCACTTTTGCAGGAAAAATACAGCTTTTGAGAATTTTCTGTCTCTGTGCTATGTGAGAATTCTCACATTAAAATTTCCCATGTGAGAATTATTTTCCCTCCGTGGGACAAAAAGTATCACACGAGGGAAATTTACCTCTTGTGGGAAAAAAAGTCACACACGAGGGAAATTTCCCAGAAACAATACAACTGTCAAGACAAAAATAACGAAATCTGTGTACAATTTAAAGTGAAAATTTAGCTTCAATAAAAATTACATTTCTTCATCTTGTAGAAAATCGTATGTAAAACATATTTATCGTGTGTTATGCAATAATATTTTAATGGAACTAACAGTCCTAGAAACACAGTCAATAAACAATAAACACAGTAAATAAATTTAAAAAATTCAAAAGATTCGAGTGGAATTAAAGAATTTGCTGCAAATATGTATAAAAAAACAACGATACATTAAATATAGACAATTTGAAGTAAATTTTAATATCGTAGTTTTCACAATTTATCCTATACAAAATATGTCAAAAAGTCGAATTTATTTTCGAAGATAACTTTAAATTGTCTCTGATTATCCGCCATTATATTATATAATTATTAAAATAAAATGAATTGGTGGATACGGTGGAATTAGTATTAGTATTGCTTCAGAAAGAGGAATGGACTAAATTTGTTTACACAAACATGATTCAATATCCAAGCGTATGTGATTTTAGTTCTTGGTTACAAAAAATTGCAATGTACGTTTCGATGGCCATCGACAAAAAACTCGTCTGTCATCACTATTGTTCTCATGGGAAATTTTGAAGTAGATATATTGTGATAGTTGGAGTGATGAAGTTAGTAAGAATTTTGAAAGTTATAGACTGTCTAAGCCGACTTTAAATACCCTACACCATGGTTGAAGTATATACAGGTTAGTTCATCTAGACAGTTAGTTAGCATACACTAGCTGAGAATGTCAATAAGAAAATATAAAACTACAACAATTAATTGTCATTTTAAACTTTATTTCAAGGTTATGTTTTTTGCACTTTAAATTGCTAATTTATTCAAATTTTACACTACAAATTAATTTTTCACTTTCGTTATACACTGCGGTGTTCTTCTGGAGCCCATAGACAGCTTGAAAATTACCAAAGTGTTGTAATTTATTTGTTTAAAAATTTCGAGTTTCAATTTTTTTTTGAATTTGTAAACAAAGCATTGATGTTTTGTTTTAAATTGTTCGAACAGTTTTCAAAAATAAGTAAATGGCGACTGAATTTTGAAAGATGACTTAACCTGTATATACTTCAACCATCCCCTCATATGTGATAATGTGCGCGGTTACTATTAAAAGTGGTGCATAGGTCACGAGGGTATACGAATTCTAAAAATAACTCAAAACTTGCAATCGCTGAAGAATTACCTTTCATTTGATACCCATATGTGCAAATGGGTAGGTATACCGATTTTCGATTTTTTTTTTTGGGTTACCACAAGTCGGTTCACGAGAAAGCATGATTATAAAGTATTTGAATTATAAATTCAATATATATTTATAAAGTTTACTTAAGTAAAATTCCTAGAAGTAAATTTTACATGAAGTATTTGAACATGAGACAGCTTAGATATATATGTAATTTTATCTAAATTTTCATTGATCTAGCTCTTCTTCTTTTTCTGTAATCGTGATTTCAACAGACAGACAGGCGGAGGTCATACTGATTAAGAATATATATACTTTTCCATACCGAAAATGCTTCCTTCTGGGTGTTACAAACGGCATACCAAACTGAATATACTCTTTCACTCTTAGTGTAGGGTAGACATTGTTTAAGTTTTTGCCAGTGGAGTTAAAAGGGCCAAAGGGAAGTTGTAAAATAATGGAAGTTATTGATGATGGCTCCAAAACTTTGTTTCTAGAGGAAAAATTTGCAAAATCAATTGGATTAAAATGCGCGTCCTATCACTTCGATGGATTGGAGGTAAGACTACATGCGAAATGGCTCTGAAATAAATCTTGATATTTCAGGTTTGGGCGACAAATCAAATACATTTCAAATGCGTGGTGTACGTACAACAAAAAATTTACAATTGCCGCCTCAAATTGGAATGCCACATACGAATTTAGTACATCCATTAGATGTATTAAACCTATATGAAAGTTTTTCTGTGGACAAAACCAATTTAGAAAGCATGCTGTTTGGTTCTAATGAATAGGATCTGGAATCAAGTATTTGTTGCATAGATTATAATCAAAATAAAATCGACGAAATTCAGAAACTGATTGCAGAGTATTTTACGATTGAAAATTTCGGAACAAAAAAGCTGGTGCCTATCATTTCATACATCGACAAGAGAGAAGATCAAATTCTTTTTGAAACAACTAAATAAGTTGGTAGCCAGTAAGAAACGGGTTTATTATTGTAACGAACCATTTTCTTCTCTATCCGGGGAATATCTCGCCGGTGTCCAGGGTTCGTCTACAAATAAAGAGTTCTGGTTTTAATAATGTTTTATTATTTATTTACTTTTGCATTTAATGACACACTACATATATATTTATCTGTTTAATAGTATTGCAGCGTGATTAGAAGGGGGTTTGTATAATTCCTTGTTGTTCCCCTGTTCTTTTGTTGTTTCAAGCCTCCGTTGTTTCGCTTGAATTTCGTGCGTGGTTTTGGTCGTCGCGCGTAGCTTAGTGAGAAGCACCTTGTTCTCACCGCTCCCTGTACGTTCTGTCTAAGGAGTGAAATGCACGTCATCTACTCGCTGTCGGTCAATGTTGCTAACCGTCACAGAGAGATTAGTGTACTACAACTATCTCTCACCGCATACTGTACGTTCTGTCTAAGGAGTGAAATGCACGACATCTACTCCCCGTCGCACGCCTAGCCTGAAACACTTTAACCCAAAAGTCGTGGTAGAACTTAAATGTTTTAAGAATATGTTTCGGACATCCCCCCGAGTATTTTAAGACTAAAATAAAAAAAATCCTAGGCAGGTTTTTAAAATATCGCGTTTTTAATTTTTTTAGTGCGGCTTTTAGAAAATGTTGCTCAAATTTGCAAATTGATTAGTTAAAATTCAATTATTAATGGTTTACTAAAAGTTGAACGTTTTTTTGACCAAATTTTCAAGAAAATTTGACATACTTTTATGCGCGTTAATCCGTGTATAGATCATTTAATGGTATTTAAGGATATAATACTCAAAAAAGGACTATTTTTGAAAAAAACCTATGTTTTCGCACTTTTTACCACTAATTATGACCCATAAAGGTGGACAATTTATGTGAAATTTTTGCGACCTTCATTGCGGTCGCCTTCGTTTTTGTCGTTGCTGCCATTATTGTGGTCGGCATTTCCCGCGGTGCGGTCAAGATGATCGGCGTCTCGAGAATTTGGTTGGTTGTTATTGTTTGCTCCGTCTTCACTGTTCCGTTCGCTGTAGCTGTTACTGACACCGCTACCACCGTCGATCTCTCGGTCACAGGGTACTTCTTCTTTGGGCACTTCGACGCAGTTGTTTGTGTTTGCGGTATTGATCTTATCTTCGGTGTTGGTGTATTTAGTGGTGTCGACGTTGCTACTATCCTGGATGCGTGGTCGCCTGCACTGCTGTCCGCACTGCTGCTGGGACGTTGGCATCACTGCTGGTTACGTTGACTTTGTTATTATCCTGTCTGTAGTCCAAGTCTCGCTCCTCATATTGATTTTTAGTAATGTTCTGTGGCCTATTTCGTCCAATTGTCTGTCATTCTCCTTGATTCTGAAGTCCGGTTTAATTGTATAGTTTCACCTCCGCAGCTAAATGTTGCACCGTCCTCCATGCAGAAATCTAAACCTAGGATCACATCTTCGGTTGATTCTGGCATCACCAGGCATAGAAAGCTGCGATTTATATTTCCCATTTGTACTGTGATTTTGACAGCTTGATCTAACAGTGTCGTAGTACCGTCTGCTAAGGTAACATCAGCGTCTACTGTAATAAATTTCTATTTTCTTCCTATTTCATGTAAATAGGACTTGGTGATGAATCTATTAGTTGCTCCCGTGTCGAAGGTTGCTATGGTCGGAATACCATTGAGCGTGAGGTGTGCAAAAATGTGACTGTTGTTAAATTGTAGTGGATTTACTGTTGGTGAGGGGTGTTCCTCCGGAAACCTGTCTCCCGTCGATTGAAATGGTTCCCGCTTGCGTTTCCCGACTGAAGTAGACAACACATGTTCGTCCTGATTCCGTAACGTCCACAATTCCAACAGAACAATACCTCTTCGTTTTGGAACAAAATAGACGGATGTCCCTCCTGTCCACAATTCCGACAAGCTGTTTGAACGTTACTAGGGTTCAGCCATCCTTGTGAGACCACTCGATGTTGTTTGCCTCGTCTGCGTGGAGTTGGGGGGCGCTCTTGCCCGCGTATATTTTCTAGGTCCTTGGCCAAGGATGACAGATCTTTCTGGGTATTGAAATCTGGTAATCTGCTTCTATATTTTTGTGGATCCTGTCTACTTTTTGTTCTTCGGTGTAGTCCACATGATGCACTAAACCTTGTAGTGTCAGCATATAGTCCTTGACTGACTCCTAAGGATGCTGGTACCGTTGTCTAATTTCATCAATTCTTTCAAAATAAGCACCTTGTAGGAAAAATTTGAGAAAATCTCGTTCAAAAGTGAACCACGTCACCTAATGTTTATTATTAAATCGATACCATGCGAGTGGTGGATCGATACCATGCGAGGTCAGGCATCATCCGCGGCAAACAGTCTATGTTGATGTTATAACTTTCGGCCAGTTACTCTGCTCTTTCGACAAACATTAGGGGATCCTTGCCACCATCAAACTGAAGTGACCACTTGCGTATGCTTTCCATAACTACATGTTCATTGTGTCTTGGTAGAGGGTGTTCTGCTTTCATGTGAGTGGGTATTTTGTCTCCTCCCGGTGTCTTTGCATGTTTTGCTGCTTCTGGTGAGCTTGATTTTTGGCAACATTGTTGTTTTCTTTGATGCTGAGTGCTTGCGTTGTACGATTAGGTTCTGGTGGTATTTTTTCACAGTACTAGGACACTAATTATGTTCACGCGCACAATTTTCCCTTCGGTATGGGTTTTTAATGTTTTATAGATTTACGTTTTTATAGTTTTTACTTTTATTTGGACCGAAGTCCCATTTGTAACGAACCTTTTTCTTCTCCAGTCGGGGTATATTTCACCGGTGTCCAGGGTTCGTGTACATATAAAGAGTTCTGGTTTTATTAAGGTTTTATTATTTATTTACTTTTGCATTTAATGACATTTAACATTTATATATATAAATATATTTATATATATATATATATATATATATATATATATATATATATATATATATATATTTATCTGTTTACTAGTATTGCAGCGTGATTAGAAGGGGGTTTGTATAATTCCTTGTTGATCCCCTTGAATTTCGTGCGTGGTTTTGGTCGTCGCGCGTACACACATAGAAAATAATTGTCGAATTTTGAAAATAAATATTATTAATTTCTTGAAAGCAACAAACGACAATATTATTTTTAGTTTGAAAATAATATTATTAATAATATTGTAGAATAAATTTGACGTATAAAATTATTATTTATATTTTAAAAATTGATGTTGTCTGTTTTCAAAAATATTCGTTAACGTCGCGCGAATCGTCTGCACCCAAATCAGTGTGTTATTTATATGATAGACTAAATCAGCGTGACGCGTCTGAAAGCCACACGCGACATCATCCGAATCGAAAGTGGCGATAATTAGGCCACCGTTCTGGTCAACCACATCTGGAATGTCGAGTTGCATAATTGACTCCGTGGTGCCGAATGTGAAAAGATGGCAGCCGCTCGTGTCGCCTGCAGCACATCACGGTCACATCGAAAGTACATGACAGATCGATCATCGACGATTCATCGCATATAAAAGTTTTGCCGAATTGTGAGAGACTGTTTTCGAGGTGACGAACTGAAGCCTGCCCTTGAGTCGTCACAATTGTGCCCTAAACTTAAATAACGTGCGAATAAAATGAGCAGAATGTCCACCAAAGAGCCAATCTTATGACAGTCTTAGATTTCGATGAGCGACGACATAAAGCAGCGACAACGTGCGGTAGAAAAGTCCAGCTACCAGCAGCGTGACGCGTACTAACCTGTCCACGAAGCGACTAATGATGTACATTTGTATAGATTTATCAAATAAAAATGCATTCAAATTTTAAATCAGTGTGTGTTATTTGAGTTTTTATACACTACACCTAAGAGGTTCAGGGTATATTAACTTTGTGCATATATTGTAACGCCCCTTAGGAGGCGTGTCCAAAATATTAGCCTTAAATCTCTACAAATGTTTAAAAAGTGGGCGTAATTCGCCCACATTTATATTTCTACATGTTTCAAATTTTTTTTTTATTTTCACTTTTACATCAATTTTTTAAATTAATTGGATATACGTCGTCAGAAATTTGGCATAATTAAGAACTTCAAAGGTAGGTATTCACACCAAAGGTATTCCATAGTCGGGCCCGACCGACTATAAAAGTCCGTCCCATGTGACCTAACTTACCCATGTTTATGTTATTAATTTAGAATATAAAATGTCATTCAAAGCGAAAAAATTAACTAACAATATAATTATTAAAATCAAAAATTGTATTTTCAATACTCGTTTGAAAATTTGATTGGTATATCCGACAATATTTTGATAATAATATTTGTGGATCCATTTTAACATGAAATATTTTCAAATTATTGTCGGATTCGACAATAATTTTCTATGTGAAGCAAATTCTATGTAGAAGCACCTTGTTTTCACCGCTCCCTGTACGTTCTGTTGAAGGAGTGAAATGCACGGCATCTACTCGCTGTCGGTCAATGTTACTAACCGTCACAGAGAGATCAGTGTACTACACCTTTCTCTCATCGCCTACTGTACGTTCTGTCGCTGTAGGTCAATGTTGTGCGGTAGCGCTACCAACACGAGAGAGCTCGGCCGAAGTTCTAATAGGACTGTAGTGCCAAACTATTATTATTATAAATGTGTTGGTTATTCAAGGTATGTGCCATTCCACACCAAATCGACCAACGGTTGGAATTCACATTCTTCGATTTTAATGAAATTTGGGAAACTGATAAAGGGTATGCATTGACCAATTTTTAATTTTTTCGATACAGACATTCAAAATTACCAAATTTGGCCAAAAATCACTTTTGTATTGTTGTTCATATTTCAATAATTCTTAAAGTAGAAATGCTAGAAACTTTTTTTTTAATAGGGTCCTTTTAAGTGCAAGAATAATGACATGGTCACTTTAAAAATTACAATTTGATTTTTCTAAAAGCTTGTTCTATTAGGTTTAAAAGGAGCCATCAACGAATTTCTAGTTAATGAGATTTGAACCATCATACAAAAGTGATGTTTTGCCCATTTTTTGTAAGTTGGAGCCACTGTATCTCTAGAAGTAGTGGACGAAAAAAATAAAAATTAAGGTGCATATCTTAATACCCTTTATCAGTTGCCCAAATTTCATTGAAATCGAAAAGGTAAAATCTCAAATTTGACTTGTTTTGGTCGATTTAATATGGAATGTCCCGTATAGGGTCATTCCACACCATTCCACTGAAAATATTATAGGTAGATGCTGAGTTTTAATAACTTAAGTAACTCAATGACGAAAATAGAAATTTGAACAAAGAAGTGGGTATTAATAGAAACTCGAAGTGATGTAGAAATTTTGTAAATGAGGATATTCTTTGTTTTTCAATGCCGGTCCAAAAATGTAGGTCGTAATTCTGTATATTTTTTGTTTTATTAAAAGCTGAAAAATACAAAATTCTGAAAAGTAGTAGATTTATAAAAATGTACTAACAATTTTCAGAAATGTACCAGAAAAATCTGCTACTGTAGTAGGTAGTAGAATCTGTCAATTTAAATTGAAAATTACAGATCTGCTCCCATCGGAGCAGAATGCGAACACTGGTCCTAACGCATATCAGCCGAAGTCGTTGTTATCTATTATTTTTAAATTTCTTCAAGGGGAAATTGACGTTTGTGCAGACATACATGTTTCTTAGAATAAACATCGGAGAAGATGACCAAACAGCCCAAAGATTTTTATGGCGAGACGGACTACCCAACTTTAATACAGGTGTCACCATGATAACATGACTGTCTTCTATACACAAAGACGCGGGTTCGAATCCTGCCTGCGACAATATTTTTTATTAATTCATTTTTTAGCGTCAGTAGCGTCAACGCACTTATGGGGGACGGACTCCGTCTCTTGTCATTATAACGTGTTCGTGCGTCGTTTAGTCTAAATGTGTCTCAAAATTGTGTTTAATGTGCCCGCCCAACATAAAATAACAACGAAATAAAACAAAATTTAATTAAAACACAAACTAAAAATCAATTTACTTAAAAAACTAAAAAGAAAAATAAACGTAAAATAAACAACATCAACATAATATAACCTATATCGCGCTGCCTGCTGAGTTGCCGAACTCGCTATTTTTGCAATTGTCAACGCAAAGGGCTTCTCTATGCTCTTTGCTGCAATTGCACAGGTTTGTTGACGTATTCCCTCCCATCCTACTTCACGCTACTAGCGCGCACCGATGAGGCTGCACTGAATGCGTAATATATTCTGTGGCCTAACACTCACCACGGCTGTCAAGCAGTGGTGAGTGTTTGTGTCAACTTCTCATTTGTTTGTGTCAACTTCTGAGCGTTGGTAGTATGTATGTCTGTTTTGAAGTTGCCCAGGAGATTTTTGCAACATTCGTGGGCAGAGAACAAATTTCTGCTCTATATATGCGAATGTGTCTGGTAATATTCCACAAATAATGGCAATGGGTTAGAACCAGGGTAGTGAGGGTGCAGATCCACTGGATTTTCAAATACCTGGGTATCACTTAGTGCCATTATTTCAGGCCCAAAGGGTCTCGCTCTATTTATTCGGAGTGATGTTGTGTATCAACTACACCAACAACATATTATGTCGGATAGCGAATTTAACAAAATTTGAGTTAAATTCAAAATCCAAACATACATCATGCACTTGTTCTTTTTATATAGGAGTTCGAATCTAGACAGGGTTTCTACCTGTAAAAAAACTAGATTACCTGTCCTATTCGATCTCAAATATATTGGAGCAGTTTCCAGGCAGTGAAATGGTTGTTGCCGGCGATTTTAATAATCACAACGCCACTTGGTTGAGCCACTCGAGTGGCTTGAGTCCTAGACCTTTTTCTGACTTCACACCATGAAAAATATGATGTAAAAGTCCTTGTTCCCTTGGTAACTCCGACCACTGTACTGTTTCTGCTGAGTTTTCATATTTTAGTTTACGCGCCTCTTCGATTAAAGCCCCGAAGAGGACTGTATGGCTTTACGAAAAAGTAAATTGGGTTGAGTTAAATCATTTTTTTCGTAATTTTAATTGGAAATTGTGTTTCGCAGACAGAGGCAAAAATGCCGCGGCTTAAATGGTACAAAATATTGTTTTATTTGGTATGTGGTCCTTCTAAAAAGATTAGCATTAAACCCAAGGACAAATCATGGTTTAATAAGACTTGCAGGATTGCAGTCAGGTCGAAGGAGGAAGCCTTTCAGAATTGGCCATTCAACCGGAATGCTGACACAGAAAGACTACGCATACAGGCAAGGAATCGCTGTAATGTCGTGATCTCGCGCGAAAAGTTTCTCCACGAACAAAACGCGCAGAGGTAGGAGACATTTTTAGTCATTTGTAAAAAGAGTGAAGAATCAGACGACGTCATCTACTCCAATTCTCAGAATAAATGAACGGCGATTCATTTTTGAACTCGGGCAGTTAAAAAGGTTTTAGCAAACCCACAGGTGACTTGATGGCGGTCCTCTCCGAAAAGTGGAATAATTGTATTCACCTTTTCGGGGAGAGTAAAGCTGTTGCTCTTGATATTTCCAAGGCTTTGACCGAGTGTGCCATAAAGCCCTCGTTTCAAAACTAATTGTAATTGGTGTGGGTTAATCTTTTACTCGAGGGATATCGAGTTTTCTCCACAGTTTTATACGAGTTGCGATGGATGGTGTTCTTTCACAACAAAATTCCATCAATTCTAGATTTCCACAGGGTTCCGTCTTTTTCCCGTCCCTATTTCTAGTAATTATCAATGCCCTTCTGTCATTGACCCAGAACCCAATTCATTCCTTTGCAGATGACAGTAACATTTGTCATTCATACTCGTTCAACAAACGCTCAAACTCATTGGAGATTGAGAGTAAAAGACGCACTATGAATGACACGCTTAAATCAATCTCCGAGTGGGTTGTTGCAAATAGAGTAGATTTTAATGCAAGCAAGACCCAATGTTGTTCGTTATCCTACAAAAGAATGGATTCACCCGTCTCACCCCTCAATATGGGTGCTGCGGATATTGTGCAGTCAGCTGCTCTTGACTATTTGGGCATATCAATTCAATTTGATCTCTGCTGGAATGATCACAAATTTAATGTGTCGAAAGAAGTGACCAAGTGCCTCGGTTTTTTTAAAAACGGTGTAAAACATAGTCTCGCATGGGCATTCATTCGACATTCTGGCGTTTAGTTAAAGTAGCCTTCATTCCTAAAGTAGGAAGAGAAGACTATTCCATAGCCAAAAGCTTCAGACCCATTAGTATGATGTCCTTCATACTAAAGTATCTAGAAAGACTAATCAGGAAAACATCGTTGTCAAGGTACTAGGTACTATCGTCAAGACAACATGCCTACCAACGTGGAAAATCCTGTGAAACAGCAACGCATGCGAGCATGCTTTTCAGGGGAAGATGTACGTCATGGGCATATTTGGTGACATCGAGGGTACTTTTGATAATGCGACTTTTGATGGAATGTGTGACGCAGCTAGAAGGCATGGAATAGATGAAACATTTGTCAATAACAATAATGTTTAGGACGATCACCTCTGAGTCGGAGTGCGGTCAGTATATTATGGTAGGGGTGAATAGAGGTTGTCCTCATGGAGGACACCCTGCTTTGGTGTATGCTGGTTGACTCTCTGCTCAATTATCTTGATGTCTGTATACAAAACTCATTGATCCAAATTGACAGCTGGTGTACTGAAAATGGACTTTCCGTTAACCCTGACAAAACAGAGATTGTTCTCTTCACTAAGAAAAGAATAATGATAGGATTATCTCTACCAGTACTTAATGGTGTCACCATTCCTCTGTCTAATACCCGTAACTTCAACGAATGGATATATACTGGTGCTTAGGTATCTATCGTGTAGTTATCTATCGTGTTTGCAAAATTTCGTAACATCAACAGGAGTAAAAAGACCGGATAGGTAAGAGATATCTGTTCGGTACGAACACCAATAGATATCTACTCATTGAAGTTACGGGCATAACGAAATAAAATATCTGGGCTTAATTCTAGATAGTAAACTACTTTGGACAAAACATGTTGAAAATAAAATTTCGTGAGCATTGATTGCCTTCTGACAATGCAGCAGAATTTTTGGGAAAAGATGGGGACTATCGCCGAGCAAAACCTTATGGATTTACACGGCAATGATAAGACCGATGATATCATTTGTATCGGTAGTCTGGTGGAAAAAGTTATCGCGAAAGTCTTGCCAAGATTCAGAGAACCGTGTGTCTGGGTGTTACGGGTGCCTTTCTCACTACACCTGGTCCAGCGCTGAAAGCAATCTTAAACCTACCACCACTTGACATCTTCGTCAGAGGCGAATCCATTGATTGGCTGTTGGAGACTAAAACAAGGCGATTTCTGGTTTAATGTTCCTTGGAATATATCTGACATTGCACTCGACACTCCATTAGATACCTGTCTACAGTAGATGCCCTCCGATGCAATGATAACAGAAATATTACTAAGACAAAGTTTTGAGGTTTGCAACATAAACCATAACACTTGAAAATCGAGATGTAAACAAGAAAGGAAATGATTTGCTTTATAAGTTCCAAATGACATACGAATATAAAAACGAAGAACTGTATTTGTCATCATAAACTATCGACTCTTCGGGATGAGTAGTAAAAATAATCACTGATCATTATGACGCATGATGCGTCAGTAAAATAAAAATATCTATTTATAGAATGGCCAAAATGGTTGCAGTTGCACACATACTGTTTTTTTGAATTGAATGAATTACACATAGGTAGAGGCTGCGCTGCTTTGCCTCAAAAATATATAAGAGTACCTCAATGAACGCAATTCAGAACAATTAAGAACGCGGCTATTATATCAATTTCGCTCAAGTTGTGCGATTCGTATATATAGTGAATTGTTCATAAATATAATGTTTTTTTTCCATATATATTATGAAAGTGTCTCAATTAACGGCGTTCATTTGTGAACAAACATTTTTCTGTGTATACTTAGGTTAATTTGAATGAGTTATGACAATCGACAAAACTGTTTTGTTTGTAGCAGATAAGTATTCTTTAACATGCGTTAAGTATTCTTTAACAGATTGATGATCTGTGTGTACGATTAATTAAATGATCATGATTTTATTGCAAATGAACAGGTATCATTTTTCAACAACATAAGTTAATACCTGGAGAATTTGTAGTAACACTTGACTTCACCGAAAAATACGCATTCGTTATGCAGAACTCTGTTCAGTCATTTCACTTGTATAATGACCACTCGGTAAAAAATATCGGGTTATTTTTTAACTATTTTGTATTGAATATATGTCCTGAGCAAAAAAATTGTAATAATCCTAAAAGATTAAAAAAGTTTGTAATACGTCTCCTCATTACATTGTAATACATGTTGTATTATTTTGCATGTAATACTATGGGATTAAATAATTTTATAATGCTGAAAAGATTGAAAAATACAGATTTGTATATGTAAAAAAAGATTAAAAAATATTTATATTATTTTATAAATATTACTTTCATTATTATTGTTTTTATATTTATTTTTTATTGTACACTTTAATAATTTTTCGTCTCTTTCGAAATAATTCTCCATCAACGAAATCTTGCGCGATACTGTTGATTTTCTAACATACCTGCAATTAGCACTATATAGCCCCATATTGCCATCGAAAAAATGTTTGGAATTATAAAGCGAGGACTCGAGTGAATATTACTGACATGGCGTTAATTAATTTAGTTAAGTATCGATTATATTATAGTATATTGGCCATGGTGCTAATTTTTATAATATTTCTTTGTTATTAATTAAGAATAATTCAAAAAAAGTTTTCAATAGCTAGAATAATGTTAATGTGACATTTATTTATCTATCTTTGAATATTTTTTTATAATTCTTAATTAATAACTAACAAAAAAAAAAATGGCACTGGCCAACAGCGATTCTAAATAATATTAAGTATGTATGATTTACAATTTAAACATATATGAGTTAAAGTTTTTAAATAAACAGAAAACTATTTGAGCTTAAATTTTAACCCTTTATGGTTTAAAATTATTAAATAAACTGAAAAATGTGTTTAAATTTTAATACATTTGGATTAAATTTATATTTTTAAACCAGTGGGATTATTTTATAAACTTAAAACATTACATTTTCATGTTTAATAAAAAAATATATTAAATTTCAATCTGAGAACGTTTAAAAAAAATATTACAAAGTTTAAAAATTAAACATAAAAGTATTGAAATTATCTGTAATCCAAAATATCTGTATAAAAAATATTTTTACCGTGCAGGCTACATATTTACACGTTTACAATTTAAGTCATGACACGGTCGCTGTTTTTATTTTTTGAATATAATAATTATTATTTACTTATATAAATATTTCTCAAAAATAACAATTATTTTTGACTTTTATAAATATTTATCAAAAATAATTATTATTAATGATTTTTATTTATATTACTCAAAAATAATTATTATTAAAATTTAAAAGTCCTAAAATAAAAATAATGCCATAAATGAAAAGTTTTCGTCGAATGCTTTATAATGGTACCCTTGGTCTTGTTGTAGCATAATTCCTCCGCAATGACTTTTATACAAACAAATTAGAAAATAATATTTATGTTCGGTCTCTGAAAAAAATACCTCTAATCTTGTTTATATCCTGAAATCGATACAATTAAATAATAATTGTTTGGCACTACAGTCCTATTAGAACTTAGGCCAAGCTCTCTCATTTTGAGCTGTGCGTATTATATTTGTACTCAAAGTGGTTGGATCTACAGTTTAATGCCGAATCCGAACGGCTGGTGAAAGATTTTCATAGTCAATGTTTTACTCTCGTAGGTTTGCCATTTACTGCCGGTATAGATAAATATTTCTATGAAAATATGTTGTTATCCCCAATCCAGGCTTGAATCTGGGACCTTTCGCCTCACAGTCAGACGAACTAACCTTGAGCTACCGACGCTACCCGATACAAATATTATATTATAATACCAAAGGAAAGCCTGCCTTTTTTATTTTTTTTTTTTTTATAATATCAGGGTGGAACATTTTTATAGTGTTGAGCATCTCCATTTGAGAAATAGTATATTATAAACAGCGACCGTGTCATGACTTAAATTGTAAACGTGTAAATATGTAGCCTGCACGGTAAAAATATTTTGTTTATGTTCTTTGTCAACAACATAAATAAAATTTTGTTAGTACTGTGGCAGCACTGCCCGTCTCAGTGAGAACTTGCCACATCTTCCTCAGAAATTTTACCCTTGGTTGAAAATAGGTATCGTGCACAATGTTCGAAAAGGGAATATATGTGTCCCTAAAAATGTTTCATGAACAACATTTGGGAGGAAAATTACCCATATTTAGCCGAAAAAAATTCAGCCACTTTTTCATCGGGGAAAAGAATTAATTAAAAACAAACACAGCACAACGCAATTTTATCCAACAACACTGTTTGACATTTGGCAAAACAGGTGATTTAGCGTTGCCTGATGTTCAGTTCTAACTGCAAATTTAACTTTTATAGAGTTCAAAAATGTGAATTTTGTGCATAAAAGTATTGGCAACTGAAAATAATAGAGATCTTTTTACATATTTTATATCTAATGTATTATTTTACAACTTTATTATCTGAAATGATAAAAATAACAAAAAAACGCATAAACAAAAAATCTGGTAATGTTGTAAAACTGCATTCGAATTCGAATTTCGAACAAAATTCCGGATTATTTGCTGTTCCTGGGAGATTGCCGATACCAAAATATTTACCTGGGAACAAAATATTCCGAGGTATAATAATATTCCCCAAGTGTTCACGATAACTACATCAATAATGCTTTCACACTAAATAATTTAACACTTATCTTGTTGTGTTTAGACAAGCTATTTATACGTAATTTTAATATATTGTTACGAATAGAAGTAATTTGCTCAAAGAGGCGCAATACAATTCAGCATACTGGAGCAATGTGACAGAAAGAGACGGAAGATCATTCAGCGCCCTCAGGCAGTGAGCAAGAAAGAGATGGAATATCAGTCCATTAAAACACACGAATTATTATTTATAGTGATAAATAATTAAAATAAATAAATTTAAGAATTAATTTTTATAATCCATGGTGTTTAGTCGATATAACATTTAAAATGAAGTGAGAAAAGGATTGTCGTTGTCGCGTTCAATGTTATCAAGTAGCTCACAACACGACTTCATTTGTCGAGAAGAACTAGTTGTCGTAGTGTCGCTGTCGCGGTTTATGTGTTCAAAGCATCACGAATCGTGTAGAATTGATGTATACAGTATATAAGGTAGCCGCAGCACAGCACTTCAGTAGTGATTTGAAAGTATTCGAGTGCATCTCGTCTGCGATAAATGTCAAGGTAAATTGTAGGCATGCAGCAGTTGTAAGAATTTATAATTAGTAATGTTGTTAGTTAAATTGAATTAATAAAGTAAATTGTTGTAATTTAAACCAAACAGACGTGTTTTATTTAGTACAGAATCCAGAGATCCGAACTTGTAGAACAGTTTTTCGTAGACTGGATTTGCGTAACAGTGGTGTCATAAGTGGGATTGTTATACAGAATGGTTAAATATGAACAACTAAAAGTTGACCACTTAAAGAAGGAGCTGGCGAAAGAAGAGGGTTTATGGAGGAATTTGTGGCACAAGATATTCATCTCGCAGAGCAGAATTTAAATATGGAAGGCACCGTCCATAAGTCTGTACACAGAAGAAAAAGTACAGTCCCAAGCATTTTATATGAGCCAGCATTTATACAGCAGCTATTTCAGAAAATGGAAGAAAATCCAAACAGATTCTATTAAATTGAAATCAGTTAAAATTAGACTTGAAGCATGAACTTCTGGAAAATTCCATTTATCTTAAAGCCAAACTTTTTTTTCCAACCAACATCATATAAAAGTGGAGCAGAATATTATAGCCAAAATATATCTGAGGATGCAGGAAAAATCGAAATGTTTTAAGAAGTTTCTTACACTCCATGGTGACAAAATCGTATAGACAAAGAGTTTCAGAAATAAAAAATGCGTTGCAGATAAATGGATCCATACAGCATGTTATCAGTGGTACGAAGCTAAAATCGCCATGATGGAATCACAGCGTTAAATTTTAATTATATAATACAAAAAATTGCATTTAGGGGTAGAAGTCTGAAAACTGACGTCACTTGTTTGAAGGTGATATCTAAGATCAATTAAATCCATGGGACAAATATTAACAGCCGACACCTTTCCAACGAAATATAAAACTTGGTGATCGGACATCGAACAATGAAACTATGACGAAAAACCATTTTTGAGGATTGTGTTATCGAATGCAGTTTCTGTGTATTATAAAAATAACACATCAGAAAAGCAGAATAGCGAAAATGTACTTTAATTTGTTTGTATGGAAGGCCACAAGCATTTCCAGAGCCACTTTGTTCATTTTAACCACATTGATGGACGATAAAACTTGGTGATCGAACAATGAAACTATGACGAAAAAACGATTTTTGAGGATTGTGTTATCGAATGCAACTTCTGTTTATTATAAAAATAACACATCAAAAAAGCAGAATAGCAAAAAAGCACTTTAATTTGTTGGTATGGAAGACCACAAGAATATCAAGAGCTACTTTGTTCATTTTAACCACGTTAATGGAAGAGCCTACAAGACACGATTTTATTAAATTAAAATTGTTTATCGAACAATATAAATTTATTCATCTACAAAATATATTTGTTTATCATATAAATTTACTTTGTCATTGGAAGAAAAGAACTTTATCAAACGAACAAGACAATTTGTTAATATAACAATAAAAATGGGAATTGTTTTTTGTTGACCGTATATTAACAAATATTTGTTTACTTTAGACTGGATTTTTTTTAATATCATCGTAAGAATATTTTGTGTGTATTTAGGGCTTTAAATAACGAATGAGAAAGTTTGGTAGTCACTGAAACTGAATTAGCTAGTTGCTTATATGTGTACTTACCACAATCACACGTTTTAACATTGCTACTTAACGTTTCATAATCTACGTCATCATCTCCTTCATCGTAACCAAAAGCGTTTGTTATACCAGAACCAATACGAAAAATCGTATCAAATAGAAATCGGCTGCTTCTATTTTTCGATTCTCTAGTTAGTATTGGTGGCATATAATGAACGAATGTATGATTTTTGTTTTGAAATATTAGTTCACTTGAACTGTTATAAACACCATAGCAATGTACATTTATTAAAAAAGTAAAGAAATACAAAATCCACTGGAAGACTATTGACATATTATTTTTGTGAAATTTTGTGAAATATTGTATTTAGGAATTTGGTTATTATATAATTGTTTTTTAATTTTAATTACTGTTTTACTATTCTATGTTATGTTAAATTTTTTAAATTTTGAAAACATGTGAATATTAGATTATAAATTTCTACATTATTTTTAGACATAACTGTGAGATTTGACAATGTGTTAATATGTACTTTTAATTAAATAATTAATGCAACAATGTAAATCTCACATGTGTAACACATATTTATATTCACAATTATTTTTAATAACTTTTTATATACGCGGAGTTAAATAAATAACGTGTTGTTTTTTTTTTTGTTTTTTTTTTTAATTTTACACTTTTTTCTTTGATGTATTTTGTAAGAAAACAGCAAACAAAACATCAACCTTATAACGTTTATAACAACTTTCACTTGTTAATATAAACGGTTTTATATTATGGGGTATTGCCATTTGAAGGAAAACTTAGTATTTATATTTTTAATAGTGATTTAGTATTTAGTCCGATTATCCGGATTATTCGCATTTAATCTTAATTATAATTGACTATGATGCAATCAAAAATGAAAAAAAAATTGACGAATGCGAATAAAGCAGTTTTCCGTTTTCATTATGTTTATACATATTTCTATAATTATATCGACAGATTTTAATCAAATTTCCACAATGTTGTTTATTGTTATATGATACGGTAGAGTGGTTAAAAAAAAAACGAAAACCCCCCTCAAAATGTTTGAGCACGTTAAAATAGTAATTCACAAAAAATTTTGGCCAAATTGAAAAACGTTTAGTGCGACCTCTAAACGCGATTTTCTGTTTTTAGCCCATTTAAAATCGTTAGTAGGTAGGTCTGATTAAAGTTGAATAACTTTTTTTATTTATGGTTGGATTTTGATGAAATTTTGGAACCTTGAACATAATTCACTACAGATTTTAATGAAATTATCAAAATTTCGATCCAACCATTAATAACACTACGGGCCCTATTATGATTAGCGAAGCGAATGGTTTTAGCGAAGCGAACGTCCATAAAGCTATCACGGTGTACATTCGCCAGACTTCATTCGCCAAAAAAAAACGGGAAAAGTCAGGCGAACGTAAAAAAACATGCAACACTCTACCGATTTTCATTCGCTTCAAGTGTCAAAATCAAGCGAATCAACAGTTCATGTGACGAATCGGCGAACGTATCTTTCTCTATTGTTTTTCAGTTTTTCTTTTGATTTCTCATTTTTTTTTCTTCTGTGCTTTTGTTTATTAGGCTTTTTTTGATTTTCAATTTTTCTTATCCTTTAGTTTTTCGAAAAGGATGCTATAGTTTGAGTTTTTTGTGACCTAACTAATAAACGTAAAAAAAACATTTTTTTCACACTTTTTATTTTGATTTTAAACTTAACACTAATAAAAAATGTCTGGAACTGCTCCGACTGCTGCTGAGGATGCAGCTTGGTTCATTGCGCGAAGTTATTTGTGTCACAGAGGAATGCTTCGGAGGACACACCACCATCACTGTCACTTATTGTAGTCTTCCACCTCGTCGTCGCTCCAGCTTTCTGCACACTGTATTGGCTTCTGTTTAACGCGCTCTTCTTTGATTGCGTTGTTCTTTTTGGAACATTTTTATTATTTTTCTAAACAAGACAATTCACAGCAGCTGTTTTGAAACTCTAGGGTTTCTTTAAATTAAAATAAAAGAAGTATTGCTCCAAATAAAAAAACTACTTTTTTTAATAAAAAGTATTGATTTTTATGTAAAAATAATTCCAATATTAACATTTAAAAACATATTTAACTGTAAATTTTAACAAATTTGAATTGTTCCGAAATTTATTTGGATAATTTTTGATTTTTTATAGACAAAAATAAAAAAAAACTGAAAAAGTATTATTGTTCTGAATCGCGTTAACGTTTTTTAAACCATAAATAATATTAAATGGTTTTTTATTAAAAAAAATAGGTATTAAGATAAAAGAGTATCTGTTCTAAAAAAAAAAGGCTAAAATTACTAAAAGCACACAACATGATACTATTTTTTGCAACACGGAAATCCGTCATTTGATCTGTCAATATTGAAAGTGTTGCTTACTTTTAAAACCATTAGTACATTCGCCAGTTCATTCACCAAATTGCGTTCGCTTCGCCAAAGCGTTCGCTTCGCCAAAAGCATTCGCTTCGCTAATCATAATAGGGCCCTACACAACAAAATGAGAAAAAAAGTTTGCGAGAGTAAATAGCACTATTTTTGTATTATTGGTAATGACCCGTAGAATTCGAATATATTAAATAAAAAAATTCTATGGATAGGTTTACGAGATATCGGTCAATAACTTTTGAACCGAGCTTTCAAAAAGGTGGTCACATATTTTTGCAAATATTTCTTGTTTTAAATAACGGGTTTGATCAATCATTCATTTAATCTATTTAATACTATTTAAAAGATAATTTAAAATCCAATAAACAATTCTCACAACACTTTGAAATTGGTTTACTGGTTTAAGAGAATTCGATAGAAGAACTCGAAAAATGTAATTTTTTCGACAAAAATTTAAATCAAAGATGCATTTAAAAAATTGGGAAAAATCTAAAAAGCAAGATTATTCACAGTCTGTGATATTCCTAAATTAGTCCGCATCTTTTTAAAGAAAACGACGTAAAAATAAAATAAATCTATGGATACATTTTGAGGTAAGTAAACATTCATATAAAGCATTAGAATTGGGTGTAAACTAAAAAAAAATCCCATTTTCTGTTTTTATACCCTACATCGATGGGTTACAGGTTATACTATGTATATGAGGATATTTTAGCGCATCTTAGAAAGCGTAACCGGTGTGAAAAGTAAATATTTTTTTGATCAGCATCACTTTCAAGTCGATTTAGACATGACCGTCTGTCTGTCCGCCTATACAGGATAATCTGATAAACACTATTCCGAATGCGATGAAATTTAATTTTAATATATTTTAGTAGAAAAGTAAATTGAAGTTCGAAAATGAGTCAAATTAGTCAACGCACTCAACTACATCCCATACAACATATTGGTTTACTTTTTATTATCCCATATCTCGTAAACTATTCAAGATAAAGTTATAAAATTTAAAATTAGTTACAAACAATCATCTATCCATACGTGCTCAAAAAATTGGCTTCATTGGCCCACATTTTTTCTTTTATATTTTTATGCCTATTTGTATGGCAATCAATTAAAATGCTTTCACATAATTTATTTTAGCCACAAATGTCATTTTTGTCATTGATAGCTCAATTTCTTTGAAAGAATGTGGACTAGTTTTGAAATATTACAAACTGATACACAGTTTCGATTTTTACCAATTTTTTTAATGCATTTTTAATATAAATTTTTGTCAAAAAAATAACTTTTTTCAAGATCTTCTATCGAGTTTTCCTAAACTAGTAAATGAATTTAAAAATGTTGTAAGAAATGTTTATTGGATGTTGTTGATCATGTGATTTATTTGGAACGCGAGATATATACAAATACATGTACCCCCTTTTTGAAAGCTCGGTTCAAAAGTTATTGGCCGATATTTTGTAAACCTACCCAAAGAAACATTTTTGAATCATATCTTCGCAATCAGGGAGTTATTTTACATAATACAAAAATAGTCCTGAATGCTGCGCAGAATGGCTGTTGTGTAGTGTAATTTATTCGTCGATTTTTACATATACTTTTGTTAGATAGTTCACACCCATTTTCGCCAACTTGCTACTTACTTAAAATATGTCGATAACTTATCTTAAATATCCAATAAACATAATTAACATAAAAAGAAATTGAACACGTGGCATACTTTATTGTAATTCAATTTTTAAGCCGTGAATGTACGTTTTGGTAGTTATTTGCGTACTATAAAAATATATTATGGTATTATATGATACATTAAAGCGGATACATGTAAAAATAATTAATATATAGGGCTCTATTATGATTAGCGAACGTCCAAAAAGCTATCATTCGCCAGACTTCATTCGCCAAAAAAACGGGTAAAATGAAGCGAACGTAAAAAAGGTGCAACACTAAATTTCATTCACTTCAAGTGTTAAAATCAAGCGAATCAACAGATCATGTGACGAATCGACGAACGTATCCTAATCTATCATTTTTAAGGTTTTTCTTATGATTTTTTATTTTTATGCTTTTTTTCGTTAAACATATTTATTTTGAAATATAATAAAGTATAAAGCAAGTTTAACTCATAGTTGACTCAAATCTGTGCTCAAGTATGCCTAGCGATTTTCATAAAATCATGCAAAGGGTAACTCGAAATATTCGCAATTTTCTGATTTTTATTGGTATCAAAATTCTTAAACATTTAAAAATCTTATTATAGTAGGATTAAACATAGCAAACAAGTAACAATACGGTGTAACATTTTTCAATACATCAATAAAAAATACAGTTTTACTGCACGGCATTATTTATAAAAATTGTAAGATGATTTGTTTTTCGGTCAGAGCAACAACCAGTCCATACTTGAACTAAGAAAAGTCTTGCAGTGGGTTAGTTTCATAATGAGCTAATGTCCAAAATTTGCAGCAAACACCCAACCGATCAGGTCCAGCACATGGTAGCTTATAAGAACATAGATATCTTGATGTCACAATTCCAGTATATCGGGAAAATCCATGTATTTGCAGAAGGCGTGGACGAGAAAATGAGTTACAAACTGACCGGTCCGAGCAAACAAATATGCCGAATAGAAGCCGAAGAGTGTGTTCCAATTAATTGAAAACCTAGAAGATGAAATTAAAAGGTGTCTTAATAAACTATTTGCTCACTTACACGATATCACAAGCGCCGACTTCAGCTCTGGACCGCTCGACAATTGAACAAGCGCAGTGGTAAAGAATAGCGGCGTCACAAAGACCACCACCATTGGTGAGAACGATTGGAGCAGAAGCAACGTAATGCAGGCACGAAACACAAACTGTTCCTTAAGCGGCGCAACTATATGATTGTGTATCGAGAGTTATAGCGCAGCGAGCCCTTCCAAAACTCAAGATCTTCAGTAGTAATTTGAAAATTAGCTTCTAAGTATATTTAAAATTTACAAAACTTGCCTTAAAATAAGCGCACCGTGTCATGCTGCACCTTTATACAGAGTGGGCCGAGGAAGAGCAGCGCCGTCAGTAAATACGTAGAGCATAACCGAGGCATTTGTGCAAGCGGCTCGTTGTTTGCTTTTTGGATTTGAATTTATAAACATATTTTTTTAAAACCGCATTTTTACTTTTAATTGAACATTAACTCAATGAGACAGTGCCAAACTAATTTTCAATATTTTTGTTTGTAGTAAACAGCTGTTTTAGGGTTTCTTTAAAACAAAATAAAAAAAAGTCTTGCTACAAATAAAAAAAAACTACTTTTTAAAAAAGTATTTAATTGTAAGTAAAAATAAATTAATAAAAATAAATAAAATAAATTAAAAGTTAAATTTTAAATAATGTAAATTGTTGATCTTTTAGACAAAAAAATAGCAAAAAAAACGACAAAATATTATTGGTCTGAATGGAGTTACCGTTTTTTAAACTATACATAATATAAAATATAATAATATAATATAAAAAGGATTTTATAACAACAAAACTTAGATATGAAGATAAAATAGTATCTGTTCTTAAAAAAAGGCAGTACTAAAAGCACGCAACATGATACTATTTTTTCAACTCTGAAATGGTAATTTTATCCTTCAATGTTGAAAGTGTTGCTCACTTTTAAAACCATAAAAATTAGTACATTCGCCAGTTCATTCGCCAAATTGCGTTCGCTTCGCCAATCATAATAGGCCCCATAAATTTAATTTTTTTTTTATTAACATTTTTACTGCTAAGTATGTCGAGATGCCAGGGAAGATTATAAGTAATATATTGTTTTATATATACAGGATGGTGCGCTTCAGGATGCAAATATTTTGTGCACTGATTCCTTGGTTTATTTCATGAAAACAAATGTTACAAAGATGGGGTGTATTTGGACCATCCAATGATATATAAATTGTTTTAAAAATTTATTTTATAAAAGCAAGGAATCAGTGCACAAAATATTTGCATCAAAAAGCGCACCACCCTGTATATATAAAACTATATATTATTTATAATCTTCCCAGGCTTATCGACATACTTAGCAGTAAAAACGTTAATAAAAAAAAAAATTATATATTAATTATTTTTACATGTATTTTTACATTTATAGTACGCAAATAAATACAAAAAGGCACATTTCACTGTTTAAAATTGAATTACAATAAAGTATGCCACGTGTTCAATTTCTTTTTATGTTAATTATGTTTATTGCAGGGCTAGGAACCGAAAGTCTATTCTCTGCGGTTCCAGTTCCGGTTTTATAAAAAAATAAAAAAATGGTTCCGGTACCGGTTATGGTTCTTATATTATTTTTTATTTCGGTTTCAGTTCCGGTTCTATAAAAAAAATAACGATTCCAGTTCCAGTTCCGGTTCCCAGTAATGGTTCCAGTTCCAGTTCCGGTTCCACAAACAAGTCAAACCAGTTGGGAAGGTTATATCACATGAGAAATTTTAAAGTAGGTGTAATTATGATAGTTGGGATTATCAAAATTATAGTCGGTCTAAGCCGATCATTTATCTAGCTCTTCAATTTTAAAAGTAGTAGGGATTTCAACAGACAGACAGGCGGACAGACAGACGGACAGACAGACGGACATCGCTAAATCGACTCAGGAGGTCATGCTGATCAAGAATATATATACTTTTCCATACCGGAGATGCTTCCTTCTGGGTGTTACAAACGGCGTACCAAACTGAATATACCCTTTCACTCTTAGTGTAGGGTATAAAAACGTAATAAAAACATAGATATTTTTTTATTTTTACGTACAAATATATTGAAATGTATAAACATATCTATCTATGTATATAAAAATTAATTGCCGTGCATTAGTCTTGCAAAAACATGAGAACGGATCGACTGATTTGGATGATTCTTTTTTGTTTTATAAGTCTCAATACTGAAAATTCGCCAAACTCCCAAGGAAAAACCGGAACATCGGAAAACTCGAAATTTGTGTATGGTATGAGAATGCATTAAGTGCACCATCAATGGGAATTGTATTTTAATAATGCGGATTCGTTTATATAGCCACTATGGATATATTGGACAAAGGGGAGTGGCATGTCCCATACAAATGCTATTACACCTGACCTCCTAAGGGAAGATTTTAATAATGTGACGTAAGACGTAAGTAAGATAAGTTTTTCCCTTGAGACTTTATCACATGTCGAAGATGTAAGTAAGGACATTTTAGTTTGTTGCATTACAAACTATCTGGATATAAGAAACTGCATATTCATGAAAAAGTTATTATATTCCAAAATGCCATCATATCTTTCTAATAAGCTACGTCTTTGCGTTTCAAATAGAAGCATCAATTTAATTTTAAGTTTAACTATCTACAATCGCAAAGGCTATTTTTCATTAACGCAAATCAACTCTGGAATTCATTACCACTTAATATTTAAAATATAAACAGAACATGTAGATTTATGTATTATATACTAATACATTTTTCAGAACAATAATCTATTAACATCTTAAATCTACTATTTATAAGTAACAACATATCTAATTTCTCTTAAAATATGTTAAATTATGATTTTTGCATTATTTTTAATTTTAATTTTTACTTTTTTATAAACTGACCTTTTGACCTAATTTTGTTTAACTGTAAAATAATCACTTCTTATTGTACTAATATATAAATCAAATAAAAAATATATATACAAAAACTTCGCACCGGTGAAGTTGTGCCCATGTCCAGCTAGTATATATACAAAAAAAAAAAACTGTATTAAAATTAAGAAAAATGTCTTTAAAATATTTAAAAAAAAACGGATACATACATATTTACATATGTATTTGATTTTCGTCCATACACAAATGTATTCGTTTTTACTTCATTGATATAGTTATTTTGTATGCATTTAACTATATAATTTTACATTTGTATTGAAAATAACTACATTTTCTCTTTTTAATACGTCCAAAATATTTAAATACATTACTACTTCTTCATTTATTTTAACTACATTCCGTATATATTTAACACCAATATGTATGGTATGGTGAAATAACACAATTTTAAGTTAATAGCTAAAAATCATCTTTCCAGATGGTGTGGTTTCAAAGATTTGGACACATCTGAAATGTTTAAAATAATATATATTTAATATTAACATTTTATCTTTAACATCACCAAAATGAGTATAGGGGTGGTGTTAGACGGACGTAGAATCATGGACAGGCGACATTTTAGAAATTAGACAAAACTTAGTAATCTTTAACGAAGGAATTTGGGTGACAGGATTTGTAGAATATTAATAGATGGTTTCAAAAGGCAGCCATTAAGCTCGAACGGGCGACAATTTATTATATTAACCCCACTGATCATTTATTTCCCGTTAACAACGATATCGGCTGCAATTTGTTTCAAAATCGGTTGAATAACGTGTGACTACAATTTTTAATTCATGTATCAAACGAAACGCTGAGTACGTTTGTTTTGACAGTTTGAGAGTATTATATTAATTTTGTTTATTAATTTTGTTGGTTTAATTTATTTATTTTTTTAAGTACTTACATTTTATTTTATATCTAATCTACTGTTGCTGCCTATTACTGCTGTTTGTTGTTGAGCGATGTTAAGTACCTGCGGCGCACGTTTCTTTGTAGTTGTAAATAATAAAGGAAACGATTTGCTATAGTATAAGTACCAAATACGTACTAATAAAAAACTGTATCAGCCATCATCGACTATCGACGCGTAGTGAAAATAATCACTGCCTGTCATGACGCATAACGCGTCAGTAAAATAAAAATGTCTATTTATAGAATGGTCAACATGGCTGCAATTGCACACATACACATCATACACAAATACTCAAATTCCTTCCTACCTATATTGTGTTGCTCCTTTTTGTAGACTGGTTTTTTATTTTTCAGTATCGCCTTTACACCTGGCTGAATCGCACGTGACGTAGAGGCTGCGTTTCTTTTCCTCATAAAATGAATATGAATACCTCAATGAACGCAATTCATAACAATTATGAACGCGTTTATTATATCAGTTTCGATCAAATTGTGCGATTCATATATACGAAGAATAGTTCATAAATAGAATGATCTTTTTCATTTATATTATGAACGGTGTCTCAATTAACGGCGTTCATTCCATTTATGAACAAAAAATTTTCTGTGTAGCCCAGACGATCACGCTGAGGTACGCAGACTCTAACTACAGATAGAATTTGGAACATCCGTCGGAAATTATCCTTTGCTTTCGACGAGGGAGTTCGAACGCGAGTTTTAAGGCGCGATTCTGTAAATTATTAACGACAAATATCGATATCGTTAACTAACGAGAATTGTGGGTGGCAGAATACTAATGTCATCTCTTATCGTATGGGTTTCGCAGCTGCAAATGTGTAAGTCCTGCATAGGCTGATTTATCGACAGTATGTTGGTGTAATGCTGTACCCATACCTCAAGTTGAGCTTGACTGTTGGTGTGAGATATACCTGGTCCAATGAGGGGTTTTCCTTTTGAAAATTTCACTTTCTTCCCTGTCAGTTTTCTTAAAGAATCATATAAATCTCTCGTTTTGTTAGTCGCGGCAGCAATTTCCGCTTGAGTAGCAATTTCTTCTGGACAAAAACGTTAAGTGCAATTTCGGACCTTGCTCTTAACGTTTTTGTCCAACTGACTGTGTCTTTTACTAATTTCAAATTTTAGTAACCTAGTTCGCGCGGCATTAAGATGAGCTTTTATCTCTTTGCGCTGTTGGATGAGCGTCCAGGTGTCGTCAGATATTCATGATTTCCTTAGTTCCTTCCTAGAGCCTAAATGTCGTGACGCTGTTTCCAAGATTGTTGTCTTCACTTTCTGCCATTGTTCCTCCAAGTTATTGTAACTTGTTTGTAACTGTGCGGTTTTTGTTGCAAAATCGCTTGTATAATTGTTTCGTACTTCGACTTTCTTCAATTTGGAAGTTTCAAACCTTGTCCTCCGTCTGCTTACACTGCTCTTCTTGATTTCCGCCAATTTTAATCGAAGTGTTCCTAGAAGTAGGTGGTGGTCACTACTTACATAGAATGCACTCTTATCCGATTCCTCAGCGTTCTCTGTCGGAGCGTAACATTGCACAACAGAAAGGTATCTGGCTCTGGTACGAAATCTAGCTGATATGATGCGATCTGTGTGCGGTTTCCAATCAACTAGAGATTCTTTAGCACTTTTGGACAAAAGAAGACCAACACCACTAGACCTTGGCTGACCCGTTGGTTTACCCGTGTATAGCAATGTGACTCTACCGGTTGATGGCTGTTCGCCGCAGTCTCACACTGTCCTAGAAGGGTTAATTTGTTTGAGCCGCTCTTAACCTGGAGAACAGACGTCCGGTGTGCCTGTTGGTCCGCGGGAGCTATTTGATTTCACTCCTACCACTCATATCTGAGAGGCGTTCCCCTATTCGCTACCTGGGGACGCGTATTTTATTGGTTACAGGTTCCCCCGAGGTACCATAGTTCTTAGTGCCATAGTCAGTTCTGTGAAAATTACTGAAACATTTCTTACCCTCAAATTTCTCGATGGCGCATATCTGAGAGGCGTTCCCCTATTCGCTACCTGGGGACGCGTATTTTATTGGTTACAGGTTCCCCCGAGGTACCATAGTTCTTAGTGCCATAGTCAGTTCTGTGAAAATTACTGAAACATTTCTTACCCTCAAATGTCTCGATGGCGCATAGAACGGGATGCGTACCAGAAGTTCTGGTGAATCGATCTTATTATCGAGTATGACGAAGAGCATATCGAGTGAATCTTTTTTGAACTCTCACCTAGCGATTTGTTCCTTTATCCTAGCGATTTGTTCCTCATATGACACAAGAATACTCCAGAATTGTACGAACTAAAGACATAAAAAGTGTCTTTAATGCCTGATGGTTTAAAAATTCATTAGAATTACGCTTTAAAAATCCTAACATAGAATTATTTTTAGATATTTCATTTCCTCTGTGAGCAGTAAAAGTAAGTTTTGAATCAATATATATTCCGAGATCTTTAACAAGTTGCTCTTGTAAAAGTACAGTATTATTTGAATGTAAATATTTTAATGTCATGGGTGATTGCTTTCGGGAACATGTTAACATCTTACATTTATCAAGGTTTAAGCTTAAACAATTTTGTTTGCACCAGGACATAAATGACTTTATGTCATCATGGAATTTTTCGAAATCATTTCGAAATTGAAGCAGTTATATTTTAATTATTAGTATTTCTAAGTTTTGCATTAATTTAATATTTTACTACTATTCTCAGTGGAGAATAGTAGCAGCATTGTATTATTTTAAACAACAGCCCTGGTTGCGTATCTTTGCAAACTACTAAGAATGCAACCATGGGACGCTTATATGCTTGTTCTTGTTAGCTTCATTTTTGTTTAAAAGAGCAACACCAGCTCATATATTTGTCATTCAACGCTGAGCATTCACACTGAACTTATCGTACAATATTGTTTTGGACATATTTTCAGTAGCGAAGCACGAATAAGTTTCCTATTCCTTGTCGAAACCGTGAACTGATATCAGCTATCGTCCAATATTGCTTTGGACATAGCTTTTTCAGCAAACAGTAAAGACATTCCCAGTATTAGTTTAAATAAAATCGCTGTACCCACACACTTACAAATACATGACGTATTATTTAAGATCCCTGAGGACTACAAAATCGTTTATAATGCGATATATTTTCATATCATCTGAATATAAAAGACACTCACAAATTTTTGATGATTTGTACAAAAAGTAATGGCCCTAAATTGCTATCTTGTGGAACTCCTGATTTAACACTAATTAAATTTGTGAAATTATGTTCCACTTTTACTATTAACTTTCTGTCAGAGAGATACGATGCAATCCAATTTAAAAAAACTTTTCGAGTTTTAAAAGCAAAATTTTATTATTAAGACAATCGAAAGTCGGTATACAAGATATCAACTTGTAATCCATTTTCGATTGCTTCTATGCAGAAATTCGAAAATATTGCGAGAGCAATAAACCCATGCTGTTGAGTAACAATATAATTTTTTACTTCTAAGAATAACCTCTTGTTAACTATTTTGTCCAAAATTTTGTGTAGAATTGATAGTTTAAGAATTGGTCTATAGTTTTTAATTAAACATTTCTTACCTGACTTATATATTGGTGTGATATAAGCTATCTTCCACTTATCTAAAAATATTCCAGGGGAATGTGAATTGTTAAATATTTTGGCTAAATCAACATCCAGAGATCCTGTACAATTTTAAAAAATATAAGTGGTAGTAAATCGTAACCAGCTCCTTTATTTATATCTAAAATAATAATAATAATAATAATAGTTTGGCTCTACAGTCCTTTAAGAACTTAATCCGAGCTCTCTCACCATTATGAGCTGTGCGTGTACTCAAAGTGGTGGGACCTACAGTTTGTTGCTGAATCCGAACGGCGGGTGAGATCTTTTCATAGGCAATGATTTACTCTCGTAGGTTTGCCATTTACAGCCTAGAGGTAGCGCGGTATAGAAAAATGTTTCTATGAAAAGATGTTGTTAGCCCCTGTCCAGGCTTGAACCGGGGACCTTTCGGCTCGCAGTCCAACGCACTAACTACTGAGCTACCGCGACTACATCTAAGCTTATATAATAAATATAAGTTTATATAATATATAATAAAATTTCCTTTATTTGCAATTTCTGCAATATGCGAAAAGTCGTTACAACTTGTAGAAGGATTGAAGTTATTAAATACAAACATACAAAATTTTGCAAGTTTTTTTTGTGAGATTTATTTCTCAAATTTTTAAATTTATTAGTTTTCGTTTAACCAAGGTAATTCAAAATTCCGTTTAACATTTTTGCAGGGTAAAAACCTTCCTGCAAAATTTGTTTAAATATGTAATGCATTCTATGAAGGTCTTGCGAACGTAAAACAAAAAAAATATATTGAATTAAAATTTTCATTTAGTGCAGTGTAAATCGCTTTTTTAAATCATAAGCAAAGTTCCGGACACCGCCTGATGTATTATTGAACTTGTAAAAGTCAAAACAAGTGCTTTGTGGTGAACTGATCCATTACAGGCGGGAAATCATTAATACACTCCGGATGAAACACTCGACCACACACCGAAGTACATCGCACACAATCCACCGATTTGAAATTTAAGGTGCTTATTTCAACCTTAATTTCTTCGTTGCATTCGCCGCAATGTAACATTATTAAATATACGCTTTCGTACTGCTGTGATAATCAGTGAGAAATTCATATTGTAATCAGTTGAAATGGTGCAATATGAAGTTTGATCGACCTCCGCGATGTGCAAAGCATACGACCAATGGTGACGCATCACGCTCTGCAAATCTTTGGTTCCCATAGGCTCCTCATCAATGCCAATACCTAATCAGACCACATGGTAGATGTGGGATGCATGCATCTGCGATTTGTCCAGCAAAAACCAGTCAGCAGAAATCCCGTATAATATAACTGGTCTGAAGTTATTATGGGCATCGGCCTTCTAACGCAAGGTTAGATGATAGCATGATTAATTTCTAAATCCATCTTGCGATCATGCAGCCCATTAAGAAGGAGTCTCGCAGCGTATTCGCATATATGCGCATCTATTTCCATGTCGTCAGACAAGCCGTACTGCGATAATTCAACCAAATGGTTGGAGACTATAACCATGTCATTATTAAATTAAAAAAATTATATTTTAATTAAAATGTTATATGTATACTTACTATTTTAATCAAGACTTAAACATTTTATTTTTTTTGTTTATTGACAATACAAATTAAAAACATATGCTTCTTCTTTCACTTTCAGTAGTTCGCACTTTTCAGTTCGTACAAAATACTTTTTGCTAAAATTCACTTTACCGGCCACTTTCACTTTCCGCTGGGACCCCTGGTGAACTTTAAAAATCAAAAACTATTGCACCTGCTTACAAGTACTTATATAGGTACTCAAATGAAAGGTAATTTCACGATTACAAATTTGCAATTATTTTTTAGATCTGTCAATCTTGCCAATTATATTATTTTAACAATATTTTAGATGGTAATATAACATATTATAACATGTTTATATGGCATTTGTGGAAAATTGATAATTACTTTCATTTACTACAATTTAAATCACACCATTTTATTTCATTGGTTGAATCAAGCAATCACTACAAAAAAAAAATAGAAAAAATAAAAAAAAATAAATTAATATTTCTTTTAATAAAAAAAACCAAGAAGAGAAGAAAAAGAATAAACATAAAAATCTTAATGTTAAACATGCACATATACTTCAATTATTACATACAAGTGGCTCACACATATACATTACACTGAATCAAATTTGAATGAAAAATCTAGAACTATTTTTTCTTTCGCTCCGGGTCGACTTTCTGAAATTAGAACATCTAAAACTGAGAAGCTACAATTCAAGAATATATGTATATTCAAGAATTGTAGCAACTTTTATTATAGAAAAAAAAATATTTTTTTTTAACACAATAAATAAATAAAAATTAAGAACGTTATTTTTTTGGCAACTCTTTCGCCTTGTTACAGTGTTCTTTAATCTGCTCTCAAATTTTTAGTGTTTTAGAGTGTTTATCGCGCTTTATTATTAAAAATTTTTAACAGTGCTCCATAATAAAGCAGTGCTTCAGTGTTTTAAATAAAAATTTTAGTGAAGTTTAGTGTAGTTTATAAACATATACAAAAACAATTCTGTGCATTATTTTTTGACATTATTTATACAAAGACTTTCTGCAAATTTTATGTTGTTTACTATTCTTTTGACATTTTACCTTCATAAAACGACAGCATAGTTTAAAAACTCTTGCTGTGCTTCTTAAACTGTTATATATAAATTTATTTAAACCATTGCATACTTTTTGGGTCATCAAGATTTAATAATTATTTATAAAATGATTTGCTCTATTCTAAATAGCAATGAACAAAGTGAGACTTTGCAATTTGTTAATTGCTGGTTATGCGAAATTTCTAACCAAATAGAAATTGGAAGAACTCCCTCCACACTAGTTAATACTTTCCCTGACGCTGTAGATTTGCCTGATAATCGTGATACAATTGCTAACCCGACTACTAGTCAAACTTTAGTAACTGACCATGGCACTAATTTAGAATCCATGTGGAAGGAATTAGTTGTAGTTCCTCCAAAAAAATCAATATTTGCATCACGGTTTGCACCTTATACCACAGTTGATGATATAAAATTTCACATTTTTACACGTATTGGCTCCACGTGTAAGACCGACATTATAAGATGGGTGGTGGAGTTTTAAGTGCTACCTGTTCTTCCTTAATGACAGAACTAATCGATGTTCCTGATACAGATAACTTAGAATTTGTTTGTGTTTTAGTAAAAATTTGATTTTCATAACATTTTCATTACTTGTTCTTACATACCTCCATGCTCTGTTTCTGAAATATATGCCAACCACGCTAAAGCAATTGAAACCATTCAGGATAAACTTAAGCCAGACGACTCCCTAATTGTATTAGGTGACTTTAATTTACCTAATGTTATTTGGAATATCGCTGATGACCTTTCTTATTTAATACCTTCTTCCAGCACAAACTGGATTAATGAATTTCTGGGCAACCTTATGGAACTATCACTTTACCAAATCAACAACACTTGATCTTACATTTGTGGATAATATATTTCTTGCATCGATAAATCGTGCCCTTCCTTTGTCCTTGCCTGAGGATCCCTACCATCCGACAATAGAATTTAGTTTGCAAATACGCAACAACTCAAATAGTTCTACTGATAACGAGATTGTCCCTAAAGAAAATAATTATTGCTTTAAAAGAGCTAATTATACAACTCTTAACACATCTCTTTCCAAAATTGACTAATAATAATAATAATAGTTTGGCGCTACAGTCCTGTATAGAACTTCGGCCGAGCTCTCTCACCAATTTGAGCTGTGCGTGTTATATTTGTACTCAAAGTGGTGGGACCTACAGTTTATTGCCGAATCCGAACGCGGGTGAGAGCTTTTTCATAGGCAATGGTTTTACTCTCGTAGGTTTGCCATTTACTGACGAGAGGTAGCGCGGTATAGAAAAATGTTTCTATGAAAAGATGTTGTTAGCCCCATTCCAGGCTTGAACCGGGGACCTTTCGGCTCGCAGTCCAACGCACTAACCACTGAGCTACCGCGGCTAAAAAATACAAAAAATCCGGTTGTATCAACGATTACATTTTATACTTACAGACACGACATAATTACCAATATCTAAACAAACTCTGCTACAATAATTATATTATAAAATTAAAAGGTAATTTAAAATCCAATCCCAAACAATTTTATAACTTTATCAACATGAAACGCAAGTCTTCTGTGTACAAGTCTTCTGTGTACGACAAAGTATCCAAAACCGACATGGACATTTCTGATATGTTTGCTAACTTCTTTCAAACTACTTATTCCTCAGAAAATCACAAAAATGATGTCATCTATCCTTTCACATTAAATAGAAGCAATTATATTAAAATGCCGACTATTACATCCAATACAGTTTTAAGGTACCTCAAAACAATTTCAATATCATATTCAGCAGGTCCTGACTTCATACCTAGTTGTGTATTAATGCGGTGTGCGGATATTTTACATAAACCATTAACACCATTATTTAATTTGTCCCTTAAAACAGGTATATTTCTGGATATATGGAAGGAATAATTTATTATTCCCCTGTTTAAAAGTGGTAGTAGATCTAACGTTGTAAATTACAGAGATATTTCAAAACTAAGTGCTATTCCTAAATTATTTGAAAAAATGTTAACCGATCAGCTCACACATAGTTTGTTATCAATTGTTTCACCGTATCAGCATGGATTATTGAAAGGTAGATCAACATGTACCAATCTGTTAGAGTGCACTACTACAGTGGCTTTAAATGGCTTTAATTGTGGATTACAAACAGATGTAGTATACACAGATTTTAGCAAAGCTTTCGATAGTGTTAATCACGAATTACTTTTAATAAAATTAGATCTATTGGAATTTCCAAAATGTCTCCTAAACTGGATAAAATCTTATCTGACATCCAGAAAACAGAGAGTGTTATTTAAGGAAGCTACATCAAGGTATATTTCGGTTTCGTCAGGTGTTTCCCAAGGAAGTCATCTTGGCCCAATATTATTTATCTTATTTATAAATGACCTACCGTCAGTTATAAAACACTGTAGAATTTTAATGTATGCAGTTGATGTCAAATTATTCCATTCATTTAACGATGCAGTACAGCAATCTTGCATTCAAGAAGATCTAAATAGGTTAGAAGATTGGTGTACTTATAACCACTTTAACCTTAATCTCAAGAAATGTAAGCAAATGACCTACTCTCGTAGATGCCCTATTTGTATAAGTTATAGCATTTCTGGAATTAATTTAGATACAGTTTCAATCTTTGACGACTTAGGAGTATCAATGGACCCTAAGCTTCGTTTTCATCTACACATTAATAAAATGACAAATAGGTGTTTTAGGATTTATAAAACGCTGGTCTAAAGAGTTTGACGATCCATATACGACGAAATTGCTTAATACCTCACTTGTACGTCTTATTTTGGAATATGTATCCATTATTTGGAACCCACACTATAATATACATGATGACACTATTGAATCTGTTCAAAAACAATTTTTACTGTTTTCACTTCGAAACCTCAATTGGAATCCGGATATACACCTACCACCTTATGAAAATCGACTAAAATTACTTAATCATCCAACTCTTAAAAGCAGACGGGCAATGCTTGGTGTCATATTTGTATTTAAATTAATTAATGGTGGCATAGAATCAAGATATTTACTTCAAAATATATCTCTAAATTGTCCGACAAGGCAAAACACAATTCCGATAAAATTGGGCATATGTAGCTCTAACTACTCTTTAAATGATCCGTTCCGCGGATATGCAATGAGTTTAATGAATTATATTTTCTTTTCTATCATTCTGACTCGATTGACGTAGTAAAAAATATTATCGTTCAACACCTAAATACTTAATCAGACATTGTATACTTTAATGAGACTGTTTTTTAGTTAACTGATGATATTTATCTGTAGTAACTCGCGAATTCTCGTGAATCTGACCAGCTCGGGCTGCTCAAGAAACGATCACTAATCCGCGCGATATGCGGATGTGCCTCTCGGTCGGTTGGGCGGGTAAGATGGCGTGGGAAAAAAATATATATATATAACATGTTTATATGGCATTTGTGGAAAATTGAGAAATTATTCAAAAAAAATCATTTCTTTATTATCTTCTAAATTTGAATTACTTTCATTTACTACAATTTAAATCACACCATTTTATTTCATTGGTTGAATCAAGCAATCACTACCAAAAAAAAAATAGAAAATATAAAAAAACATATAATATTTGTTTTAATAAAAAAAAAAACAAAAAGAGAAGAAAAAGAATATACATACAAATCATAAGGTTATACATGCACATATACTTCAATTATTACATACTTACAAGTGGCTCACACATATACATTACACTGATTCAAATTTGAATGAAAAATCTAGAACTATTTTTTCTTTCGCTCCGCGTCGACTTTCTGAAATTAGGACTTCTAGAACTGAGAAGAAGCCTTTAAAACCGCAAAAAGTGATTCTGTGATGATGCGCAAAGAGGACATTTTTGAACTTTTAACGACTATTTTCAATAAATATATTATTACCCAGTTTTCTTTTTTTTTTATTTAATTTAAAATCTCTTACTGAAATAACGTTTTTTTAAATTACAAATTTTTAGTTAACCGTTACAGTTTCATGGCTTGCCAAACACGTAAAATGTAGACTTTTTTACTTTAATAATTTTAACGGTCGAATTTTTCATATTTTTCTTTGACGAGTTCGGTATAACATTTTAGTATTATTGCACATACAATTATCTTTAAAATGATATTAATTTAAGATAAATGTTCATAAGATGGTTTTTTGATGGCATCATATTTTGAAAATTAATTTTCTAAATTTTTACATATTTTTTGTATTGAAAAAAATTTTTTTTTTCCAACAGTAAAATTTGCATCATTTTTTTTTATGCATTTATAAATATGGCCTCATTTTAATCAAATTATTTCTAATTTTTGAGATATATACCATTTTACTATATCCAAAAATCAATATCTCAAAAACTAGATTCAATATGATTAAACGGATGTCAGTTTAGAAATCAGACTTACATATATATTCAAGAATTGTAGCAACTTTTACTATAGAAAAAAATATTTTTTTTCAATACAATAAATAAATAAAAATTAAGCAAATTATTTTTTAATATATCATGCCATCAAAAGTTTCTAGCATTTCTAGTTTAAGAGATATTTAAATATGAGCAACCATACAAAAGTGATTTTTGATCCATTTTTTGTAACTTTGAACCACTGTATCGCTGGAAGTAGTGGACGAAAAAAAAAATGGTCAGTACATAGTACAAGTAACCACTTTGTGGCAACTTAAATGGTAGCCACACAGTTGCCATTAAAGTGTTTCTTCTAAATCGTGCGAAATATACTTATTTGCCAGCTAATTGCCAGTCAAAAAGCCCTGATCCATTAAAGTTTTTTTTTTTTTTTTACAAGTTGACCAACGCTCAGGGGAGGCTTAGTTGCAACAAATTTTGATCCATTAAAGTTTTTTTTTTTTTTTACAAGTTGACCAACGCTCAGGGGATGCCCCCTATTCATGCAATGCATAGTATTGATCGTATGAAAGGATTATAGGTAAGAGGAGGAGGAAAGATAGAGTAGTGTCGGTGAATGTTTGTTTTGAACTTGCCAATATCAAAAATGTTGGGAAGAACAGACGCGGGGAGATTGTTCCACAAACGTATCGTGCGACTGAAGAACGAATTCTCACGGTAATGCGTGGTTCTATTGAGAGCCGAGTGAACTACGAAGGGGTGGGCTTGGTTCGATGCCCGAGTAGAACGAGAGGACACACGACCTGGTGGAATCAGGCCATGTATTTCCCTCGAACACTTACCATTGTAATACCTATGAAACAGGCTTACACACCCTACGGTCCTTCGGTGCTCAAGAGAACCAATAGAGGATGAAATATTTTCATCCCCTATTAAATATATTGCACGTTGTTGGATTCGATCCAGGAACTCCAAAGAAGATTTTGAAGCCCCTGCCCATATGGGCGAATTGAATTCCATCTTAGGCCGAATATAGGTGCTGTAGACAGTGCGCAAGTCAGCAGGAGTGAAGTATGTCTTACACCGTTTTAAAAAACCGAGGCACTTGGCCGCCTCTTTCGACACGTCAAATATGTGATCATTCCAACGGAGATCACATTGAATTGATATGCCCAGAACGTCAAGAGCAGCTGACTCTGCAATATCCACAGCACCCATATTAAGGGGAGGTAGGGTTGAATCCATTCTTTTGTGAGTTAACAGACAACATTGGGTCTTGCGTGCATTAAAATCAACTCTATTTGCAAGACCCCACTCGGAGATTGTTTTAAGGTCATTATTGAGTGTGTCATTCATAGTGCGTCTTTTACTCTCAATCTCCAAAGAGGTTGGGCGCTTTTTGAACGAGTATGAATGACAAATGTTGCTATCATCTGCAAAGGAATGGATTGGGTTCTGGGTCAATGACAGAAGGTCATTGATAAATACCAGAAAGAGGGACGGGGATAGGACGGAACCCTGCGGAACTCCAGAATTGATGAAATGTTGTTCCGAAAGAACACCATCCATCGCAACTCGTATTGAACGACCCTGGAGAAAACTCGATATCTATCGAGTAAAAGATTCACCGACACCATATGCAATTAGTTTTGAAACGAGGGCTTTATGCCACATTCGATCAAAAGCCTTGGAAATATCAAGAGCAACAGCCTTGCTCTCCCCGAAAAGGTGAACACAATTATTCCACTTTTCGGAGAGGACCGCCATCAAGTCACCTGTGGATCTGGTCCTACGGAAACCGTATTGTCGGTCACTGAGCAATTCGTTGTGCTCAAGATAGTTCACAAAGTGGAAGTTAATTACGCTCTCCATTACCTTGGAGAGTGCAGAACATATTGCAATGGGTCGGTAATTGGCAGGGTTCGTGGCCTCGCCCTTTTTCGGAACTGGCTGGACATTGGCAACCGTCCAACAAGATGGAAAAACTCCTGTCGTGTAGGAGATGTTGAAAAGGTTACGCAACGGACAAGCCAGCGTTGACGCGCACTTCTTCAACACATGGGCAGATATGCCATCTGTCCCAGAGGCTTTGTTAATATTGAGGTTTGCTAGAACCTTTTTAACTGCCCGAGTTCGAAAATGTATCTCCGGCATTGCAGAAGAAACAAAATCGACGACGGGCAGTGGTTGATTACTATCTGGGAGCATTGAATTATTTGCAAATAATTCTGCCAAGAGATTAGCTTTATCAACCGGGTCAGTGAAGGTCTGGCCATTCATACTAAGAGTTGGAGTAGACGATGTCGTCTGATTCTTCACCCTTTTTACAAATGACCAGAAATTTTTACTACCCCTGTGATAGAGTAGGACCTTTTTGCGCGCGTTTTGTTCGTGAAGAAACTTTTCGTGCGAGATCACGGCATTACAGCGACTCCTAGCCTGTATACGAAGTCTTTCAGTCTCAGCATTCTTGTTAGAACGCCAAGTCTGAAAGGCTTCCTCTTTCGACCTGACTGCAATCCTGCAAGTCTCATTGAACCAAGAGTGGTCCTTAGGTTTAATGCTAATTTTTTTAGAAGGTATGAATGACCGCATACCTAATAAAATAATATTTTCTACCATTAAAGCCGCAGCATTTATGTCTCTATCTGCGAAACACAATTTCCAATTAAAGTTGCGAAAAAAATCATTTAACGCAACCCAATTTGCTTTTTCGTAAAGCCATACAGTCCTCTTCGGGGCTTTAATCGAAGAGGTGCGTATACTAGAATACGAAAACTCAGCGGAAACAGTACAGTGGTCGTACCAAGAGGTGCAAGGACTTTTACATCATATTTTTCATGATGTGAAGTCAGAAAAAGGTCTAGGACTTTTGGGCTTTGCCCGCCGACGCGTGGAATATACGTCGGCTCCTTCACCATTTGAGTGAGTTGGTTGCACTCGGCAAAAAGCTCAACATAGCAACCCTCCTGTGTTGATAGACCCGAGTGGCTCAACCAAGTGGCGTTGTGCACATTAAAATCGCCCGGAACAACAATTTCACTGCCTGGAAATTGCTCCAATATATTTGAGATCGAATCAGATAAGGCATCCAGCTTATTACAGGTGGAAACCCTATCTAAATTCGGACTTCTATAAAGAAAGCACAAGTGCATGATGTGTGTTTGGATTTTGAATTTAACCCAAATAGTATTAAATTCGCTATCCGACACACTATGTTGTTGCTGCAGTTGATACGCAACGTCACTCCGAATAAAAAGAGCAAGACCCCTATGGGCAGAGAATAATGGCAATAGGTGATAACCAGGTATATGAAAATCCAGTGGATCTGCACCCTCATTAACCTGGGTCTCACCTAGTGTCATTATTTGTGGCCTATGGATGGACGCATATACCGAGAAAAAATTCGCCCTGAGCCCACGAATGTTGCAAAAACCTATACGAAAGTTTTGCGACATTTGTGCCACTGTGCAAATTCAAAACATACAAACATACTAGCAGCGTTCGGCAGATGAAACAAACAGTTGAGAACGCAAGCTAAGCCGTGGTGAGTGTTATGCTTTCACCACGGCACAGATTATGCACTCAGTGCAGCCTCAGTTGCGCACGCTAGTAGCTTGGAGTAGGAAAGGGGAGGGACAGAATACGAAAAAACAAGTATATGCAGTTGCGGCAAAGAGCATAAAGAAGCCCCTTGCGTTGACAATTGCAAAATGAAGCGACAGTGCGTGGGTGAAACTGGTTTTTTTTTTGATTTATTTTTGTTCTATTTTTTTTTCTGTTGCGAGAGTGAGTTATTATTTTTCTGTTTTTATTGTTTTTTAATATTGGGCGATGCGCTTAATTTATTTTAATTTAAAATGTGTTTTTTTTGCTGTATTATTATTGTTATTATTGACGGCACTAGACGACACTAAGCACGATTTATGTTTAACAAAACTAAGACGACGGACGAAACGACGGAAAATTATAAATATATGAGATCGGCGCGACACGTCCGTCCCCCATTATTGCTCAGACGCTACTGAACGGTAATTGAACGGTAATTTATGTGTAGATTAAAAATAAAAATAATAAAGATTCTACGCAGTGCCATTAACGTGAATGTTTGTCCTGTAATAAAAAATATGCATGGCATAATAATAGAAGTCTTTATGAACAGAGTTTTCGACAAAATACAACTCTAATTTAACAAACGGTTCAAGTTTTCGGGTTAAAGCTTATATTCTACACAAAAACACAAAAAAAGCAATGTGTGAAAATTTATTAAAGTTGTGATTTTCTTTATTTTTTAAATTATGCTTTTGCGGATGTATATTTTTGCAACACAACTTTCCATAAACATATGTAGGGAATGTTATAAATATGTCGTGTATAATAATATACATTTATTAAATTTTAAAGTTAATTAGCTACATTATATATAAATATGTTCCTATTGGGTTCTTCATTCTATACTTGCCACATATATGGCACATAATACATTTAATAATTTGCCACTTTATTGTATATGTTCCGTTATCAGAATGAATGACTTATATATCACAACATTGCGACATATTATTGCGTATGTTCCATACATGTTATTAGTCACATCTTTGGGACTACATATTATTAGTTTGCAACACTGGTGTCAGAGGTAACTTAAAAGGTACACATATGCCACAATAGTTTATAGCAATTGTCAAGCCATGGTTGCTTGGGATCTTGGTACACTTTATCAGTTGCCCAAATTTTATTGAAATCGAAAAGATAAAATCACAAATTTGACTTTTTTTGGTCGATTTGGTGTGGAATGGCCTACATATAAAATTCTAATCGTCATGTGGAAGAGCTTGTTTTTGTCCATATTAAAACATGGAAGTAGTATGAGTGGTGGGCGTGCATATTGTCCAATATTTTACATTTTTCTATATATATATTAATATTTCTATTAAAATAAATATTAAAAATATTTATTTTTATTGTTTTTCTCATTAAATGCCTAACTAATGATAAATGTAACAGTACGTTACTATGGGAGGTTTTTTTTTTTTTTAACAATTCATTTATTTATTGGATCTTCTATGTTTAAACTTAGAACTAACAATAAGTTTTCAATAATTATAATTTATAAAGAAACGAAAAATCTATTTCTAGTTTAATTATGTTTTTGCCATATATCCAGTGGGTTAGGCAAAGTCTGGATTCAAATTCTACTCAAAAGAAATGGAGTAGACAAATTTGTATTTTGCAGATTCTACTCAATGGGGATGGAGTAGTTATGTTTGAAACGTGTAGGTTGATGAGGAATCAACAAGTTTCTTGCGAGAGTGATTGGATTCTACTCAATAGAAATGGAGTAGACAAATTTATATTTTGCAGATTCTACTCAATAGGAATGGAGTAGTTACGCTGGAAACGTGATGGTTGATGAGGAATCAGCAGGTTTCTTGCGAGAGCGTTTGGATGATACACTAGCCTCTGCGTGTACTTCCTATTAAGTTTCGAAATCTTGTTTACAATTGTTGGCATTTCAAGGTCTCTGTGGATGTCGCCGTTTCTTATAAACCAAGGGGCTTTGACAATTTGTCGCAGAATTTTGGATTGAATTCTTTGTAATTTTTCCACATTCGAGGGAGAGGCAGTACCCCAGAGCTCGATACCATATGTCCATATGGGTTTTATTGTACTTTTGTACATTTGGACTTTGGAGTTGAGATTGAGCTTGGACTCCCTTGAGATTAACCAATTCAGTTCAGCTTTTTTAATCTTAATTTGAGTAATTTTGGATTGAATGTGTTTGGACCATATGAGGCGCCGGTCAAGGTGCATGCCAAGGTACTTGGTATCGGAACAGGCAGGTATGACTTGTCCGTTCATCTGCAAGGCAGGGCAAGTGCTTCTCCTTAGAGTAAAGGTTAGGTGGCAGCATTTAGATTCATTGACTTTGATTTTCCAACGATGCAGCCAGTCATTTAGAGTATTTAAGTGGTTTTGCACATATTGCGTTGCCATGTCTGGATTCGGATGGGAGCACATAATTGCTGTGTCATCAGCAAATGTCGATATGAGGGTTCGATCATTTTTAGGCATATCTGAAGTATAGAGGATATACAACAGAGGCCCAAGAACACTGCTTTGTGGTACTCCGGCTAGTATTTCAAATTCACGCGAGATAAAGCTTTTGTGTTTAACTACAAATTTTCTACTAGTGAGATAGTTTTTCAATAAATTGTGCACCTTTGTAGGTAAAAAGTGCTGTAATTATGAAATAAGTCCCTCATGCCAGAACTTATCAAAAGTTTGAGTAATATCAAGAAAGACAGCTGAGCAATACTGTTTCTTTTCGAAAGTGTCTTTAATCGAGTTCACGATTCTATGCACCTATTCAATTGTGCCACGCTTTTCACTGAACCCAAATTGGTGGTCGGGAATAACACCTTTTTCAATGGTTTGAGGCAATATTAATTTAGAAAGCAAGCTAATAGGACGATAAGAAGCCACAATACTTGGATCTTTTCCAGGTTTGGGAATCATTTTTATTTGGGAGAGTTTCCAGTCATGTGGAAAATGACTTGTTCTCAGAATCGCATTGAATATATCTCACCTAATATTGCAATCGGTGGTAGCTCTTTTACCATTTTGGGCGTTACCATATCCGGTCCTGGTGTCTTCTTTTCATCCAAAGTTTTGATCTCGTCAGCAAGCATCGTTACTGATAATTGGTGCGTGAGAGTTGCACTGGGCGTGCTGCTGGGGTAAAGGGCTATTATTAACTGACGGGTTTAGAGTGAATACATTTTTTAGGTGAATGGCGAAAGCACCACCTTTTTCTGCATCACTGCTTGCCCAATTTCCGTTTGGCAATCGGATAGGAGGTTCCGACAACACGGGTCGTTTCAAGCATTTAACTGCACGCCAGAGGGAGTAATTTGTCGATTTTGTTGGCGCAAGGCTCTCAACGATTTGTTGTAAGTCTCTTTGATCTTTCTGCCTAAGCTGTTCTTGAAGACATCGAGTGATCATAGTTAACTGATTTTTCAAATTTGGAGATCTGTGGTTCTGCCAGTCGCGCCTTATTTGCCTTTTCCGTTTTATGAGCTCCTCAATGTGTTTTGGTGCACATTTGAATTGAGTATGGGATACGCTACCGGTTAGCGAAGTGGGAGTAGCCGTGGCTGCTGCTTGGGATAGCAGTAGTGAGAACTTTGTAACAGCATTGTTAATTTGGTCTTCAGTTTTTAACATTTAAGGATATGTGCGAACTTAAATATTGTTTGTATTTTAGCCAGTTTGTGCGTTTACTGGTTAGTTTGTCGGGTGGGGTGACCTCAGTACTTGGGACGTACGATATGGAAACAATGGTAGGCGAATGGTCTGACGAAAGATCTAGGGATGATTCAATTGTCTGTTGGTTTCTCTTGAGAGTTTTTATGGCTGCGAAGTCAATAACATCGGGGATTTTCCGTATGTCTGACGGCCAATATGTTGGCGTGCCAGAGGAAACCACATCAAGACCAAGCCGACTTGTTATATTCCAGAGGGTCCTGCCCTTAGGTGATATTAATCGAGATCCCCAGTATGTGTGTTTGGCGTTGAAGTCGCCAGCAACGAGGAATTTCTGCCCAAGGGATTGGAAAAACTCTTGGTATTGTTGCTCAGTTATTTTGTGCCTAGGAGGGCAGTATATGGCAGATAAAGTAAGGCCTTTTAAATATTCATCGAAGCATATACTAGTTGCTTGTATATAATCAGTGCAAAAATTATTATGAACGTAATGTTTTATTCGACTTCTGATGAGTATTGCGGATCCACTTCTAGCATTCCCACTTGGGTGCTTGGTGTCATGGAGTGTGTAACCCGGTAAATTGAAAAAGTGTTTTTCCGTGAAATGGGTTTCAGAAATTAGCATCACATCTATGCAGTGCGCTTTAAAGAACTGGAGAAGTTCTAATTTGTGTAGGCAAAGGCCGTTCGCATTCCAGAAGGATATTTTCAATCCATTCATGGTTTATCAAGAAGGGTTTGCAATAACAGGGTTTGATTTTTAATCATGTCCTGCATCATATTTTGCATACTGGTCATAAAGTGGGACATATTTTGGATGAACATTTGTAAAGTTTGTTCAAGAGTACTACTTTGGGGAGCTTCTTGTGTTACTGCTGGCTCTTGAGGAATGCCTTTGAGAGCGTTTGCGTAGGAAACGTTTTGGAGTCTAACAGGATTAGCAACAATAGGTCTACTTGGTAGCACAGGAGGAGTGGGATTTTAATACCTAAGGAAGTGGGAGCAACTTTTGGTAAAGCTTTGGTATTAAAGGTCTGGTAGACCGGGCAGCCTCTGTAGTTGGCAGTGTGATTTCCACCACAGTTACTGCATTTTTTAACATTTGCGTCTTCTTTGACCTTTTGGCACAAATTTGTATGGTGAAGGTCTCCACAAATTACGCACACGCTGGAAAGTGTGCAGTATGTTTTTGAGTGGCCAAATTCTTGGCAGTTGCGACACTGAATTGGTCCACGGCATTTATGGGGTTCCTCCACCGTAATTTTTCGATTTAAGAGATATCGCAAAGAGTAAATAGGATGGGATTCACCTTTTGATAAAGTCTTCGGGTCGAATTCCAGTTAAACTCGGAATAAAGATAGGGGAACTTTATACCTATTCTGTATATTAAATACAGGTTTTACTAGGAAACCTGCTTCGTTTAGAGCGCCTTTTACCTCTCCACTTTCAACAAATGGTTCGATACCCTTCAGCACGACTGAAAGACCTTTCGAGCTTTTGAGCTGATACGTTTAGTAGCTCTTTTTAGATTTATCGAAAAGATCGATAATTTTTCGGTAATTAGCCTCATTATAAATCTGGATCTTCGTTTCGGGGATTTTGCCTTTTTGAATAGACATCACATGAAAACTAGTCGCACCAATGTATTGAGAAATTACCTTAATGAGCGAGTTGGAGTTTTGCTCACGCAGGTAAATTGGTGGTGGTTTTTGAGCTTTGGGCTTAGATTCAGAAATTTCCTCTACTCAAGTACAGAGAATCGATTTTGCCCCAGTTCAGGCTGCATATCGGAATTTGTCTTAGGGATTTTAGACGAGTTCATCGCTTTTGGATGTGGAGGCGTAATCTTTCGCTTATAGTAGCGGTCAATGCCAGTCTGCACTGCCGGACCTTTTTTTATAATCACCACACTAGCATCAGTGTGTATTAAATTTTATCTGCGCTCAATTTCATTGTTAGCGGGAGTAACACATGCATCAGTGTGTGTTATACTTTTACTGCACTCACTTGCATTGCGAGCGGCAACAACAAAACGAATGTTCTGAGCGGGAGTAAGGCAAGGCGGAAGAGACAAACCGGTTTTTTGCTTCACTACATTTTTTGGTACAGAGTTTGATGATTTCTGTGGAGACGATGGCATGGTGATTGTTGTTGCGGGTGCGCTCATTTGAGACACCGGTGAGATCGGGAGCGGCGTCGTTGGTGAGGAGCACTGTACGCTCCACGGTTGGGCTTTGGTTCTTCGCCGTTTGCCAACGTATTTGCAAAGAGTAGACCAGGAGAGCAAGATCTAGTTTTCTCCGGTCTCTTCGTAAGGTATGATGCGTTTCAACAGTTGTTCTTTTCCGTTGAGATCACTGTGAAGTAACCGACTTTTTCATTTTTTTTGTTTTCAGAATTGTTCATTGTTTTTGTTTTATATTTTTGTATTATTATTAGTTTGCACCTTTTATAGTCAGTGCCAAGACTTTCGCAAATTAATACGCGGATCAAATCGCGCACGGATCGCGAAAAACCTCGATTGCTTGATTATTTTTAATTGTGTTATATTCGGGCTTAAAACCATAAGTGCACGGAGCGAACTTTTCACGTCTGTACGTAGTGAGCGCGCGTTCCGGAATGGGAGGTGGGCGTGTCTCTTGTCCAATTTCGCCCATTTTTATAATATTAATATATAATGTACCTAATAAAACATCCAAATATTGATTTTTGTTACTACACTTTAAAAAAGGAATGTTTATAAAATACTTGTGGGAAGCTATCGGTTAATTCTGGTAAATACATATTTGCTGCCATAAATACTTATTTATAGTCGTAAATAATAATGACTTATTGCAAAGAATTACACAATTGTAGTGTTTGAACCAAGGATTGAAACCTAAACGAATAACGGTTTCGATTTCGGTTTTTTCCGCGTTTCGGTTTCAGTTACGGTTTCGGTTTTAAGTTTTTATAACGAAACGGTTTCGGTATACCGGTTCCATGTTACGGTTTCGGTTTTGATTTCGGTTTTTGTATAAATTTTCTTTATTTCCATATTTTTCAAATAATTTTACATTTTTTATATGGTGCTAAATTATGATCAAATTATGATACTGGGGTAAAGTGTGAAACGTAATTTAAACAATGTTTGTTGTTATTTTAGTAAAATATTGTGTTATATGAATTATTTAATTGATTACGTCAAGAAAAAAATTTAATTTAAAATTTCGTGACCACAAATTAATGAAAAGCAACATTTTGACTTCACCTGATATATGATCTGAATTTAAAAGAAGAAGAATTTTGTACAATTTTTATCCATAAAAGCCAAAGAAATTAAATTTCAACAATTCTGTGAACTGCAATATATGTAAACAAAATCAGGAGCCTCTTCCTGTAAAGATGAGAACGGAAATCTAGTGACAGATATCCAGAGCACACTGAAAATATGGAGGGATCACTTCTCTAAACTGCTGACCGGTGATGATGACCTCAATTCCACCGATAGAGAAGCAAACCCGGCAACCCCAGTACTTGATGACGACGTTGAGATTCCGCCACCCGACCATGACGAGGTCAGAACAGCCATTGCTCGGCTGAAAAACAACAAAGCCGCAGGTGCTGATGGCCTGCCTGCTGAATTGTTTAAGACCGGAGGCGAAGAGCTAATAGAGAGCATGCACGAGCTCGTAAGCAGAATATGGTCGGATGAAAGCATGCCAAGTGACTGGAACCTCAGTGTACTCTGCCCAATCCTTAAGAAAGGGGATCCCACTATCTGCGCCAACTACCGTGGGATCAGCCTACTCAATATAGCATACAAGGTTCTATCGAGCGTATTATGTGAAAGACTGAAGCCCATCGTCAACAGACTGATTGGACCTTATCAGTGCGGCTTCAGACCTGGAAAGTCCACCATAGACCAGATTTTCACATTGCGCCTAATCCAGGAAAAGACCCTAGAAAAACAGATCGACACCTACCACCTATTAGTCGACTATAAAGCCGCCTTCGACACTCCGATAAGGGAACGATTATACGCCGCAATGAGTTCGGTATACCTGCGAAACTTATAAGGCTTTGCAGGATGACCCTGAGCAACACACGTTGCTCAGTGAGAATAGGAAAAGACCTCTCCGAGCCATTTCATACCGAACGAGGTTTCAGACAGGGTGACTCCCTATCGTGCGACTTTTTTAACTTATTGATGGAGAAAATAGTTCGAGCTGCCGAACTCCGTCAAAGCGGCACTATCCTCAACAAAAGTGTCATGCTGCTCGCATATGCCGACGATATTGATATCATTGGCAGGAGCACACGAGCAGTCAGCGCAGCATTCTCCAGACTGGAGAAAGAGTCGCGTCGAATGGGTCTAGCGGTGAACGAGGACAAGACGAAGTTCCTTGTGTCAACAAGCAAAAAAGAGTCCGTGCGTCTTGGACAAAAAGCTGATTTTGACACCCACAAGTTCGACATTGTGAAGGACTTCGTCTATCTGGGATCCAGCGTAAACAGCAACAACGACGTCAGCCTGGAGATCAAACGGAGAATAACTCTTGCCAGCAGGTGCTACTTTGGGCTCAGTAGGCAATTGAAAAGCAGAGCCCTCTCTCGCCGGACAAAAATAACGCTCTACAAGTCACTCATCATGCCCGTCCTACTTTATGGTGCAGAAACATGGACGCTGGCCACCACCGATGAGAGAGTACTGGGAGCGTTCGAGAGAAAGATTCTCCGTAAAATCTTTGGCCCTATCTGCTTTGCTAACGAGTATCGAATCAGGATGAACCACGAGCTGTATGAGTTATTCGACGACATTGACATAGTCAAGCGCATCAAGATCCAGCGGCTTCGCTGGCTAGGTCATGTCGAACGAATGGATGAAAACACTCCAGCCAAGAAGGTGCTTGAATCGAAACTCGAAGGTGGACAGCGTAGAAGAGGGCGTCCAAATCTGCGTTGGAAAGACCAAGTTGAGGACAACCTGGCAACGCTTGGTATTTCTAACTGGCGTCAGCGTGCGCAAAGCAGATCCGACTGGCGCGGCTTCATCTCAGCGGCCAAAACCGATCTATGGTTGTAAGGGCCATTTAAGTAAGTAAGTAAGTGATGATCATTTGCGAGAGCAAGGTAAGAAATGTTAATCTTAATATTTTAAATTTTAAATAAAGATCGAAGACAAATATCTTAAACTGCATATTATTTATGAAAACAAATAGAATTTGAACACTACTTGTATTTAAATTACTTATGTTCCATATTTTCAATTTCTTTAACATTTTACTAACAAAAAAAAAAATCCAATAACATAAAAATTGGAATTATATTTTAACAAGAATTAACAAATAAAAAATAATTGTATAAAACAAGTGATGTTGACAAGACAATTCAAAATCTCAAGGCCATAATAAAATGAACGAAAAGTCACCAAATACATATTCAAAATGCTAAATATTTTTTACAAACATCTTTATGTATCTGTCAATTTTTAATCGGTAATCTCCATTTTTTTTACCACATGATAAGAAAATGTAAATCTAACAATTGATATTTCAATTTTAAAAATGCATCAATTACTTTTTATAATATTAATCAATCAACAAACTCGAAAATTAAGTTTTTCATAAAAATGTATTTGGTGACTTTTCGTTCTACAACGACGATATACAGTACACCCAGAAAAAAATCCCTCAAATCCCATTAATATTGGTCAATTATTGATTTAATAGTATACAAAAAATAAATCTTTTCATATAAACTCAATAGCAATGTCATGGTATTTTTTAGTATTTAATGGTATTTTCCTATTAAAATAATAATTTATCCTATTGACTATTTTTAATAGTAAAAAACTATTATTTATATAGTATTTTTTCTGGGTGTATACGATATACATATACAATAAATATAAAGAATATTTCGTATAATCATATTTCTGTATTCGTCACAGATTAAAACAATCCGTATGCTACACGTACCGTATGTCAAGAGAACTCAAATAATATCTTGCAGAGTAACATTTTTCATTGCGAACACCATGCGAACACAAACTCAAACGCTACAAAGCGAATACTAACAGAAAGAAGATAATATAACAATAACGATTACGATTCGTATATACACACTTTCACAACGACAACTCTTCGTTGCTTTCCTGTATCATCGCATGGCAACAAACAGACGCATGACAACAGACAGACGCATGACAACAGACAGTCGCATAACAACGGACAGACGCACGGCACCACACTACATGTATGTATCTAGTACAGCTCTCTAGTTGGCAACAACAACGAGTTCTCTTTGTGGTACAAAAAATTTCCCGTCAAAATTCTATCAAAAGCTTGGATGCTGCTTTATTGTTGTTGCACTTTCAAACGAATCATCGGATTTGTGAAAAAAGAAAAACACAAAAAGCAATATATCAGCTAAATATATCACACTGTGAAAATGTTCATATATTATTTTTTTTTACTTCATGATTTTACAATTAACAAAAAATATATATATAAAAGTAAAACAAAAATAATAATGTGCATAAGCACAGTGCATATGCACAATTGATGTACGAACTTGCGTAGCGAAGAAAAGATAAAAAAACATTGTTTTGTCTATTTTATCTTTTTGAAGCGACTTTTGAAGCACTTTTAAAGCTATTTACCGCTTCAAAAGTGCTTCACAGGCCTTATTTTTAAGATGCTTACATTCTTTAGAATTCGACAAAAACAAAAAAAAAAACACACATCTTCATTAATGTTCACGTTCATAAATATTTTGCACGCTTTCCATTTTTACTTATTGTTCAATATTTAGTAATATCATGAATTCTTTTGTATATTATTATTACCTTAAAAATATAATAAATACATTAAAATCATAAAAAAACGCAAGTCTTCAATGTTTATTTTGGGAACTCCAAATTTTAATTAATGAAATTTTACTTAAGATCTCTATATAAAATAAAATATGTTTTTCTGGTTTTTTGTATACTTTTTCAAAAACCGTTTTAAACCGGTATAAAACCGAAACCGTTTATATCGGTTTTGGATATCGGTTTATTTCTGATTTTCGTATAACGGTTTCGGTTACGGTTTCGGTTTTAAAAATGAAACGGTTTTAAACGGATATCGGTTTCGGTTTCAATCCTTGGTTTGAACAAAACAATATCTAATTTCTTAAAAACATTTAAAATGTTTCCCAAGAACAATTTATAAAAGTCACGTCAATTTTACTCCCAAACACTCATTTGTTACCAGTAAATAATGAAAGTGTTTAAGATAAGTAATAAATACATGATATTTCGTTGGGGCAACCACTAAGTGTTTCCCAGAAAAAAATTATTTTAAAAGTGTTTGCCCTAAATCGTTTGTCTTCTCGGAAAAAATGCTTCATTGAAAGTGTTTCCCCCAAAAATCGTTCAGCTTGTCACAAAAGATGAATCACTTGAACAACTTGAACTTATCCGTGTCATGCAACACTTGCATGAATAAAAGTGGATAAGCTTATTTTGTCGTATAAGAAGCAAAATTTTCTTATTGTGCGACATCTGAAGCTAATTATTATCATCTATAATCGCTGCCATCAATTCATCATAATCGGTCTTCACAACATCCAAAAAAGATGACTGCAGAAACACTGCAGCAATTCTGTGCAAATCATCTGACGAAAACCCAGTCAGTTTAGACGACTTTTTAAGACGCGTCCAATGTATGAGACACCTGTCCCAGGCATAATGCATCGATTTGTTGAGTGTTTCTTTAGTGTCCATCAATATGAGTCGAAATAAAAGGTTTATTTTCGCCAGTCGCTCGTATACGCGACTTGTCGAATAATCTATCCTGGAATTCTGCATTATCCGACATGTCGCGTAAATAAGTGGGCTACCGCAATAAAAAAAACCTTTTGCTTTGACTGAATTTGCCGGAAACACTTCAAGTATTTTTGGAAAACACTACCAAATTTTGAAATATTTGTGGGAAATACTTTTCGAATTTGTGGGTAACACGTTTCGTATTTGTGGGAAACACTACAATTATTTGTTGGAAACACTACTAATCATTTGTGAGAAACACTTCGATATTATCGTACAAATGAGGTTGCAAACACTTTAGTGTTTGTTTGAGAAAGTTTTTACAGGAAACGATATGTTTTTTGTGTATATATATATCTCTTTAAATGTGCGAGAAATAATCGTTTATATTTTAGGTTAATATGGGAGGTGGGTGTGAACATCGACCGATTTTTTTGACTATAGTTTTCTTTTGTTAAAAAAAGGCAATGTGCGAAATTTCAAACTTCTACGATCATTATTTCTATTTTTGGCCGCGGCTTGTATAGGGACGTTACAATGTGCGTCGCTATGAACTACATTCTAAAAAATGATTGTAATATTACTACTATAATTGTAGTAAATTTCACGCTTTTTTAGGTGATATATTAAAATAAGTATTGCAAAAACAGCTGCAGAGCGTGTTTTTTAAATGTACACCATAAAGAGTTGTTTTTTAATACATTCATGAAATTCGCGTAATTTTTGTCGCTACTTTCGTGGAATTTTTACAAAACGTTGAAAGTAGCGTGTTTTTTCGCTGTTAAACATGTATGAACGTTAGGTGATACACATTTTGTCATTCGATAAAATGTTCTTAAATGGTGCAGACAATAAGAATAATACACATGAATCAAGTTTTATTTTGTTTCGTGTTTTATTAAGTACTGCAAAGTAAATAGATCCAACGCAACTTTCCACAATTATTGGCCATATTGAGTTGTGGAAATGTTCCGAAATGTGTGCAAGTGTTCCATAAACATGCTGAAGCGGCCATGTGACATGTGACTGCGCTGGACATTTTGCATGTCCCCGAATATGTAAAAAACATAAAGTAGCAGTTATGTTTCATTTATTTTGCAATACTTAATAAAAGTAAAATATCGATTATCATGAAAATCGACCAATTTATAAATAACTTTTCACTTAAATAAAAAGATATATACGGTTTTTCGAAATTTTGCCAAATTGTGATATATTTCAAAAATAAATAGTTTTAGTTTGTAATTTCGAATGCTGATATCTAGATCAATATGGTTGCAAAAAATGTATTTTGTCAATTATGTAAGTAATTTAGCGAAGTATTTGATTCAGGTTTACATTATTTTTTTTTCTAATAATAATAATAATAATAGTTTGGCACTACAGCTCTATAAGAACTTCGGCCGAGCTCTCTCACCATTTTGAGCTGTGCGTGTTATATTTGTACTCAAAGTGGTGGGACCTACAGTTTATTGCCGAATCCGAACGGCGGGTGAGAGCTTTTTCATAGGCAATGGTTTTACTCTCGTAGGTTTGCCATTTACTGACGAGAGGTAGCGCGGTATAGAAAAATGTTTCTATGAAAAGATGTTGTTAGCCCCAGTCCAGGCTTCAACCGGGGACCTTTCGGCTCGCAGTCCAACGCACTAACCACTGAGCTACCGCGGCTACGAGCTACGCGGCTTTTTTTTCTAATTGTGTTTATAATTAGTAAATTATTATAAATTTTCCATGGTCAATTTATAATTTTATAAATTCATTTTATTTGAAAAATCTTACACAAACATTTCTCACAAAAATATTTATATGTCATTAATAACTATTATGAATAGGTATGGAATATACAATTTCAAAGTTGAATATTTATAATCCATTATTTGGTAGTAAAATAATATTTTCTTATACAGCATCAGGTCACACTTCTGGCATACCATCGTATATCTCGGTGTTGCACGTTGAATAGGAGGTAGTTGGTGATAGTATAGTATGCCCGAATGTGACTTTGATCGCTCAGTGCTGAGCTGACCAATAAATATGCACAGCTAAACATTAAAGCCGACAAGACGGTGACGCGAGCCTCTGCGATATTGAAGGGTCTCGGTTTCGATCCGAACAAGCAGCTGAGTCCCACCAAATCGTTTTCGGGCGGTTGGCGTTGATGCACGCGATCTTCTCCCTTCTGTTGTACTTGATGAATCGACAAAAATGTTGGACATTAAAGCCATAATAATATAATAGTTTGGCACTACTGTCCTATAAGAACTTAGGCCGAGCTCTCTCACCATTTTGAGCTGTGCGTGTTATATTTGTACTCAAAGTGGTGGGACCTACAGTTTATTGCCGAATCCGAACGGCGGGTGAGGGCTTTTCATAGGCAATGTTTTACTCTCGTAGGTTTTCCATTTACTGCCGAGAGGTAGCACGGTATAGAAAAATGTTTCTCTGAAAAGATGTTGTTAGCCCCAGTCCAGGCTTGAACAGGGGACCTTTCGCGGACCTTTCCGCGGCTACCATAATATGACTGGAGAAATATCTGCAAAAGTTGCCAAAAACAATACAGATGACTGCTAACGGTTCTCACGGTCCAGCAATGTTGTGGGATAGTTTTACAGATAGTTGCAAATTCTGTTGTAACATGCATCTGCAACTACGTTGCACCAACGCATTAGTGGTAACTTGACCATGCGAGGCAAAGCCGTCGCCATAGAGTTACAGCTTCTTGTCGGCGTGGCGAGATTGTTACGCAATCATTTTGTATGCTTTTCACTATGTCATTTTGTGTCAGAAAATTTCGCAAATTTTTTTGATTTTAGTCAATGGCAAAGTTTAAAAAAATGATAAAATGTTGGAATTTCGATTTCGTTTAACTTGGTTAATAGTGATGCGGGCGAGACGATATCGAGAACGAGAACGGCTTTGAGATAAACATCTTTCAAACATCCGATAAATATGATAAATATTGCTGGAAAATATCTTTCAAATTCACGATTATTTATAGCAACTATAAATTAAACATCTTACAAGTATGAAGATTGTTGAGGAATATTTGGAAAAGGTACTTCATTCGCGCAGTAATTTTTATTGAATTGAAATAAAAGGCATCAAATGGTTCTAATTTATTCTAGAATTCAAACAGTATCCTTGATATACATAGCCATCGTCTTAATAAATCCTTCGAAAGTAAAATTCTAGAACGCCTTGAGACTTCTTCGCGGAAGAACCAAGTCGGCCCGGTATTGCTGTCATCAATGTAAACTCTGAAAAGAAATAACTTTCCATCACGTGTTGATAATTTCAATTTCAGGAAATTTTAGTTTCACTTTTACCTTTAAAGTATAATATTTGAGTTGACACTTTTTACACCATTGGATATACTTAATTTTTGTGGACAAATCGAGTACGTCATTATCCTTTTTTGTAGTATTTAAATGTCAAAATAAGCCCACAGTTTTGTTGCAAATTGTAAATAAAACAATTTTCATTAGTGTTATGGCAAACATCGTGTATCTATCTGCATATATGTCATATTTTAAAAATATTAATAGTTTTGCTGCAAATTTGTTTATACTTATGGGATGCTTAAATATTTGCTAGAAGGCATAAATTTAAACTGACATTTGAAGAAATACTTTCATAACCATCTTGTTTTCTTAGTGTAGGGTAGATTTTTAATTTTTGTTAAACATTATTTTTTTTTTTAAATTAAGTTCAATCAAAATCTAAAAAATCCGTTCTAAATTTTTTTTTCGGTGATATATTGTATAAAAACGCAATACAAAACATATTCACATAAAAATATTGCATATAACATGGAATATTGCATATAAAATCGATTCCCCGACCCGGTATATTAAAAAAATAAAAAAGTACCCACTTAACCAATTTATTTTTTTTTATTTACCCAATTAAATTTCAGCTAATGTAATGCTTGGAATTGAAATTTAATATAAATAACACTGTTCTACAAGTTTAAGGTTGTTGAATTCTCCCTAACTGAAACTTATCATTTCTGATAGATTTCGGTCTCATTTTTGGTACTTTATATCGCAATTTATCGCTCGATTTCGACATGCTGCAGATGCAAACTTTATCTCAAAATAAAATTTGAACCATGCCCTACGGATAGTTGGTAAAAAAATCTGTGTCCAGAAATTAGTTTTCGCAAAAAATCAAAGAGAAATTTGAGTTACCTAAAAAGTGTGTCGAGAGAGTAATTTATCACAATTCTCTAAGCTCAAAGTACGCAGCATGAATCAGGAGACTGAAATCTGTCAGAATTGATAAGTTTCAGTTTGGTAGAAAATCCTTGTGGAACAGTGTAATTAGATTTTTTATAAATTCGCTTTGCATTTACAAGTTTCAGACTGAAACAAGATTTCCGACATCATGAGAGACAATAAAAAAAATTGAATATAAATCTCCCAAAAAAATTCTTGAAAGTCATGTCTACCGTTCGTCGTTTGTGAAGTTGTCGTTCGTCGTTTGTGAAGTACACTTATGCACTGAAATTTAATATGTTTCTGTCGACAAGTGGTATTCAATTTTTGGTTTTCTTTTATGTATATTTTTTTATTAATTGTAAAATCATGAATTCTTATGTTGATTTTTATTATATTTAATTTATAAAACAACAAAATATCTTTTTATAAACATTTTTCCAGTGTATATACATATGATTTAATTTTTTTTGGTTTTTTTGGTTTTTTGTTTTTTTGGTTTCGCATATTTTTTACTTCTTTTGAAAGTGCGACAACAAACATATGCTAATCTAACAATACAAAATCCAAGCTAGTGATCGAATTTTGGCAGGAAATTTTTATTGTTGCCAATTGTGCCTGTACAAGTTGTCATGCGGCTGATGTCTGTCTGTTGTCATGATTGACTGTACAAAAATACAAACACACTGTGTCATGCGTCTTTCTGTTATCATGCGATGATACAGGGTAGCAACGAAAACTGAAATATGTCTATACTTGAGTGATGTACAACAAGATGATTTGTAAACTGACATTTCTAATATAAAAATGTATTTGAAAAATAAGTTTTTATGGTTTTGTATTAAAAACAATAATTTATAATGTTTATAGAAAATGTAATTACAATAAAAATGAACGCTGGCATCCATAAAAAGAGCCATTACAATATGTGAATATTTCATTAGAACGAATAAATCTTCCCCAGACAAAAAATATGCAAAGAAACTGGTATTATAGTAGTAGTTTTGAGAAAAAATTACAGGATTATGGTAGGAAATACACATTGCATTAGCAGGCTCCCTATAGCAGCATTTACGCCGCAAACTGGTATGTTCAAGCCTACCCCTAGCCGGCAAAGCATTTTTCTGTAAGTTTTGGTTTCGAAGTTTTGAAAGGAATCTTTATAGCTAAAATATGGAAGGGAAAGTTAGCCTACAAGTAGCAGGCAAACACATTGTATAGGAATTTCTGTTTTGAAATTTTAAAAAGATTCTTTATAGTAGGAAACTGAAAGGGAAAGTTAGCCAGCGAAAACAAGGCAAACACATTGTATAGAAATTTTTAAAAGCTTCTTCATAGTGGGAATCTGAAAGGTAGTCTGCGAGTATCAGGCAAAGACATTGTGTAGAAATTTCTGTTTTGAAATTTTTAAAGCTTGATCAATAAGTTGTCGACAGAAAATTTTGTTTTTATGATTGATCAACATGTTGTCGACTGAAATTTATGTTTACAAATATCAAATTTTCCTTCAAAATTTTTCAGTATTGAAAATGTTTGTCATTTGTAAACATCGGTGTTTACTTTCGTCGGTTTGCAACGCGAATTGTTTTAATTTAAACGTGAAAATGTGCAGTATTGTCGCGGATTGGCAGATATCAACATCAGGGGTACTCAGAATGGTCCATTCAGCCATTATCGTCTACAAGAAAAAGTTATTATTGTACACAAACAAACAATTATTATTTTATGTAAAACTGTAATTAGCACTTGTTTTGTTATTGATTTCTTCGATCTTATGCATAGCATATCTAACACAATAAAAATGCTGGGTGCACTTTATTTCTTTTGCAAATGCAAAAACAAATATTTGTTTGTTGTAGGATTAGCATATAGAATAAGCATCGAGCCGATAGAGTTTTTCGCGAATATACTACAAACCAAATTCGTCTATGTTTTTGTACAATAAGAAGTTTTTGGTAGGGCAGAATGGATGGGCACCCATGATGCAGATTTTATGTTTATGCTCCCTACCTTTCCCTACTAATTTGCTTCCAGCCCTGCTTGTGCCTACCATTTTTCTTACCCCTGGTTGGCTACCATACCCTACCTATGCCATTTCCCTACCAATTTTGTTTTCATCCTATAGCAGGGAGCTAGCAGCTTTTGTCCACATTCCCACCTTTGTTTACCTCAAAACTTCATATAAAATGTGATTTCAATGCGTGTTTGCTTGTTTGCTTGTTTGCCAGTGTGTTTCTAAACATTTTCCTGCTTAAAATTTTGTCTGGGGAATTGCAGCCGAAAATATAACTCAAGTGTTTCTGATTTCAATTTTACAAATGTTTTCCAATATATATATATATATATTTATATATATATATATATATATATATGAATTTTTATATAAAATATTTTTGAAAATTTTTCGGGATTTCGTCGAGATCGTGATGATTTTCAAAAGTCGAGACGAGATTCGAGAACGAGATCATTTTTTTGAAATTTTTTGAGATCGAGAACGAGATTTCCAAAATCTCGGAGAATCTCGCTCGAACACATCACTAATCAGGCACTTATTAAAATCCCTGATCATTGCCTGATTTGAAATCAGGCTGACTGATCAGACAATGGCTCAGTATAATATTTGAGTTGACACTTTTTACACCATTGGATATACTTAATTTTTGTGGACAAATCGAGTACGTCATTATCCTTTTTTGTAGTATTTAAATGTCAAAATAAGCCCACAGTTTTGTTGCAAATTGTAAATAAAACAATTTTCATTAGTGTTATGGCAAACATCGTGTATCTATCTGCATATATGTCATATTTTAAAAATATTAATAGTTTTGCTGCAAATTTGTTTATACTTATAGGATGCTTAAATATTTGCTAGAAGGCATAAATTTAAACTGACATTTGAAGAAATACTTTCATAACCATCTTGTTTTCTTAGTGTAGGGTAGATTTTTAATTTTTGTTAAACATTATTTTTTTTTTTAAATTAAGTTCAATCAAAATCTAAAAAATCCGTTCTAAATTTTTTTTTCGGTGATATATTGTATAAAAACGCAATACAAAACATATTCACATAAAAATATTGCATATAACATGGAATATTGCATATAAAATCGATTCCCCGACCCGGTATATTAAAAAAATAAAAAAGTACCCACTTAACCAATTTATTTTTTTTTATTTACCCAATTAAATTTCAGCTAATGTAATGCTTGGAATTGAAATTTAATATAAATAACACTGTTCTACAAGTTTAAGGTTGTTGAATTCTCCCTAACTGAAACTTATCATTTCTGATAGATTTCGGTCTCATTTTTGGTACTTTATATCGCAATTTATCGCTCGATTTCGACATGCTGCAGATGCAAACTTTATCTCAAAATAAAATTTGAACCATGCCCTACGGATAGTTGGTAAAAAAATCTGTGTCCAGAAATTAGTTTTCGCAAAAAATCAAAGAGAAATTTGAGTTACCTAAAAAGTGTGTCGAGAGAGTAATTTATCACAATTCTCTAAGCTCAAAGTACGCAGCATGAATCAGGAGACTGAAATCTGTCAGAATTGATAAGTTTCAGTTTGGTAGAAAATCCTTGTGGAACAGTGTAATTAGATTTTTTATAAATTCGCTTTGCATTTACAAGTTTCAGACTGAAACAAGATTTCCGACATCATGAGAGACAATAAAAAAAATTGAATATAAATCTCCCAAAAAAATTCTTGAAAGTCATGTCTACCGTTCGTCGTTTGTGAAGTTGTCGTTCGTCGTTTGTGAAGTACACTTATGCACTGAAATTTAATATGTTTCTGTCGACAAGTGGTATTCAATTTTTGGTTTTCTTTTATGTATATTTTTTTATTAATTGTAAAATCATGAATTCTTATGTTGATTTTTATTATATTTAATTTATAAAACAACAAAATATCTTTTTATAAACATTTTTCCAGTGTATATACATATGATTTAATTTTTTTTGGTTTTTTTGGTTTTTTGTTTTTTTGGTTTCGCATATTTTTTACTTCTTTTGAAAGTGCGACAACAAACATATGCTAATCTAACAATACAAAATCCAAGCTAGTGATCGAATTTTGGCAGGAAATTTTTATTGTTGCCAATTGTGCCTGTACAAGTTGTCATGCGGCTGATGTCTGTCTGTTGTCATGATTGACTGTACAAAAATACAAACACACTGTGTCATGCGTCTTTCTGTTATCATGCGATGATACAGGGTAGCAACGAAAACTGAAATATGTCTATACTTGAGTGATGTACAACAAGATGATTTGTAAACTGACATTTCTAATATAAAAATGTATTTGAAAAATAAGTTTTTATGGTTTTGTATTAAAAACAATAATTTATAATGTTTATAGAAAATGTAATTACAATAAAAATGAACGCTGGCATCCATAAAAAGAGCCATTACAATATGTGAATATTTCATTAGAACGAATAAATCTTCCCCAGACAAAAAATATGCAAAGAAACTGGTATTATAGTAGTAGTTTTGAGAAAAAATTACAGGATTATGGTAGGAAATACACATTGCATTAGCAGGCTCCCTATAGCAGCATTTACGCCGCAAACTGGTATGTTCAAGCCTACCCCTAGCCGGCAAAGCATTTTTCTGTAAGTTTTGGTTTCGAAGTTTTGAAAGGAATCTTTATAGCTAAAATATGGAAGGGAAAGTTAGCCTACAAGTAGCAGGCAAACACATTGTATAGGAATTTCTGTTTTGAAATTTTAAAAAGATTCTTTATAGTAGGAAACTGAAAGGGAAAGTTAGCCAGCGAAAACAAGGCAAACACATTGTATAGAAATTTTTAAAAGCTTCTTCATAGTGGGAATCTGAAAGGTAGTCTGCGAGTATCAGGCAAAGACATTGTGTAGAAATTTCTGTTTTGAAATTTTTAAAGCTTGATCAATAAGTTGTCGACAGAAAATTTTGTTTTTATGATTGATCAACATGTTGTCGACTGAAATTTATGTTTACAAATATCAAATTTTCCTTCAAAATTTTTCAGTATTGAAAATGTTTGTCATTTGTAAACATCGGTGTTTACTTTCGTCGGTTTGCAACGCGAATTGTTTTAATTTAAACGTGAAAATGTGCAGTATTGTCGCGGATTGGCAGATATCAACATCAGGGGTACTCAGAATGGTCCATTCAGCCATTATCGTCTACAAGAAAAAGTTATTATTGTACACAAACAAACAATTATTATTTTATGTAAAACTGTAATTAGCACTTGTTTTGTTATTGATTTCTTCGATCTTATGCATAGCATATCTAACACAATAAAAATGCTGGGTGCACTTTATTTCTTTTGCAAATGCAAAAACAAATATTTGTTTGTTGTAGGATTAGCATATAGAATAAGCATCGAGCCGATAGAGTTTTTCGCGAATATACTACAAACCAAATTCGTCTATGTTTTTGTACAATAAGAAGTTTTTGGTAGGGCAGAATGGATGGGCACCCATGATGCAGATTTTATGTTTATGCTCCCTACCTTTCCCTACTAATTTGCTTCCAGCCCTGCTTGTGCCTACCATTTTTCTTACCCCTGGTTGGCTACCATACCCTACCTATGCCATTTCCCTACCAATTTTGTTTTCATCCTATAGCAGGGAGCTAGCAGCTTTTGTCCACATTCCCACCTTTGTTTACCTCAAAACTTCATATAAAATGTGATTTCAATGCGTGTTTGCTTGTTTGCTTGTTTGCCAGTGTGTTTCTAAACATTTTCCTGCTTAAAATTTTGTCTGGGGAATTGCAGCCGAAAATATAACTCAAGTGTTTCTGATTTCAATTTTACAAATGTTTTCCAATATATATATATATATATTTATATATATATATATATATATATATATATATGAATTTTTATATAAAATATTTTTGAAAATTTTTCGGGATTTCGTCGAGATCGTGATGATTTTCAAAAGTCGAGACGAGATTCGAGAACGAGATCATTTTTTTGAAATTTTTTGAGATCGAGAACGAGATTTCCAAAATCTCGGAGAATCTCGCTCGAACACATCACTAATCAGGCACTTATTAAAATCCCTGATCATTGCCTGATTTGAAATCAGGCTGACTGATCAGACAATGGCTCAGTGGCGGATCCAGAAGTATGATTTGGGGGGGTTGATGTCTTTGCGCCTTTTTTCCAATTTTTTCTAAAATGCGCCCCAAAAATTTATTTTGCGACCTTTTTTATATTTTCTCATCAAATACAGTGAATAATGAATTATACACAACTGTACTTCTTTAAATCAACTTTTTTTCTTTAAATCAATTTGCTTAAAAAACAAAAAAATATAGGGTGCGGTCGGATCTGTGTTACCCCAGAAAAATCGATATCCGGTGCACCTACATATTTGGTCATATAGGTACTCAAATGAAAGGTAATAATGCCACATTTGTAATTATATGGTTATTTTTATGATCTTATCACCATAGCGATTAGGATTTGTAATTATGTAAAAAATAAAATTAAAATGAAATGCTGATTGTTGAGAAAAATATTTAATTATTTATCAAAATGACGAAGAATATTTTGAAATGAATAGGTAACGTGAAACGCTTTGTTTAAGTTTTCTAGAAGTGGCCCAACAGTTAATTATAATATTTCGATGGAAAGTTATATGGAAGAAGCGCCGTAGGCGAAATTTTTAAAAAAATACTAAAAAAAATTTTTTTTAAATATAAATACAAAAGTGTATAATAGACTTCTGATTAAATTTTCTTTTCGTTTGGGTACCCACACTTGTATCTATATATTATTCGTGTATAAAATGAACTCAGTTGTTAAAACTAAAAAGGGTCCTGAGGTTACTGTGGTTATCGAATCATGAACATAATAACATACTAATCGTGAGATCAATACCTTTCATTTCAGTACCTACATGTTCATATAGGTAGGTGTATAAGGTTTCGATTTATCTGGGGTACCACAAGTCCGACCGCGCCCCAATCTAGTCTGGGACCCAAACAGAGGGGATAGTTTGAAGAAAAAATATTTCACTTCATCCGGTTATCTAAAGTTCAGCCAATTTGTTTGTTTGTTTGGAGATTTTTTGGTAGGAGTAACGTCTCTTTTTTCTATATATATATCAAAAATAATAATTAATTTTGGTTTTAATAAATATGTATCTAAAATAAAAATTATATTTGAATTTTGAAAGTATTTATCAAAAATAATTATTTTTGGCTTTAATCAAACTTTTATTTATATTTCTCAAATATAATTATTAAAAAATATTTTAAAATTAAACAGTCCTATAATAAAAATAAGACCATAAATTAAAAATGTTCATCGAATGTTATCTGATGGTACCCTTTGTTTTACAGTGCCATCATTTCTTACAATGACTTTTTACACATAAATTTGAAAAAATTAATTATTTTTGGTCTCTGATTTTAGGAAGGTGTACATATCTCAGTACCCTTTGGAAACAAAATTCAATTTGTGTATTATATTAAAGGTGATCAATACCGAAATCTTGTTGGAAAACTACTTCAGATATACACAATGTATTTTTAATGATTATTTTCACTTTTCAAGTTAGCACATTTCGAAAACCAAAAATATTTGAATTTGAACTTTTTTTTAAAGTATAACATTTGTACCCATTGTACCATTTGTACCAAACTTAAGTTTGATATGTAACCTAGTTTTTTGTACCATTTATTCAAGAATTATAAGGTAATAGTTACTTCACCAATTATTAAATTAATTTACAACAGTTTTTTTTAATTTCAAAAATACTAAAAACGTAAAAATCGGATTATAAATCGTGATTATGGAACTAAAAGTCATCAATATTTGATTTTTATACCCTACACCTATGAGGTACAGGGTATATTGTAACGCCCCTTAGGAGGCGTGTCCGGTATGGAAAAGTTTATATATTCTTGATCAGCATCACCACCCGAGTTCGTTTAGCCATGTCCGTCCGTCCGTCTGTCTTGCTGTCCGTATACACGATAACTTGAGAAATACTGCAGTGATATTTTGTTTCAATACTTTTTAGCCAAAAGTTAGTTTTGTCAATGTCAATGAGCCAAATAGGTCAACGGACACCCCCACCTCCCATACAAGTCACTTTTATATAACTCTTTGCGAAGCAATAACTCGAAAAATATTCAAGATATACTTATAAAATTTAAAACGTATTGTTAGAATTCACCTAAAAATATGTGATCTAAAAATGGGCGTGATACGCCCACATTTTATTTTTTTATTACTTTTAGCTTTTTCATAGTTTACATTTTATTCGCTAATTAGTGAAAACAAAATTATCAAATATTAGCTTTAAATCTCTACATATGTTTTAAAAGTGGGCGTGATTCGCCCACATTTATATTTCTACATGTTTCAATTTTTTTTTTATTTTCACTTTTACATCAATTTATTAAATTAATTGGATATACGTCGTCAGAAATTTGGTATGTAGATAATATTCTGAGTGTAAGAATGTTCAGCATAATTAAGAACTTCAAAGGTAGGTATACAATTAAATTACCAACATTAATATTCACACCAAAGGTGTAGGGTATTCTATAGTCGGGCCCGACCGACTATAAAAGTCCGTCCCATGTGACCGAACTTACCCATGTGACCTAACTTTCCCAACTCGTTAATTATGAAAATACACCAACACATCTAAAACTATGAATTGTCGAACTTTTACTTTCAAAAATGGTATTTGGACTTATAGTTGTACAACGAAGATATACAAAATATATGTATATTTTTTAAAAACTATGGCGCATTAGTATAGACAATTTAAAGTCAAATTTAAATTCAAAATCATCTATTTGACAATTTATTCTATACAAAAATTCTAAAAAATTCGATTTTTTTTGTAAGTCGAATTATTAAAGTTGTCTAAAATTGTCTATGGTTATGCGCCTATAATGTTTAAATTCGATTTAATATTGACACCCCGAGACAAAATTTATGTAATTTTTCAGGAATATTTCCGGCCAACACACAGATAAATGGAATATTTTGGGCAGTTTGTAAAATGTTGTGGTTTTTTAATGACAGATTCACGGCATATTTTGGAATCGGGCAGACAGCTTGTGATACAAACTCCGCCTATCTCTTTTTAAAATATGTCACAAAAAATGTTTCTAAACTGTCTCGACCCTGCCTAGAATTTTTGTCTTGGGACATTTTGATATAGATCTCAAAATATTTAAAACTCGAATTGTGTATTCTTCAGAATCTATGTCAAAATACAATGGCGCATATTCGTAGACAATTTAAAGTCAACTTTAAAATAAAAGTAACCCGCTATTTTGGACAATTTTAACAAATATTAAAATGTCAAAAAGTTTTTTTTAAGTCGCAAAATTTAAAAAAAAGCGAACAATTAAAAAGGTAATTTACAGAATATTAGTAATCTGGAGATAAGGGGTAAATTATTCAAATAATGATCAAAATTAAAACAGCGCATAACTTACAGAATTTTATCGTCTTTACAAGCGCAAAATTATAAAAACAAACACAAAATGAAAATGGCGCATATTTACTCTGAAAATGAATTCTGTTTTTTTTTTTTGAAAATTTGGCGCCTTTTTCTATATTTTGCGATCTTTTTAAAAGCCGCAAAGATTCTGCATTTTAGGCGCTTTTTCCATTTTGTGTTTATTTTTTTGAAAATTTAGCGCGTTTCTCTGTAGTTTCCGGTCTTTTAAAAAAGCCTAACAATTCTGAATATTAGGCGAATTTGCAATTTTATGCTTTTTTGAAAATTTTGCGCCATTTTCTATATTTTACGCCCTTCTGTAGACGCGCCAAAATTTTGAAAATTAGGCGCATTTGAAATTTTATGATTTTTGGAAAATTTTGCGCCCTTCTGTAGAGGCGCAAACATTTTGTAAATAAGGCGCATTTTCAATTTTATGCTTTTTTGAAAATTTTGCGCCATTTTCTATATTTTGCGCCCTTCTGTAGAGGCGCCAAAATTTTGTAAATTCGTCTTATTTGCAATTTTATGCTTTTTTGAAAATGATGCGCCCTTCTATAGAGGCGCAAAAATTTTGTAAATTAAGCGCATTTGCAATTTTATGCTTTTTTTTAAATTTTGCGCCTTTCTCTACATTTTGCGCCCTTCTATAGAGGCGCAAAATTTTTTAAATTAGGCGCATTTGCAATTTTATGCTTTTTTAAACATTTTGCGCCTTTCTCTATATTTTGCGTCCTTCTCTAGAGGCGTAAAAATTTTGTAAATTAAGCGAATTTGCAATTTTATGATTTTTTGAACATTTTGCGCCTTTATCTATATTGTGCGCCCTTCTGTAGAGGTGGAAAATTTGCAATTTTATGATTTTTTGCGAATTTTGCGCCATTCTCTTTTCTATTTTTCGCTCTTCTATAGAGGCGCAAAAATTTTGTAAACAAGGTGCATTTGCAATTTTATGCTTTTTTGAACATTTTCTATATTTTGCGTCCTTCTGTAGAGGTGGAAAATTTATAATTATATGATTTTTTGCGCCTTTCTCTATAGTTTCCGCTCTTTTTAAAAAGCGCAAAATTTTGAATATTAGGCGCATTTTTTTGATGTTGCGTTTTTTTTTTAATTTGTTTGAAAAATTCAAAAGTGCGCCTTTTAGCGAGACTGCTCACTAACTAATCGCTCACTTTTATTGAATGCACCGCTACCTCAGCTGTCAATTTACAAAATAATTTATTATAAATATTTTATTAAAGTTACATACAACTCTTTAATTGATGGAAAACATATTTTCTAATCTAAATTCCATTTTTATTTATAAATATTTGAGTTAAAATGTCATCCAATGGCATCGATAATGAAGGCAGCACAAATGTTGCGTAAAAAATTCTTGCTGGAAAAAATGGCGACCGCTTACTAAACATGTTGAGGGTAGCATGCCATTTAAGCGAAAATTACCCAACAGCTCCACAACTGCTGAGGTCGCTGAATGCAGCCAATGATCGCATCTGGAACTAAATTTTCACACTGGTAGCCTTGATTTCTGCGTAGAATGAATGTTGTGTAGTGTTATTAAATTCTCATACAATATTAATCAATCCGTATACTTATTTTTCTAACTTTTTCGCCAACTTTTGGTACAACTTTTAAGTTTAAATAAAAAGTATTTAATAGCTGCGTTTTTTTCATAATTTAAATTTGAGCTGGAACCAATTATATACGCAAAACAAAAACAACATTTGAACCAGATAAATTTCTGGTGTAGCTATCTGGCTCAACTCATTGAAAATGTGTACTGACTAAAACGTATACGGCGAAAATTTGCTGAATGTTGCTGACAAAAATGTATAGAAAATAAATTTAAAAAATTTTAGTAAACAAAAAATATGTTTAGAAAAATTGGCTGTAATTTCTTTTGGGGACGACAACCACAACTCTAACCGCTCAAAAAAAAAGGATATTAAATTATATAAAAAGTGCGTTTTTGTGGTGCTGCAAGTACCACTTTCAATAGAACAGTGCCTTACGCAATCACTCTCATCTGTTGGTAAAATGCCCGTGGTATTTTCAAACATGATAATCGCCGCTGCTTCAATTCATTTAAAATATTAAGTGTCATACCGAAGACAACAACTCTTCATGTATTAAGAAGAAAGGTTTGTGTATTATTTAATTAGAGAAACATCGTATATTTCACAATGGCTTTGATCCGGAACAAAAAATTATGAAAAAAACGCAGCTATTATAAACAAAATAAGAATACGGGTGAAAACGTGTCGAAACAACGTCAAATTGTGTTTCTAAATATGAAGGATAAAAATAGTTTATCTAAAAGAAGATAATTAACAGAAGTATTCATTATTAAATACAAAAGAAATCACACGGATATAATTTTCCATTGTTATTTAATATTTTAGGTAATTATTAGTTTGGTTAAAATATTTATTTTTGCCACAATTGACATTTGTAATCATTTATTTATAAAATTTATATTTTATTGATAATTTTTAAGAATCATTTACTAATAATTTTCGATAATAAAAACATGCGGCAGAGTGTTGTTTTTTTGTGATAAACTGCACTGACCACAGTGAGCGTAATCAAATGCAGTCAGTGTTGCTGTTTATATTTTATTGATAATTTTTAAGAATCATTTACTAATAATTTTCGATAATAAAAGCATGCGGCAGAGTGTTGTTTTTTTGTGATAAACTGCACTGACCACAGTGAGCGTAATCAAATGCAGTCAGTGTTGCTGTTTCTCATGATATAACAGGAGACTTCTGTCACTTTGGTCAAAATATCGATGATCTACGGTTTTCTGTTACAAGTTACATTCTTCTAAAATCTCCTGTTGTAATTTTTTAAGATGGCCTCAATAAATATGTTGTTGACTGCTCCAAAAATACTTTGGCGCGTAACTATAATCATTTTTAAACTGGAGTTTATTTTAATGTATAGCTTTTTGAGATTTATTTTCAAAGGAAAACCGTCAAAAAAAGCCGTAATTAAATTTAAGCTCCAGGTTAATTTTGAATATAGTTACGGGCTTTTGACTTTATTATTAACCATTCGTGAACTAATCAAAATATTTCGACTCCACCGAACGCGTGTTTGACCGTTGAATCGTTGAAAATTAACTTTTGTTCGGGAAAGTCTTCGTTAAGCAACTTTTAGTGATCAAAATTGTCGCATATAACACCGTACGTCAAATTTTACTTTTGGCTGCACACATGGGAGAGTTTTAAAGTACACTAATAAATATACACGTGTTTCCCAGTTTTTCTGAATCAATTCGTTAAAGGGGTTTATTTGCATTTGAAATGCATTTTCATATTATAAAAATATACAAATTATAAAAAAAATGGATGTACTTCATAGCTGAGGCATTTCTGAATATAAATATGTTTTCGATATTAATTAACTTACGGCTTTTATTTACATTTTAAAGGTGCAAATATCATAATATTTGAATTTAATAAATAAAAATAAAAATTGCATAGTAACATTTCCAATAGGAATAAAACCTTTAAATGAATTGATATTGGAAAACTGTTTTCATATTTATACTCAGAGGGATCTCAGCTACAATATATGTGTCGCAAAAAATTATATTTTTTTATGAAAAAAAATATTACATGCATAAAAACCGGAAACGAATTGACCTGAAACAATATGGATTCCCAAAATACTTAGAATGATCCCTAGTTTCACATAACATAAGTCGATTTTTATACCCTACACCTATGAGGTACAGGGTATATTAACTTTGTGCATATATTGTAACGCCCCTTAGGAGGCGTGTCCGGTATGGAAAAGTATATATATTCTTGATCAGCATCACTACCCGAGTCCGTTTAGCCATGTCCGTCTGTCTGTCCGTCTTGCTGTCCGAAGACAGAACAACTTGAGAAATACTGATCAGAATGCGATGAAATTTCGTCTCAATATATTTTAGCCAAAAGTAGGAACTGAGTTTGAAAATGAGCCAAATCGGTCAACGGACACGCCCACCTCCCATACAAGTCACTTTTATATAACTCTTTCGGAACTAATAACTCGAAAAGTATTCAAGGTATAGTTGTAAAATTTAAAACGTATTGTTAGAATTCGCCTAAAAATATGTGGTCCAAAAATGGGCGTGATCCGCCCACTTTTTTTTTTCATTATTTCCCGGGTTTTCATAGTGGAAATTTGATCCGTAATTTATTAAAATCAAATCTATAAAATATTAGCCTTTCAAAATTTTAAATATAGGCGTGGTCCGCCCAATTATATTTTTCAATTTTTTTTTTAATTTTTTTATTTTTTATAAATTTTTTTTTATTTATGGGGATATAAGACGTAAATTTCTGATATATGAATAATATTCTGAGGGTTAATATCCCCGCCATAGGTGTAGGGTATTCCATAGTCGGCCCCGACCGACTATAAAAATCCGACCCATGTTACCGAACTTACCCATGTGACCTAACTTTCCCAACTCGTTTAAAACGTTAAAACGTTTTTATTTGGGTTGCTTTCTTGTCTGTCTGTTCGGTACAAACTTTATAATTGATTTTGAACTACCTTCGCGATGAGTTACAGACTTGAGGTTTTAAATAATTCCTCAAACTGGATGACAATGCAATTTTAATGGTCTGTTGTCATCCGGTTCATCGTGATTTTATTGCCATGGTTCCATATTAAAGAGACTTTGAAACATGAATATTTTCAATTTTAATAATATTAGGCCTCTAGATTTCTGTCAGACGAAAATATAACTAACAAAAAAATAAGAAAAATAAAAATATGAAATAAAATATATTTTTAATATAAAAGGTTTTTTTTAAATATATTCTTTATTTAATTATTGAATCGTCTCTATTATAGAAACTAAAAATAAGTATTAAAATCTTACAAACTAAACATTATAAATAATTTCACTTAAATAAATAAATTTGAAAATTGTGTGGTTACGATACTCTTTAGAACAGTGTTAGTATTTCATTTTTGTATTTTATTTATTATTGTTTTGTATTTTTATTTTATTTGTTGGTGAAGACGGTGTTAATTGTACCGGTGAGTGCGAGAATAAAGGAGGAGAGCAGAGGCGCAGTCTATGCTCTCTACCCTGGGTGGCCAAAACTAGAAGGTGTAGACTCACCATTATCCCCGCCTGGTGATTGCGCCTGGTGATTGGCACAGACTGGGCTCTGGGTGTACAAGACGAGTGAGGTCTAGGCGCACCATTCTGTGGTTGCAATGATGCCTTGATGGTGAGTGTGCATGGAAAAATAAAGGGGGAGAGCAGATGCCCAGACGGACAAGCTCTATGCTCCCTGCTCTGGGCGGCCCAGACGAGCGAAGTCTGGGCTCACCATTACTCCCGCCTGGTGATGCGATGTTGAGAGAAGATTGAAGGGGAGAGCAGAGGCACAGACGGACGAGGTCTATGTTCCCAGCCCTGGGTGGCAAAGACGAGAGAGGTCTAGGCTCACCATTACCCTATTCTGTTTGTTATACTTGCGTGGTCCATGATATTCAGTTCACCATATTTTGTGCAAGGCTTGTTTTGTATTGTGTTTTTTATCAACGATCGTGCCAACGGATTCGGATGATTTAAAAGGTTTTGTTGATAATTTGGATTCATAAGGTTAAATTCTTCTCTTATCATTGGTATATCCTGGTCTCTGTGCTATTGCTTTACCCCATAACTGAATTCCATAAGTCCAGATGGGTTTTAAAATACTTTTGAATAGGAGTACTTTGTATTTCAGGTTTAATGGAGATCGATAGTTAATAAGCCAATGTAATGTAAATGCTTTTATTTTAATGTGTGCTTTTTTGGCCTCAATATGTTTTCGCCATGTTAGTCTTCTATCAAGGTGAACTCCAAAGTATGTGACTTCATTAGATTACGGGATTGGAATGTTATTAAGAGTAACTGTGGGAGATATGCCTATTCTAAGTGCGAATGTTACTTGCTTACACTTTTGTTCATTTATTTTTTTCCGCCAATTCGACATCCGTTTTCTATAAGTCTCAAGTGCTCCTGAAAATTTTTAGATGCCATAACAGGACACTGGTGGGAGCTCATTATTGCTGTATCATTGATAGGATGGTATTAAGTTCTGGTCACAGAGATAAAGTGAAAGTTCCAAGAGGAGTAATTTTTCGAATAGTATTGACAAACATAGAAGCAGGGTCTGTGAGAGGATGGTAAGATCTTGTCTTTACCTGGTTTTGGAATCATTAATATTAATGATTTACTCCATGTCTTTGGGAAATATCCAATTAGGGAAATATCAAAAAGTAAAAGGTTTTTAAGGTGAATTTTTAGTATGATTTAAAATAAAACGCGGGGTGGTAGATAATATAATCTATTGAATCCTTAAAATTCACATTAAAAACGTTTTATATTAAAAATATTTTTTATTTTATATTTTTTTTTCATGTGTGCATAATACTATCGGACCGCCGCACAGTGGTTCAGTAACGTGTTTCATCGGCCAAAACTCTGTATCTTTTCATGTAGTGAATATTATTGAATGCGGTTTTTTTGTTTAATTGGAAATTGATGAAATATGATTTTAAGATACTAAAAATAAAAATCGACTGATTAGATTCCGCCGCATAATAATCCAGAGTTGAACATTTTTGTTTTTGGATTTTAGTATATAGATTAACATTTTTTTTTAAATAAGTTTTTTTTGTTTATATTTGGCATGATTGATAATATATATACTCGAAAAAAATTTTTTTTTGGTTTGAAATTTTAAACCTCTAAAAAACTTTGAAAAGTGTGAATTTTTGAATTCGTTTTTTCACTTTTAGTTATAATATCTCCGTTGAAAGATTATATTCAGTTGAATACTGAATATAATCTTTGATTTTTGCGAAAGAATCAATTGTTTCACTTCTTTTGTTTGTATGCTATGGAAGATATCAGAAAAGTCTATTTTTTTCAAAATTTTGAACGTTCATAAGTAAAATGCCTCAAGAGTCTTTAAGCTAGAATTGATTTTAACTTATAATGACCTTTCACCCCACTTTTGCTGCCGAATAAGAAAAACCTGGCCGGTGCACAGTAGGTCAGAAGGCACTTTGGACCTAGTTAGCTTATAATGGTACATTATCCCGGTACATTATGGGCGGAATTGGAAAAGGGGGTGGCAATTTCATATGTAAAAGTTTAATGTATAACCCTGGCATTGTTAACAAAGATAAATTAATGAAATTTTGGATACACATCTTTCTGTGAAAAATGGAGAAAATATGAACCAGTTGGGAAGGTTAGATCACATGGGAAATTTTAAAGTAGGTGTTATTATGACAGTTAGGATTATCAAAATTATAGTCGGTCTAATACCCTACACATATGTGTGGTTACCATTCAAATTGGTATATAGGTCACCAGGGTATACAAATCCTGAAAATAACTACAAACTTTTCATCGCTGAAGAATTTCCATTCATTTGATACCCATATTTACTAATGGGTAGGTGTACCGAATTTCGATTTTTTTTTTTTTGGAACCACAACTCGTTTCGCAGGAAAACATTATTTTAATGTATTTCAGCATGATGTCAATATATATTTGACCAAAAAAGTTTACCTACAGTAAAATTGATCTGTAGATGTAAATTTTATATGAGGTATTTGAATCGATCGATCATGCCGATCATGACTCAGGATCAAGAATATATATACTTTTCCATACCGGAGATGCTTTCTTCAGTGTGTTACAAACGGCGTACCAAACTGAATATACCCTTTCACTCTTAGTGTAGGATATAAAAATGGGATTGGCACTTTTTTATATGAAAATTGAAAAATGTGTTTTTTACTTATTTATCTGTAACTTTTTTCTTTTAAGAGATAAACACTTAAAATTTTGGATTAAATTAGTTTATGGATGTACCTTACACTACTCCAAAAATTAGAATTCAGGGAGTGGCAATTTCATATATTAAATATCATTTTTTTTGAAAAATGTAAATTTTTGCCACATATTTAACTGTAACATTTGTATTTCGTTAGATAAATAAGTGATTTTTGTATTTAGTTATATATTGATAGTATCTTACTATGTTCCAAAAATGGAAAGAATCATACATCAAGCTCAGTACATAATCCTATAGAACAGTTGTAGTAAAATCGCAATTTCTTGCATATCGTCCATAAAGGAAAAAAGGAATAAAACATGATGATTTTGGTATAAAATTATTTGTATTAGTGCCAGCAGTACCATTTCATATGTTTATATAGTATAAATATTATAATGAAGGGTATTAATCGCATATTTTCGAGGTTAAATTATTTTTTAATAAAATTGCTATAAATTCCGAACGGCTCGACTAATTTTTATGAAATATACATTGAAATGTTTTTCAGGGCGTAAGTAGTATCACAAACTATATGTAATTAACTCTTTCGCGTTACAAATATTTGTTTTGCCAAAAATCTAACATTTTATTTGACCAGTCTGACATATTTTGCTCAAATATGCGTACTTTCTGCATCCATTTTTATGAATAACCATTACATTGTATATACAAATTCATTAAAATTTCTTTCGGTGTGGAACAGCGCGATAGTTAAAAGTTTAACCAAAGTATAAGTTTTAAAATTCAAAATATGCACCTACTCTTTAATTTTTTACAGTGTACATAAGCATATCATAACAATTTTAAAAGCACTGTTTAAAAGCTGAATGTCATTCCTTCCCAAAATGGTACCAATATTGCTCAAAAAATCATTAAAAAAATTTTTTTTTTTCATGTTTGAGCATATTTAAAATAATAATAATACATATTATGAAAATTCAATAATTTATCTTCTTAAAACCGTTTATTTCATTCATTTCCTATGTATTTATGAGACGATACTGCGGTTTCTGACCCATAGTGCGCAGGAGGCGTAATATCTGAATTAAGTCAAAATTTTTGACTTTGAAAGTTTACAACTAAAAACTATAAAAAGTTATTAAGTGAATAACTTGGCCGCTGGAAGCAGGATTCAAGGGTTCAAGATGGTTTCTTTTCTCTTCGCTCAATTTATATCCCGCACTAAAGATGAGAATTGTTGCTCACTATTGATAAATAACTTTTTTCTTCATTGATGAAAATAAATATATCGCTCAATGAGCGAAATAATTTTCATCTTCAAAAGTAGTCATCATTGATAATGAAAATAATTTGTATCTTCAATTTTTCTCATCATTGAATGATGAGAAAAAAGCACGCAGCGAATTCTCATCATTTGAAGAGCAAAAAAATGATGAGAAAATATAAAAAAAAGTATGAGAAAAAAGATGAGAAAAGATGAAACAGTGATGAGAAATATGATGAGAAATATGATGAGAAAAATGATGAGACAAATGATGTGAAAAATGATTAGAAATATATGAGGACAAATAAGATATTGGGCACATCCGATTGCTGCTGGATGATATGTAAAAAAAGGTTTGGACATGTCCATTGGAAGATGAGGTGTTCCTGGTCATGCCCATGATGACCTTGGACAAATTTTTTTATCTTTATGTTTTGAAATGCTATAAAAATGATTTTGGACATGTACACTGGAGGATGAGGTGGATGTCCAGGAAACATTTTGACAATTTTTTTTTTCATTATGTTTTGAAATGTCATAAAAATGGTTTTGGACACGTACACTGGAGGATGAGGTGCTCCTGGACATGTCCAGTATGACCCTTTTTTTATTATGTTTATGTCCATTGAGGGATGAGGTGCTCCTGAACACGTCTAGGATGACCACTCCAAGTGGGCGGAATCGCCTTTTTGCACTTTTTTTATTGTCGAAAGCGAAGGTCGATCAAAAAGATCAAAAAGATCAAAAAGATAAAAAAAGGTCAAAAAGATCAAAAGGACCAAAAATATCGAGAAGATTGAATAGATCAAAAATATCTAAAAGATCGAAAAGATCAAAAAGATGAAAAAATCAAAAAGATCAAGAAGATCAAAAAGAACAACAAGATCAAAAATATCGAAAAGAGCGAAAAGATAAAAAATATCATTTTTATCATCATTTGTCTCATTATTTTTCTCATAATTTTCTTCATCTTTTCTCATATTTTTTCTCATCATTTTTTCATCATTTCTTTCATCTTTCCTCATCATTTATTTTCATCTTCAAATGATGAGAATTCGCGACGTTATGCTTTTTCTCATCATTCAATGATGAGAAAAATTGAATATATGAATTATTTTCATCATCAATGATGAGTACTTCTGAGATGAGAATTAATTTCGATCATTGAGCGATATATTTTTTCTCATCAAAGATGAAAATAAAAATATCGGTCATGATGGACATTTTTTTTCAATAATTTATATCCCTCATTTTGTGAGGGATATAAATTGATAAATATATTTGAGGGATATTTTACGATGGTGCCAATATTATTGCATTTATTTTTTTTAAATTTTAAAAATAAATGAATTGATGTTCTCAAAGCAAAATAGTACTAAGACACTTCGGTAATGCAATCCTTGTTGAAATAAAAAAAATTTGAACATTTTAGTACTCAAATTGGAACATTAATTGTTGAAATTTAAACATTAAAAAGTTTAAATTTAATTGTCGATTATGTTTGTACTTAGCATGTTGCATTATTGATAAATTTTTATAATGGCATTAATAGATTCAAACTCAAATTTTTAGAGCCTATTTTGAAACTACATGATTTAGATTATAAAAAAATTAAAATATGGCATGTGTAATGCTCGTGCACATGAGATTTCAATTTTTCGTGGTCAACCTTTCGATCCGCCCTAATGTATATTGCGCATTTATTTTATAAAACACGCTACATTATTAGTCATAGCCAATTACGCCACATATATATTTTTATCTCACCTAAGTAGAAGAGGCTTATTTATAATCGTTTGCGTTAATAATGTAGGTAGGTATAGTAGTAACTCATTTAATTTGTAATAATGTTTAAAAGAGAAAAGGTTAAAAATAGTTCAATCATGTTGGTGGGCATTTATATCTATATATTTTGTGTTGGAATTATTTTAATTTTACAATTACCTGTAGCAAGATTTGAAAATTCTATCTCGAACCATTGTGATTGTGGTAAGTAGTCGATAACTTTATAACATGCAGACAATAACAAATAGAAAATATTTCCTAAAATGTTATGGTTTTTAGGTGATAAAATTGAATTACCTATTTTTTAATATATTATTTACAGATTATATAATTTTAAAAGATATAGACGCATAATCATAGACAATTTAAAGTCAACTTTAAATTTAAAAACAGCTTTTTCACAATTTATTCTATACAAAATTTATCAATAAAATCGAATTAATTTTTAAAAGTTGATTTTAAATTGTCTATGGTTACAAAATGATAAAAATGTTTGCCATGGACTTCCCATACATCAATTCTAGATAATTCACGGTTTTTGATTTTGGCTGCATACTCAGCTTATTTCTATTACGTAACGTTTTTAAGAAAATTTATCTCGATATTTTAGGCCATTTTCAGACACATTTTAGAATAGAGAAAAAGTTCATACTATTTATGAATTTGATGTTCAATTTTATGAAGACACATTTTAGAATAGAGAAAACTTCATACTATTTATGAATTTGATGTTCAATTTTATGAATTTGTCATTCAATTTTATGAATTTGTCATTGCGACTCAACCCATCACCAAATTCATCCCACATATGAATGATTCATAAAACTCAATAAATTAAATATAATAATCAAAATAAATATAATAATCAAAATAGTAAAAATGGTTGCAGTTGCACACATACGATCATACTCAAATACTCCAATATTTACCTTCTGTCTATGCTACATTTTTTTTTTATTATTTTTCAGTCTCGTCTTTACCATAGACGTCTATACTTAATTTCACATGACGTGGAGTCTGCGCTGCTTTACCTCAAAAATGTTTGTGGATACCTCAATGAACGCAATTCAGAACAATAATAAACGCGTTTATTATGTTAATTTTCATATATACGAAAAATAGTTCATAAATAGAATAATTATTTTCATATATTTTATGAACCGTGTCTCAATTAACGGCGTTCATTCCATTTATGAACAAAATATTTTCTGTGTAAATTTCCAAAAAACTGTAAACGCATTTTTTTTTTTCAATTTTCGGGACTAATTAAAATGTACCGACGAATACTGTTATTCTGATAGGTTTTTAAGATATTTGAATCTAAATTCGAAAAATATTTTTAGACGATTTTTTAGTATTTTTAATCTAATAATAAATATGAAAATGATTTATGGTTATGTAGTACATTGTCATTGTCTATCAACATTGTTTCTGTTAAACACTGTTAAAATTTAAAATGCTTCTATATATTGTATATTTTAGAAATTACTGAAAAATAGCCGTTTCTACCAGGGACGGATCCAGAAGTATGGCTTGGGAGCGCGATTGATTTTTTTTGCGCCTTTTTTCCAAATTTTTCTAAAATGCGCCCAAAATTTTATTTTGTATCCTTTTTTTTCATCAAATACAGTAAATAATGAATTATAAAAAACTTTACTTCTTTAAACCACTAGTTTTATTTGGTTAAAAAAGAAAAAAATAGGGTGCGATCGGATATGTGCTACCGTACAAAAATCGAAATCCGGTGCACCTACCTATTTGGTCATATAGGTATTCAAATGAAAGATAATAATGCCACTTTTGTAATTATATGGTTATTTTTATGATCTGATAACCATAGCGATTAGGATTTGTAATTATTGTTGTAAAAAAATTAAAATGAAATACTGTTTGTTGAGAAAAATATTTAATTATTTATCAAAATGACGACGAAATTTAGAAATGAATAGGTAACGCTGAAACGCTTTTTTTTAGAATTTTTTAGAAGTGGCAAGGTATATCGAACAAGCGCCTCAGCCGAAAATAAAAAATTTTAAAATATAAATACAAAAGTGTATAATAGACTCCTGAGTAAATATTTTTCATTTAGGTACCCACATTTTTATCTATATATTATTCGTGTTTAAAATGAACTCAGTTGCTAAAACAAAAACGGGTCCTGAGGTCACTGGGGTTATAGGACCATAAACATAATTTCATATTAAACGTGAGATCATTGCCTTTCATTTCAGTACTTACATGTTCATATAGGTAGGTGTATGAGTTTTCGATTTATCTAGGGTACCACAAGTCCGACCGCGCCCTAATTTAATCTGGGACCTAAACAAAGAGGATAGTTTGAAGAAAAAAATATTTCACTTTATCCGAATTTTTGACTTTGATAAATATTAATCAAACTTTATTTATATTTCTCAAATATAATTATTAAAAAAAAATGTTAATCTTCACCGTCCTATAATAAAAATAAGGCAATGGTATCCCCTGTTTTATAGTGCCATCATTTCTTACAATGACTTTTTACATATAAATTTGAAAATTATTTTTGGTCTCTGATTTTAGGAAGGTATACATATCTCAGTACCCTTTGGAAACAAAATTCAATTTGTGTATCATATTAAAGGTGATCAATACCCACATCTCATTTAAAAACTACTTCGAATATACACAATGTATTTTTAATGCTTATTTTCACTTTTCAAGTCAGGATATTTCGGAAACCATAAATCAAAAATTATTTTAATTTGATTTTTTTTTAAGTACAACATTTGTACCAAGTTTGATGTTTCACCTATTTTTTTTGTACCATTTATTCATGAAGTAACAGGTAATAGTTACTTGACCAATTATTAAACTTAGCAGATTTTTTTAATTTCAAAAAACTGAAAACGTAAAAATCGGACTATAAATCGTCGTTATAGAACTAAAAGTCATCAAATAAATGTTGTATCAATATCGATTTTATTGTATTTTCAGCCATATTTCCATTTCCATTCGAATAATCGCGTTTTTCTAAATTAACTAGTTTCTATTCGAATAATCGCGGTTATTCTAAATTTACTAGTTTTAAAGAAAAATAATACATATCCCTTTATACATTTTGAACTAAAATTATATGAGCAAAAATCCATAAGCAGCAATCCTAAGTAGAAATTTTAAATGTATTTTTCAGGTGAAAAAAAGTAAAATATTTAGATTTCAAGGGGTATATAAAACAGTACGGAAAACCAAAATGTTGTTGAAGAGGGAATCAAGGATCAAGTTAATTTTTTCCAAAAACTTTTTTATTTGCTAATAACTTCTTCAATTATAATTTTAAACAATCATAACTTATAGCGCAGTGCCGATTGGACAGAGTACCAATTGGACATACTTAAAAATATTTTTTGTGAATATTTGATTTTTAATTAAAAAAATACACAAAAACATCTAAAACTAAAAATTATCGAATTTTCAAAAATGCTATTTGGACGTATAGTTTTACAACGATGGCGCATTAGTATAGACAATTTAAAGTCAAATTAAAATTTAAAATCAATTAAATAAAAATTAATTTTGGGAAATTTAGCGCCTTTTTCTATAGTTTCCGCTCTTTTAAAAAGACCCAAAAATTCTGAATATTAGGCGCATTTTTAGTAGCCGCGGTAGCTCAGTGGTTAGTGCGTTGGACTGCGAGCCGAAAGGTCCCCGGTTCAACCCTGGACTGGGGCTAACAACATCTTTTCATAGAAACATTTTTCTATACCGCGCTACCTCTCGGCAGTAAATGGCAAACCTACGAGAGTGAAACATTGCCCTTGAAAAGCACTCACCCGCCGTTCGGATTCGGCAATAAACTGTAGGTCCTACCAATTTTAGTACAAATATAACACGCACAGCTCAAAATGGTGAGAGAGCTCGGCCGAAGTTCTAAACAGGACTGTAGCGCCAAACTATTATATTCTTAGGCGCATTTTTATTTTGTGTTTTTTTAATGTTGCCACTTTTCTCTATATTTTGCGCTCTTTTAGAAAGGCGCAAAATTTATGTAAATTAGACTCCTTTTCCATTTTGTAATGTTTTGAAAATTTTGTAATGTTTTGAAAATTTTGTACGCCCTTTGTAGAGGCGCAATTTTATTCTTTTTTGAAAATTGTTCGCCTTTATCTATATTTAGCGTTTTTTTTAAAGGTGCAAAAATTCTGAATACTAAGCAAATTTTTTCCTTTTTTTTTTGTTTGTTTGAAAATTTTGCGACTTTCTCTATATTTTGCGCCCTTCTGTAGAGGTGCAAAAAATTTTGTAAATTAGGCGCATTTGCAATTTTATGCTTTTTATTAATTTTGTTGCTTCTGAATATTAGGCGAATTTTTTAATGTTATTTTGCGCCTTTCTGTTTATTTTGCGCTCTTTTAGAAAGGTGCAACATTTCTGTAAATTATGCGCCTTTCCATTTTGTGATGTTTTGAAAATTTGCGCCTTTCTCTTTATATTTTGGTCTTCTGTAGAGGCTCAAAAATTTTGTAAATTAGACGCATTTGGAATTTCTTTTTATTTTCCGCTCTCATAAAACGGCACACAATTCTGAATATTCATTTTGTGTTTATTTGAAAATTTGTTTGAAAAATTCAAAAGTGCGCCTTTTTATGCTTTAGATCAGTGGTTCCAAAACTTTTTGGTATCGTGACCCCCTTTTTAACTCTAATGTCTCCTGCGACTCCTTTGAAATTATAAAACATGGATCATTTGTTTTAATCCATATATTTGAATTAATCCATATACACTGTTCTTACACTGTTCCATAAATTGAGTGTTGTTGGATTTGACCGAAATAAAACTTATCATTTCTAGTAGAAAATCTGTCTACAGGTTTTAGTTTTTGTAGAAAATCAAAGAGTAACTTTGTCGAGAGAGTAACTTTCCTGCGGGAAAAAGGTGTCAATTGGTCTAAAGCTACATATCACGTGACCGGTACCATTGGTACCGACTAAGGACAGGTTTTTGAAGACCAGTTCTGTGATAGATCTAAAGGTCTGCATGAGGATATGGATCGTGTCAATGCTAAATATGTCGCTAGCCGAGCGAAAAGGCACTAGGTGTCGCCATAGTCACATTATCACAATTCTCTAATTTCTCATATATATTTTTTTTAAATATAAGTTTGCATCGTTTTTGTTGTCTAAATTTAGAAAGAATGTTTTAAATTTCATCTTACTGAAATTTTTTTAATATTTTTAAATTTTTTTTATGAAATATTAGATTAGAATTCAGGAAAATTCACGCAGCGATAAACAATTTCATACAGAAATAATGTAGTGGGGCTAGGTGCAAAAACTAACAAAATTCTTTGCATCTGATGCCCGCATTTTGGAGAAACTTAATAGGGAAAATATGCACTGTGTAATTTTATTGTGTTTAGCAATTGAGAATATTAATAACTAATTTAAGATATTTCATATTAAATTGAGATTATTCCAAATTAAATTGGGATTTTACAATTGATATTGAGAAAATTTCAATAAAAATTAAAATTTCGAAATGGAATCGAGATTTTTAATTTTAAACAATTCCAAATTGAATTGAAATTTGAAATTAAAAAAATGCAAAAGATATTGAGATCTTACTTATGAAATATTTTGAGAATGCAGAATCAATTATTTTCGATGGAAATGATAGACTCTAATACTAATTTGAGTGATGTTAGTGAACAGTTTTGATGACTCACATGTAATGGTGGTCAGCATTACTAATAATTGTTTGGCCGAGTTGTGCGTGTTACATTTGTACGCAAAGTGGTCAATGCCGTTAATGCATGGTAAATGGTTAATGCAGTTTGCCTGGGGGACCTTTCGGCTTGTGGTCCAACTCACAAACCAATCGAGCCACCGACGCTACAGTATTACCTACTACCAAACATAATTTTGTTGAAATTATCTGTGCCAAAGTATGTCTCTTAGATAGTTCCAATTACGAATTTGATTCGGCAAATATGAACAAAACTGCAGTTTACCGGACAACTAATACAAAAAAGGTTCACGTTCCTTTAAATTGGAACTTTTTTCGACGAATCTATTCCAATTGGTATACTGACATATACATCATTCAATGGAAAAAATTCACCCAAAATAAGTTCCAATGACGCACTTGGATACTTTGCAATCATACTGGAACAGATTCACTCAAAAACGTTTTTTATACCCTACAACTATGAGGTACAGGGTATATTAACTTTGTGCAGATATTGAAACACCCCTTAGGAGGCGTGGCCGGTATGGAAGAGTATATATATTCTTGATCAGCATCACTATCCTATCATATCGTTTAGCTATGTCCGCCTGTCTCTCTGTCCGTCTGCCTGTCTCTCTTGCTGTACATATACAAAGACACTTGAGAAATACTGTTCAGAATGCGATGAAATTTGGTCACAATATGTTTTAGCCAAAAGTAGGAACTGAGTTTGAAAATGAGTCAAATCGGGCAACAGACACGCCCACCTCCCATACAAGTCACTTTTATATAACACTTTAGTACATCGAAAAGTATTCAAGATATAGTTATAAAATTAAAATTTTATTGTATTTAAAATTTTATTAGAATTCACCTAAAAATATGTGGTACAAAAAATGGGCCTGATATGCCCACATTTTTTTTACATTATTTCCCGGGTTGTCGCCTTACAAAATGTTAAATATAGGCGTGTTCCGCCCACTTTTATTTAATTTTAATAAATTGTATATCAATTTTTAAATTATGGGGATATAACATGTACATATCTGATATGTGAATAATATTCTGAGGTTGATGGGGTTCAGTGTATTTAAGAATTTTAAAATTAAGGTATACAATTAAATATCCCACAATAATATCCCCACCAAAGGTGTAGGGTATTCTATAGTCGGGCCCGACAGACTATAAAAGTCCGTCCCATGTGACCGAATTTACCCATGTGACCTAACTTTCCCAACTCGTTTTTCTAATAAACTTTTCCCTAATGGACATCATTAAATGCATTCGAATTATTTTGATTGTATCGATGCACTGGCTGTATTTAAAACATTCAATAATTGCGGAGCTGTTCAGTATCGCTCACTGTTAATTAATGCATCGCTACCTTAACTGCCAATTTACAAAATAACTTAAAATTAATATTATATTAACATTGAAGTGTTCTGAATGTAGCCATAGATTTCAAACATGCATCTTTAGATTTTCTGTCCTTTCTAGTTGTGATACTTTCAACAACAAAGAGTTACTTTCTTAAATTTGGTCCATACGACATCGATCATAGAAAAATACAATTATATATCTAATCATTATCATAATTAAGAGTCCGTAAACATTGTCCATTTCGTATAATTTGTTGTCAAAATTTGAAGTAAATTCGATCAGTTGTTAAACAGCAATTCCTTATAATTTGTCCAAAAATACAAGCAGCATTTGTAATGATGGCTATGACGAGCGTCGTTTCAGTCTATTATCCATTAGCCAATCACTGGAATGAAAAAGTTTTTGCACTTTCTTGACAAAAGTGTGTCAGTAAGTAAGAAGCAGACGAAATTGGTTTTCATGTTTTACTTCGATCACACATAGATCATTATTGCGCATAGAAGTATCATTTTATTTTTTATTCTTGGTGCATTTTTCGCACTATCCAAAAAAGTACATGTTGAAACGAGTTGCGGCGGACAGTTATTGATTTTTATGGGGTACCAGAGGATCAAATTGCGAAAAAAATATTTGTTTCGTCACTTCAGAATCATTTAAAAGGGCCAACGAACTCGCTGTATTTCTCAAGTGTCTTTGTATACGGACAGCAAGAGAGACAGGCAGACGGATAGAGAGACAGGCGGACATAGCTAAACGATATGATAGGATAGTGATGCTGATCAAGAATATATATACTCTTCCATACCGGCCACGCCTCCTAAGGGGTGTTTCAATATCTGCACAAAGTTAATATACCCTGTACCTCATAGTTGTAGGGTATAAAAAACGTTTTTGAGTGAATCTGTTCCAGTATGATTGCAAAGTATCCAAGTGCGTCATTGGAACTTATTTTGGGTGAATTTTTTCCATTGAATGGATATATGTGATCCTCGCTTATGGATGTGAAGCATTCCAATGATGTATATGTCAGTATACCAATTGGAATAGATTCGTCGAAAAAAGTTCCAATTTAAAGGAACGTGAACCTTTTTTGTATTAGTTGTCCGGTAAACTGCAGTTTTGTTCATATTTGCCGAATCAAATTCGTAATTGGAACTATCTAAGAGACATACTTTGGCACAGATAATTTCAACAAAATTATGTTTGGTAGTAGGTAATACTGTAGCGTCGGTGGCTCGATTGGTTTGTGAGTTGGACCACAAGCCGAAAGGTCCCCCGGTAAACTGCATTAACCATTTACCATGCATTAACGGCATTGACCACTTTGCGTACAAATGTAACACGCACAACTCGGCCTAACAATTATTAGTAATGCTGACCACCATTACACGTGAGTCATCAAAACTGTTCACTAACATCACTCAAATTAGTATTAGAGTCTATCCTTTCCATCGAAAATAATTGATTCAGCATTCTCAAAACATTTCATAAGTAAGATCGCATTTTTTTAATTTCAAATTTCAATTCAATTTGGAATTGTTTCAAATTAAAAATCTCGATTCCATTTCGAAAATTTAATTTTTATTGAAATTTTCTCAATATCAATTGTAAAATCCCAATTTAATTTGGAATAATCTCAATTTAAAATGAAATATCTCAAATTAGTTTTTAATATTCTCAATTGTTAAACACAATAAAATTACACAGTGCATATTTTCCCTATTAAGTTTCTTCAAAATGCGGGAATCAGATGCAAAGAATTTTGTTAGTTTTTGCACCTAGCCCCACTACATTATTTCTGTATGAAATTGTGTATCGCTGCGTGAATTTTCCTGAATTCTAATCTAATATTTCATAAAAAAAATTTAAAAATATTAAAAAAATTTCAGTAAGATGAAATTTAAAACATTCTTTCTAAATTTAGACAACAAAAACGATGCAAACTTATATTTAAAAAAAATATATATGAGAAATAAGAGAATTGTGATAATGTGACTATGGCGACACCTAGTGCCTTTTCGCTCGGCTAGCGACATATTTAGCATTGACACGATCCATATCCTCATGCAGACCTTTAGATCTATCACAGAACTGGTCTTCAAGAACCTGTCCTAAGTCGGTACCAATGGTACCGGTCACGTGATATGTTGCTTTAGACCAATTGACACCTTTTTCCCGCAGGAAAGTTACTCTCTCGACAAAGTTACTCTTTGATTTTCTACAAAAACTAAAACCTGTAGACAGATTTTCTACTAGAAATGATAAGTTTTATTTCGGTCAAATCCAACAACACTCAATTTATGGAACAGTGTAAGAACAGTGTATATGGATTAATTCAAATATATGGATTAAAACAAATGATCCATATTTTATAATTTCAAAGGAGTCGCAGGAGACATTAGAGTTAAAAAGGGGGTCACGATACCAAAAAGTTTTGGAACCACTGATCTAAAGCATAAAAAGGCGCACTTTTGAATTTTTCAAACCAATTTTCAAATAAACACAAAATGAATATTCAGAATTGTGTGCCGTTTTATGAGAGCGGACAATAAAAAGAAATTCCAAATGCGTCTAATTTACAAAATTTTTGAGCCTCTACAGAAGGCCAAAAAATAAAGAGAAAGGCGCAAATTTTCAAAACATCACAAAATGGAATGGCGCATAATTTACAGAAATTTTGCACCTTTCTAAAAGAGCGCAAAATAAACAGAAAGGCGCAAAATAACATTAAAAAATGCGCCTAATATTCAGAATTTTTGCGCCTTTTTAAAAAGAGTAATATACAGATAAAGCAACAAAATTAATAAAAAAGCATAAAATTGCAAATGCGCCTAATTTACAAAATTTTTTGCACCTCTACAGAAGGGCGCAAAATATAGAGAAAGTCGCAAAATTTTCAAACAAACAAAAAAAAAAGGAGAAAAATTTGCTTAGTATTCAGAATTTTTGCACCTTTAAAAAAAAAACGCTAAATATAGATAAAAGCGAACAATTTTCAAAAAAGAATAAAATTGCGCCTCTTCAAAGGGCGTACAAAATTTTCAAAACATTACAAAATTTTCAAAACATTACAAAATGGAAAAGGAGTCTAATTTACATAAATTTTGCGCCTTTCTAAAAGAGCGCAAAATATAGAGAAAAGTGGCAACATTAAAAAAACACAAAATAAAAATGCGCCTAATAATATAATAGTTTGGCGCTACCGTCCTGTTTAGAACTTCGGCCGAGCTCTCTCGAATTCAGAATTTTTGGGTCTTTTTAAAAGAGCGGAAACTATAGAAAAAGGCGCTAAATTTCCCAAAATTAATTTTTATTTAATTGATTTTAAATTTTAATTTGACTTTAAATTGTCTATACTAATGCGCCATCGTTGTAAAACTATACGTCCAAATAGCATTTTTGAAAATTCGATAATTTTTAGTTTTAGATGTTTTTGTGTATTTTTTTAATTAAAAATCAAATATTCACAAAAAATATTTTTAAGTATGTCCAATTGGTACTCTGTCCAATCGGCACTGCGCTATAAGTTATGATTGTTTAAAATTATAATTGAAGAAGTTATTAGCAAATAAAAAAGTTTTTGGAAAAAATTAACTTGATCCTTGATTCCCTCTTCAACAACATTTTGGTTTTCCGTACTGTTTTAGATACCCCTTGAAATCTAAATATTTTACTTTTTTTCACCTGAAAAATACATTTAAAATTTCTACTTAGGATTGCTGCTTATGGATTTTTGCTCATATAATTTTAGTTCAAAATGTATAAAGGGATATGTATTATTTTTCTTTAAAACTAGTAAATTTAGAATAACCGCGATTATTCGAATAGAAACTAGTTAATTTAGAAAAACGCGATTATTCGAATGGAAATGTATATGGCTGAAAATACAATAAAATCGATATTGATACAACATTTATTTGATGACTTTTAGTTCTATAACGACGATTTATAGTCCGATTTTTACGTTTTCAGTTTTTTGAAATTAAAAAAATCTGCTAAGTTTAATAATTGGTCAAGTAACTATTACCTGTTACTTCATGAATAAATGGTACAAAAAAAATAGGTGAAACATCAAACTTGGTACAAATGTTGTACTTAAAAAAAAATCAAATTAAAATTTGATTTATGGTTTCCGAAATATCCTGACTTGAAAAGTGAAAATAAGCATTAAAAATACATTGTGTATATTCGAAGTAGTTTTTAAATGAGATGTGGGTATTGATCACCTTTAATATGATACACAAATTGAATTTTGTTTCCAAAGGGTACTGAGATATGTATACCTTCCTAAAATCAGAGACCAAAAATAATTTTCAAATTTATATGTAAAAAGTCATTGTAAGAAATGATGGCACTATAAAACAGGGGATACCATTGCCTTATTTTTATTATAGGACGGTGAAGATTAACATTTTTTTTTAATAATTATATTTGAGAAATATAAATAAAGTTTGATTAATATTTATCAAAGTCAAAAATTCGGATAAAGTGAAATATTTTTTTCTTCAAACTATCCTCTTTGTTTAGGTCCCAGATTAAATTAGGGCGCGGTCGGACTTGTGGTACCCTAGATAAATCGAAAACTCATACACCTACCTATATGAACATGTAAGTACTGAAATGAAAGGCAATGATCTCACGTTTAATATGAAATTATGTTTATGGTCCTATAACCCCAGTGACCTCAGGACCCGTTTTTGTTTTAGCAACTGAGTTCATTTTAAACACGAATAATATATAGATAAAAATGTGGGTACCTAAATGAAAAATATTTACTCAGGAGTCTATTATACACTTTTGTATTTATATTTTAAAATTTTTTATTTTCGGCTGAGGCGCTTGTTCGATATACCTTGCCACTTCTAAAAAATTCTAAAAAAAAGCGTTTCAGCGTTACCTATTCATTTCTAAATTTCGTCGTCATTTTGATAAATAATTAAATATTTTTCTCAACAAACAGTATTTCATTTTAATTTTTTTACATAAATAATTACAAATCCTAATCGCTATGGTTATCAGATCATAAAAATAACCATATAATTACAAAAGTGGCATTATTATCTTTCATTTGAATACCTATATGACCAAATAGGTAGGTGCACCGGATTTCGATTTTTGTACGGTAGCACATATCCGATCGCACCCTATTTTTTTCTTTTTTAACCAAATAAAACTAGTGGTTTAAAGAAGTAAAGTTGTTTATAATTCATTATTTACTGTATTTGATGAAAAAAAGGATACAAAATAAAATTTTGGGCGCATTTTAGAAAAATTTGGAAAAAAGGCGCAAAAAAAATCAATCGCGCTCCCAAGCCATACTTCTGGATCCGTCCCTGGTAGAAACGGCTATTTTTCAGTATATATAATATACAATATATAGAAGCATTTTAAATTTTAACAGTGTTTAACAGAAACAATGTTGATAGACAATGACAATGTACTACATAACCGTAATCATTTTCATATTTATTATTAGATTAAAAATACTAAAAAATCGTCTAAAAATATTTTTCGAATTTAGATTCAAATATCTTAAAAACCTATCAGAATAACAGTATTCGTCGGTACATTTTAATTAGTCCAGAAAATTGAAAAAAAAAATGCGTTTACAGTTTTTTGGAAATTTATACAGAAAATATTTTGTTCATAAATGGAATGAACGCCGTTAATTGAGACACAGTTCATAAAATATATGAAAATAATTATTCTATTTATGAACTATTTTTCGTATATATGAAAATTAACATAATAAACGCATTTATTATTGTTCTGAATTGCGTTCATTGAGGTATCCACAAACATTTTTGAGGTAAAGAAGCGCAGACTCCACGTCATGTAAAATTAAGTATAGACGTCTATGGTAAAGACGAGACTGAAAAATAATAAAAAAAAATGTAGCATAGACAAAAAAATTTAACATATATATATATATATATATATATATATATATATATATATATATATATATATATATATATATATATATATATATATATATATATATATATATATATATATATATATATATATATATATATATATATATATATATATATATATATATATATGGGCCATTCCACACCAAATCGACCAAAAAAAAGTCAAATTTGAGATTTTACCTTTTCGATTTTAATGAAATTTTGGCAACTAATAAAGGGTATCAAGACATGCACCAACCATTTTTTCCGACCACTACTTCCAGATAGACAGTGGCTCAAAGTTGGAAAAAAGGGCCAAAACCACTTTTGTATGGTTGTTCATATTTAAATATCTCTTGAACTAAAAATGCTAGAAACTCCGTTAATAACTCGTTTTAAAGCTAATAGAACAAGCTTTTAGAAAGTTTAGAAAGTAGTTGTAAATTTTAAACGTTAACATGTGCCCCGTGGTCATTATCTTTGCACTTCAAAATTGTAGTCCTTAAAAAGGACCCTTTTTAAAATTTGAAAAAAAAAAATGTTTTCTATACAAAAAAAAAAAATAAAAAAATAAAAAAAATATTTTTTAAAATATGATGCCACCAAAATACCATCTTGTAATTCTGCATGAACATCCTATCCTATCATATTAATATAATAAATCTCTTTGTTGGTTTGTTGTTTTGTCCTTTTGTTTGTTTATTTGTTTGTTTGTTTGTTCCACTTCTCCGTCTAAACGGCTGATCCGATTTTCTTGAAATTTTTACCACAGATGCGGTATGGTCTGGAAGGAATGATAGGATATATATGGGCGGAATTGGAAAAAGAGGCGTGGCACCTCCAATACAACCTAAACTTTCCATACTATATAACTCGGCACTTTCACCAGCTACGAACATGAAACAAAAACTCAAATGCAAAAAAAAAAATTAAAAGCAAAAACACAAAAGAAAAAGCACAAAACAAAAGCAAAAATACCAAAACAAAAGCAATAACATAAAACAAAAATCCAAACTAAAGGAAAAACAAAAAATTAAAGAAAAAGAAAAACAAAAAGAAAAAAAAAATCAAAAACAAAAACAATTTTTTTTCGACATTGTTTTTCGACATTGTTTTTGGCGTTTTTTTTTTTTTTTGGAAAATGGTGATTTTGACCATTGCATTGTTTTTGTCGACCAAAATTTTTTTTTAACATTTTTTTTTCGAAATTTTTTGAACATTGTTGATTTTCTTGAAGATTTTTTTTTTCAAAATGTTGATTTCGACCATTGCGTTCTTATTGTCGTCCAAAATTTTTTTTTAACCAATTTTTTATCGACATTTTTCGAACATTGTTGTTTTTGTCGAATATGTGATTGGACCATCAAGCGTGGCACTCCCCCTAGAAGATACATTTTACATTACGTGTATGTCAACAGTTATTATGGTGATATCCAGATATTTCACACCAGGTTAACAACCACCCAAAATTCTTTTAACTCACCACACCAAAATTCCCCACATCACACACTAAAAGTCGTTACACTAAAACTCACCACATTAAAACTCACCACAATAAAATTCACCACACAAAAATTCACCACACTAAAACTCACGACAATAAAACTCACCACAATAAAATTTACCACACTAAAACTCACCACACTAAAACATCTACTGTGAAAAACTCTACGGGGAAAAATTCTACGGGAAATAATTCTTCAGGGAACAATTCTACCGGGATGAATTCTACGGGAAGAATTCTACTGCGAGGAATTCTACGGGAAAGTGTTCTATGGGGAAGAATTTTACGGAGAATATTTCTACTGGGAAGAATTCTACGGCGAAATGTTCTACGGGGAAGAATTCTAAGGGGAAGCGCAGTCTGAGAAAGAATTGTCTTTGAGAAAAGTTGTTAAGGCGGAGAATTATTATTTGGTTACTACATATATAAAACCAATAAAAACTACAACAGCTAAGCACGGGCCCCTCATATAAATAATAAAAATGTTTTTTTATATTATTAATATCGCTCCATATCTTTGAATACATAAAATCACCACACTAAAACTTCTACTGGAAAAACTCTACCGGGAAGAATTTTGCGGGAAAGGATTCCACCGGGAAGAATTCTACCGGGACAAATTCTACCGGGAAGAATTCTACTGGATGCGGTATGCTCTGGAAGGAATGATAGGCTATATATGGGCGGGATTGGACAAATAGGCGTGGCACCTCCCATACAACCTAATCTTCCAATACGATGTAACTCGGCACTTTCACCAGCTACGAACATGAAACAAAAAACTCAAATACAAAAAAAAAAATTAAAACAAAAAAGCAAAAGCACAAAACAAAACAAAAGCAAAAATACAAAAACAAAACCAATCACATAAAACCACAATCCAAACTAAATGAAAAACAAAAAAAAGGAAAGAAAAAGAAAAACAAACTCACCACACTAAAACTAACCAAACTAAAACTCACCACACTAAAATTCACCCTTAAATTCACCACACTAAAACCCACCACACTATAATTCACCACACTAAAACTCACCACACTAAAATTCACCACACTAAAACTCACCACACTTACACTCACCACACCAAAACTCACGACACTAAAACTCACCACACTACAACTCACCACACTAAAACTCACCACACAAAAATTCAACACACTGAAATTCACCACACTAAAACCCACCACACTAAAATTTTACCACATTAAAACTCACTACACTAAAATTCACCACACTAAAACTCACCACATAAAAATTTCACCACATTAAAACTCACCGCACTAAAACTCACCACACTAAAACTCACTACACTCAAATGTCGCCACACTAAAATTCACCGCACTAAAATTCACCACACTAAAACTCACCACACTTAAACTCACCACACCAAAACTCACCACACTAAAACTCACCACACTAAAACTCACTACACTAAAATTTCACCACATTAAAATTCACCACACTAAAACTCACCACATTAAAACTCACTACACTAAAATTTCACCACACTAAAACTCACCACACTAAAACTCACTACACTAAAATTTCGCCACGTTAAAATTCACTACACTAAAATTCACTACACTAAAACTCACCACAATAAAATTCATCACATTAAAATTCATCACACTAAAATTCATCACTATAAAATTCACCCTTAAATTCACCAGACTAAAACTCGCCACACTAAAACACGCCACACTAAAATAATAATAATAATAGTTTGGCGCTACAGTCCTGTACAGAACTTCGGCCGAGCTCTCTCACCATTTGAGCTGTGCGTGTTATATTTGTACTCAACGTGGTGGGACCTACAGTTTATTGCCGAATCCGAACGGCGGGTGAGAGCTTTTTCATAGGCAATGGTTTTACTCTCGTAGGTTTGCCATTTCCTGACGAGAGGTAGCGCGGTATAGAAAAATGCTTCTATGAAAAGAGGTTGTTAGCCCCAGTCCAGGCTTGAACCGGGGACCTTTTGGCTCGCAGTCAAACGCACTAACCACTGAGCTACCGCGGCTAATACAAACTAAAACACGCCACACTAAAACACGCCACATTAAAATTCAACACACTAAAACCCACCACACTATAATTCACCACACTAAAACTCACCACACTAAAAATCACCACACTAAAATTCACCAAACCAAAACTCACCACACTAAAACTCACCACACAAAAACTCACTACACTAAAATTTCACCACATTAAAATTCACCACACTAAAACTCACCACATTAAAGCTCACTACACTCAAATTTCGCCACACTAAAACTACCACACTAAAACTCACCGCACTAAAATTCACCACACTAAAACCCACCACACTATAATTAACCACACTAAAACTCACCACACTAAAATTCACTACACTAAAACTCACCACAATATAATTCATCACATTAAAATTCATCACGCGCCACACTAAAACACGCCACACTAAAACACGCCACACTAAAACACGCCACACTAAAATACGCCACATTAAAATTCAACACACTAAAACCCACCACACTATAATTCACCACACTAAAACTCACCACACTAATAATCACCACACTTAAACTCACCACACTAAAATTCACCACACTAAAACTCACCACACTAAAACTCACCACACCAAAACTCACCACACTAAAACTCACCACAATTAAACTCACCACTCCAAAATTCACCACACCTAAACCCACCATACCGAAACTCACCACATTAAAACCCACCACACTAAAACATCTAATGGAAAAACTCTACGGGGAAGAATTCTACGGGAAAGAATTCTACCGGGAACAATTCTACCGGGATGAATTCTACGTGGAGAATTCTACGGGAAAGCATTCTATGTGGATTTTACGGGGAAGATTTCTACTGGGAATAATTCTGCGGAGAAGCGCAGTCTGAGAAAGAATTGTCTTTGAGAAAAGTTGTTTTGGCGGAGAATTATTATTAGGTGACCACATTTATAAAACCAATAAAAAAAACTTCAACAGCTAAGCACGGGCCCCTCATATAAATAATAAAATGTTTTTTATATTAATAAAATCGCTCCATATCTTTGAATTCAGAAAATCTTGGCACGAGTCGTGCACGGGTCCAGCTAGTTTATAATAAATTGACAAAAACTTAGGATTTTTTCAGAATTTTAAAATGGGTTATTTTTAATGACATCAATTTTGAAGTACAAGGATAATGACCACGTGCCACATATTCACGTTTAGAGGTTACAACTTATTTTTTCTAAAAGCTTGTTCTATTAGCTTTAAAACGAACCATCAATGAAATTAGCATTTCTAGTTCAAGAGATATTTAAATAAGAACAACCATACAAAAGTGAATTTTGGCCCTTTTTTTCCAACTTTGAGTCACTGTATCTCTGGAAGTACTGGACTTGGTTAGTGCATGTCTCAATACCCTTTATCAATTCCTAAAATTTTATTGAAATCGAAGACGGTGAGTTCCAATATATATATATATATATATATATATATATCTATATAGAATATTTTCTTATAATCTATAGTACACTATGGAATATCATCCAAAAGATCAAAAAACATCAGAATCACTCTCATTTTTAAACAAATATGTTTATACATAAAATTAGACTGAAAGTTTTTAAATTTTATTGATTTATCTTAAACATTTTTAGAGATATTATTTCTAAATCCTCAATCCAATATTTAATGTACAATCTTTGATCGTGTCTTTCAACATAAGTTATATATTAATAAGTTATATCTTTCATAGGGTCTAAAAAACATTTATTCCAAATTTTATCAAAATCGAACACCTACTTCCTAAGTTGTGAAAAAAAATATGAAAAAAAAAACTTTTCTTAAAAACTCGATTGTATTGAAATGGCAGACGTAGGCAGAACCATTCTTATTTGTGTGTAAAACTTAATACATTGGTCTTTCAATTAATACTAAATTTGGAGAGATGTTTTTCTATACCATCAAAGAAAATCAATTTTCAATTCTTGCATTGAGAAAAAAAATATTAAACAATATTTTCAAAACTTCATTAAAACATTAACGTATATTATATAAAAATAGTAATTATATTAATTTCAAGGGAAAATATCCCTTAACAAAATTGCATATAAAATTTTATATTCTATTACCACGCTCCAACATAATATAATAGTTTTAGATATAACTAATTCAAAATAATGGTAACAATGTTTTTTTTTTAATTTCTTACTTTGGAGCTAAAATTCCACAATTTCGCTTCAATTAAAATCAAAAAAAAAATATGCGCTCCAAATCGGCTGTCATTTAAGGTATCTCAAGATGTACATTTTTTTGAGCAGAGATGAACTTGACGAAATTGACTTGTGGCCAGGTTTTTTATTTAAATACTCCAATGGGCGTCGGTCAGTTATTGATTTTTGTGGGGTACCAGAGGATCAAAATGCAAAAAAAAATTGTTTCGTCACTTAAGAATCATTTAAGAGGGCGTGACAATATTTAATTTTATTTTTGGACCACGATTGCTTGGAAGCTATTGTCGATTTTGAAGTCGAAATCGTTCATTGGCGACATACAGCATACCCACAATTTGACTTGTTACGTTGTGTCGTCACAATGTGAGACGCTGTGCAATACAGCATACAAAAAAGTCTCTCAAACGAAAGTCAGAACCAAATTTTAATCCATTTATAATTTTTTTATTTCCATTGCTACGGAACGTAATTCAAAATGAGACATAAACAATATTTAGTTGACTCTGCCGATAGTTGGTTATATTAATAATAATAATAGTTTGGCACTACAGTCCTATAAGAACTTAGGCCGAGCTCTCTCACCATTTTGAGCTGTGCGTGTTATATTTATACTCAAAGTGGTGGGACCAACAGTTTATAGCCGAATCCGAACGGAGGGTTAGAGCTTTTCATAGGCAATGTTTTACTCTCGTAGGTTTGCCATTTACTGCCGAGTGGTAGCGCGGTATAGAAAAATTTTTCTATGAAAAGATATTGTTAGCCCCAGTTCAGGCTTGAACCGGGGACCTTTCGGCTCGCAGTCCAACGCACTAACCAATGAGCTACCGCAGCTACAATTGACTAAATGATAAAACATTAGATTGTACCAACATTTATTTCACTCAACTGCGAAATCAGTTGTTTTGTAGAAGAGCGATGCCAAAGCAGGACAACTTCAGTCGCACAAAGCGTGACACGTGTAACACAAAATTTGGAATTGTTTTAAGGTTTGTTGTTACACGGAGGGAAAAAAGTTCTAAAATCCAGAAGGAATCAAGAAGTATACGGAGTTATATACAGCTAAACCGAAAAATTCTTAATTTCAAGAAATGGATTTTCTTAGTTGTCAAAAAAGTAACTAAGTAGAATTATTCTTGGATTCAGATATTAATTTTTTGGGTATCAAAAAAGGAACTAAGTAGAATTATTCTTGGATTCAGTTATTAATTTCTTAGGTATCAAAAAAGTAACTAAGTAGAATAAGTCTTGAATTCAGTTATTAATTTCTTAGGTATGAAAAATGTTGTTGTTGTTTTAGTCCCAAAATTTAATGAACACGTGTTCGTATAGTTGTTGTTTTTTAGATCTTGCTTTGTCGCTATTATGTTTTGTTTTGTTTTGTCCGTCTGTCAGCCCCATCTGTTTGATCGTGTGTCTGTCTGTCGATATGTTGAAAGTAACTAAAAGCAATTATTTCGAAGCTAACATAAAATAAAAAAATATAGTCGAGTTAATTTGTTTATTTTGAACTTTTTTAAACCTATGTGCATTATTGTATAGTAAATGACTTCTTTGAATACTTAATGTAACTGATTTGTTTATTTTATTTTATTTTAATTATTATTTAATTTAATCTCTGTATATTATTCTGAAACCGTTTACTCACCTTATACACTTTCTCCTCTTCTGTTGCCTCTTCTGTTGGTTATATATAAAACCTCCGCACGTTACCCATAAGCATTGCATAGTGTATTTAGATAACAATGGAATGAAATCAACTTGGTATTTATGCAAAATTGAACCCAAATTTATGTTTACGAACTGAAACCATACCAATATTCGTAGGAAAAATCGTTTTTTCTATTTATATCTTTAACATTCATACATACACAGACGCTTGCTTGTCTGGCTGTGGTTTGTTGTTCTATTCGTGAAAACACACACATGCAAACAGTGTATATCATGCCGTTTTTTGATACCTAAGAAGAAAAAATTTGCAATCCAGACAAATTGTACTTAGTTACTTTTTTGATACCTAAGAACTTAATGTCTGAATATCTAGAAAAATTTGGCTTAGTTTCTTTCAACAGGCAGACAGGCCGACTAACAAACAGATGGCAACCTCGCAAATCAAAGCAAACAGACAGAACAATATCGATGAAAACAACAACAATACATGAACACGTGTTCTTTTTGCTATGAATACAGCAACAATTTTGCGTGTTCTTTTTGGTTTTTAATAATCAATAAATTAACTTCTGAAAATACAGTTGAATAAAGTTTGTTTACTTTTTTGACAACTTAGTAATTTGCTTTCTTGATATCCAGATGACAAATTCTTGAATTTTAGTAGTATTTTATTGAAATTAGTCAAATTCTACTATTTTTCTTTCTAACCGAATTATTCTCGAGTTTTAGAATTTTATTTCCCTCCGTGTACTGTTAGATTTTTTCATTCCCGATTATACATTCTTCAACAAGAGACATACTATTCTACAGAGTTTTTGTTATTTTGTTTCTAACTGTTTTATTTCTATATGCAGTCTAGCGCTCCAATGTGTTGCAAACAAGTAATCAGCGTCACAACGAGTTGTCGGCAATTCTCAATGACGTAAGTACAGATAGGAAATTAACAACGACCGACGTTGAACTGCTGACTTCGTGTAAATTATCCGATTTCTCATAATTAAATTGGCTAAATTGGTTGTGTCAATTGTATTGATTAGTTGTGTGAACTGGAACGCGGTGTTGTGACAACTGAATCAGTCGAATTATGACAGAACTAAATAAATCGGTTGGCATAAAGGTCGGATGTCCCAACAAATTCGTTCTTTTGGTGTCACAGTCGGTCTGTTGTGTGCGCTGTCTTTGTGTGGGTTTCCGTGCATTTTTGCAGCGCATAAGCGTTTGCGATTCTTGGCTGCTACAATGAAGTCATCCGAGTCGATGTTTGGCTTTTCGGATAAAACGTACGTTCGTCACAGTAGAAGCGTACCTTCCGTCAATCACAACGTGATCATCGTGATCGTTCTGATCGGATGAACGTTGCCTTGAGTATATTGCGATGCTTGAATTTAGTAGTACATGTTTCGTGCTGCGGCGAAATCGATAAGCCTTATTGCATTGTCGGAGGTGTTTTCGTGGAGGCTGAATTTTCCGATTGTTGAGGTCGTGTCGAGGCGTAGAATGTCGTAGAAGGTCTCTTTGGTTTCATCGTCGTTCTCATTCGGTGGAGCGTGCGCACAAATTTAGCTGATGTAGAAGTATTTAGACTTGATGTGGATTGTTGCCAATCGTTCGTTCACGAGTGTGAACGTAGAGATAATATGGCGGAGTCTCTGGCCGACTACAAGTCCACATACAAATTCACTCCGCATGGCAGCTGTAGTAAATGTCACAGACTGCCTGTTTAGACCAGTACTGTCCTGCCCATCGCATTTCATAGATTACGGAGATGTCAGCATTGTATCTTTCATGAGCTTGGACACTTTATTTTAATAAAATTTAGGTCTTTTTCTTTAATAACACAAGCCAGAAAGAATTGTTTCTCAACTTTGAATTTTTCGGTCACGGTGTGACTTTTATGTGGAAATGCCCATATCGCAACTTGAATCTCGCTGCAAAATATGTTTGTTTCCAATAGCTTGGATTGACCTTTCCTTATTTTACAAATTAATATAAATTAATTGGAAGTTTAATATCATTCATATATTTACCAAATTTAAGTTACATATTAATATTTATTTTTAATTTTAGTGTGTGGTCTTCGAGGACGTTTTATTCGCATTGTAGGAGGTGTGGAAACGTTTCCACACGAACAGCCTTGGGTTACTGCATTATGGAGAAATGAAAAAATATACTGCGGAGCAACAATAATTTCCAACAACTTTCTACTAACAGCGGCACATTGTATTTACAGTTTTACGCCCAATGAAATTCTCGTGTATATCGGAGGTCATAAAGTAATTCAAGATCATGTAGATGTTAAAAGAGTTTCTACTTTACTACATCATGAATTATTTGATGTGGTGTCTTTTAATAATGATATTGGATTAATTAGAGTGGAAAACCCAATAAGTTACGGACCGAAAGTACAACCCGCATGTTTGCCGAATGCAGGTACACAAAGATAATATAAAAAAATAATATAAAAATTACTTTACTTTAATGCACAGCTGCAATGATATTTTAAAATTTCGATTTAGAAAACAATCGAAAAATACTTAATTGTATTTACTTTGTTTACTTTATTTCTAAAAAGAAATTAAATAAATAAAAATACATAAAATAAATAAATAAATAAATAAATAAATAAAATAAATAAAATAAATAAAATAAATAAAATAAATAAAATAAATAAAATAAATAAAATAAATAAAATAAATAAAATAAATAAAATAAATAAAATAAATAAAATAAATAAAATAAATAAAATAAATAAAATAAATAAAATAAATAAAATAAATAAAATAAATAAAATAAATAAAATAAATAAAATAAATAAAATAAATAAAATAAATAAAATAAATAAAATAAATAAAATAAATAAAATAAATAAAATAAATAAAATAAATAAAATAAATAAAATAAATAAAATAAATAAAATAAATAAAATAAATAAAATAAATAAAATAAATAAAATAAATAAAATAAATAAAATAAATAAAATAAATAAAATAAATAAAATAAATAAAATAAATAAAATAAATAAAATAAATAAAATAAATAAAATAAATAAAATAAATAAAATAAATAAAATAAATAAAATAAATAAAATAAATAAAATAAATAAAATAAATAAAATAAATAAAATAAATAAAATAAATAAAATAAATAAAATAAATAAAATAAATAAAATAAATAAAATAAATAAAATAAATAAAATAAATAAAATAAATAAAATAAATAAAATAAATAAAATAAATAAAATAAATAAAATAAATAAAATAAATAAAATAAATAAAATAAATAAAATAAATAAAATAAATAAAATAAATAAAATAAATAAAATAAATAAAATAAATAAAATAAATAAAATAAATAAAATAAATAAAATAAATAAAATAAATAAAATAAATAAAATAAATAAAATAAATAAAATAAATAAAATAAATAAAATAAATAAAATAAATAAAATAAATAAAATAAATAAAATAAATAAAATAAATAAAATAAATAAAATAAATAAAATAAATAAAATAAATAAAATAAATAAAATAAATAAAATAAATAAAATAAATAAAATAAATAAAATAAATAAAATAAATAAAATAAATAAAATAAATAAAATAAATAAAATAAATAAAATAAATAAAATAAATAAAATAAATAAAATAAATAAAATAAATAAAATAAATAAAAT